>VZSV01000020.1:7628530-7711013 GCA_013398735.1 Nothocercus julius | reverse complement strand
TTTCCTTTCCTTTCCTTTCCTTTCCTTTCCTTTCCTTTCCTTTCCTTTCCTTTCCTTTCCTTTCCTTTCCTTTCCTTTCCTTTCCTTTCCTTTCCCTTCCCTTCCCCGTTTTTTTTTGGGAGAGGACCTTTCCAAGTAATCCTTGGATACATTTCCAGTAATTAGCCTTGCTGATTACATTTAAACATCATTTCAAGATCCCAGGCTCACCATACAGAAACATGCCTGGCATGCTTGGTCCTGACACACATTTATAGGCCCTTAGTTTTGCCACAAGCTCAGAGTTTGCCTAAAAACACTGCCTAAAAGAAAACCAGGCACTTGGCTGTTACAAGGTGCTCTGTGACCTTCCAGTCTGCTGTGAGTTGGCAGAGACAGCTGCTGACTTTGTGCTGGTATTTCACATCTTTCACTGGGTTGCTTCGGTGGACTCGCTGGCATTGATGGGAGGACAAGAAAAGGATGAGGGTTTTGTCACTCATTTGAGACAGAGGGCTGGTCACTGTCTCGTCATGCATCATAACACAGAGTCGATCGTATTTTGTGGAAGGCACTACTATAGAAGAGGTTTAAAATAAGTTGGATGGGTGAACTAACAATTTTAAAAGCATTTGCACTTCAGCCTTTCTTCTTCTGTCATTTGAGGCACCATTTAACACCTTTTAACCATTTAAACACCTAATGTGGACACTTTGACCAGTCTGTAGCTGCTGCTGTACCCATCACTTCATGTTTCCTCTCCTGCCCAAAAGTTCGCCATTGCTATGCCTGTGCTGATGTCATCTTTCCAAAAGCACAGGAGCCCTCACAGTGTGCAGCATCTCTGCAGCACCTCACTCTTAGGAAAGATAATCTTCTCACTCCTGAGCTACTGTATTATTATTTTGGTCAGGGTCAGATCTGGGACAAAGTACCAGGCTCAACCTGAGCTCCCCACCCTCCCAGTCCAGCAAACTCCAGTTGAAGTGACTAAGGCTGTGTTGAATAAGGTTATGATTTACACAGTCATCATTTGGTTTCAGCGTTAGTACTGAAGGGAAAGGGCAGGGCACATGTCTCAGTTAAATGTCAGAAGAAATTCCCGAGATAAACCCAGCTGGCTCCTTGGGGATATATTTGACTCATTTTTTTTCTGATCCAGTTTGACTGCTCTGCACTGGTTCATATTCAGGTTATCTTCCCCACCACACTCAGGCTCTTCATTAAAAATATTACAGCTTAAATCCAGAAGAAGCTGCTCAGCCCACAGGGGAAATGTTGATAGACATCACTGAACATTGGCTCCAGCTAATCCCTGCAGATAAATGCGAGTGCCTGATGCAGCTTTATTGGGAGGACAGGCAAGATTTAAAGGGGAGAGGAGCAGGGACTCAGCAGAGGCGGAATGTGTGAAATCCATTTGCTTCTTTTGACCTCCTCCATTTCAGCATTTCACATGGCCTGCACTGGAAGCTCAGGGGTCAAGCAAGTAGCCATCAATACCTCCCCACACACGTACCCCATCACCACATCACAGCCCACGGACACACACACCCAGACACACGCACTGCGCATACGGAGAATGATAGTGCTAACTAAAATATAAGCTCACGGTTGTCATTTCATTAGTAACTAGGCAGCAATGGCAAGAGACACCATGCCTCCTCTTCATTCACACAGTATTAAATAACTGTGCACCTTTCCAGCACGCGGCATCACTCTAAAGCCTTTAGAAGAAAATGAGCGCAACCTTTTCTTCAGCCTGCCAAGGGACTACGTAGCCTTGTAATTATCTGGCTTTAGATAGAGGAGATACATTGTAATTGTGTACAAAAGAGGTCACAGGTTACGCATCCTCTGACAGACTGCAGGAAGAGCGCTACGGCAAAACCTCTCTGGCAGACCTTTTTAATTTATTTTCCACAAGTGCATTAAATTTTAATGTCATCTTTCTGACCCATATGTTAGCATATTTATGAACATGTGATTAACTGGTACCATAGCAGAAAGCCCAAAGTGTCAAAACTGTTTGTTTTAATTGATTTTGTCTCTCTTTCAAAAAAAAAAGAAAAATATATATATATATGTATTGCACAGAGGGAAAAAAAAAAGGCAAATTTAAGAGTTTAGAAAGAAGTCAAAGTTAAACAAATTCAAGTCAGTGACTGCCATTCATTGGAAACTAGATCATGGTTAAAACTTACCATCACCCTGACACTATAGCAATATGGTTATTTTAGTTTTAGAGGCTCAGGAGCAGAGGAAAACTGTCCTTCACAAAGCAAATATCACAAACATGTAGCAAAAAGATGTGCTGCCTTCTTCTTGGGGCAGGCACACAGAGCCTGCCAACATGTTCAGTGCTTGGGAGCATCCAGTACTGCCTTAGCTCCTATCAGGTCCTGCCTGCAAATGTCCTGCCACTGGAGACTTAGGAGGGGAGCTGGAGCCACCTAATGTGGTGCCCCAAAAATGCTGAAGAGAAGGTGGTGTTTATCCCAGACCCACCACCTTCAGAATAAGTTTGTACTAGTATGCCAAGGAGCAACACAGTTCAAGCACACAGCTTAGCCTACAGCTGTGCCACAGGTGAGATAGATAGACTTTGGTGGTTTTCTTCTGGCCCACAGTGTGGACTTGCATCCTCTGTTAAGACAAGGCATCTCTTACTCCCCAGGAAAGAAGCAAGACCTTGCTTGCTAAGTGCACACTAGGAACACTCCTCAGGATACCTGCTGAAATGGGTCTGTCTGAGAGCATATCCCAAGATCCATCCTTCTCTCAACCTGTAAGAAGCTGAGGGAAGGAAATAAGCCTCTCAGTCTTCTTACTGAAGGAATCTGGACATTCATGGTCTAAATAAAGATGCACTAGAAAGGCTGTCCCAGTGCCTGACTAAATTAAAGGATTTAGCTGAGAAAATCTCCTCTTCTACCTAGTGACAAAGCAAAGTGATTTAGGCGCATCATAGTGACTTCTGGTTTTAAAGAGGTATCTAATCAAGAATGAGAGTCAGCTCTGAAAATAGATCTAAATTCTTCTCGCACACCGGAGGTGCATCACAAGTGCAGGGCTATCTGTGAAACAAACAACGCCAGCAGCAACATGGGGCTAAGGACCAGCTCCAAACTATCTGAAAGGGAGGGCAAATCTCTGATGTGTGCTATGTAGGAAAGGGACTGCTTTTGCATTCATGGTAGCTGTTCCGGGTACTATTCTTCGTGGATTTTGATAGAAATACACATAGAGTGGAAAAGCACAGAGTGGAAAAAAAGGCATTTTGAAAGCTCTTAAATATATGAATGGAGAAACAAACTGCATGAGCCAGAAAACACATGCTCAAAAGACAAAATCCCTCTCTGTTGTCAGTGCAAATCCAATGCATTCATCAACAAACACATTGCTATTCCATTCCTACCCTATATTAAACACTCTAGCCCCATCTAGGCAATTGATACATGACCTGGAAAGAGGTCTAGAAAGTATTTTTTTCAGTCATTTGTATTGAACAACAAGGGCCTAAATTGTTATTTCATTTAAGTTAAAAATCTATTGATAACA
Source organism: Nothocercus julius (assembly GCA_013398735.1). NCBI lineage: Eukaryota > Metazoa > Chordata > Aves > Tinamiformes > Tinamidae > Nothocercus > Nothocercus julius. Next base: position 7,707,473 of record VZSV01000020.1, on the reverse strand, counting down.
GCTACTTAACATTTGTACATAAACTATTTTGATTTTTCTCAAACTTGGAGGCTGAGATGTTGACTTCTCAGTGTTTGTCCTCAGCTTAATTTGGGATGAAAAGCTGGAGATCTAATTTTGCTCATAACAGAAACGTGCTTGCTACGCTAGCTGCAGGGAAACGTCCTCTCCTGTACTCCTCCTCCTGCCACCCACCTCCTCAGGACACACAACCCATCCACCTCGCACCAGGCAGGAGACCCGTGAGGATTACATGCTGTCTCACAGCTCTCCCTTTGATTACCTGGAGCTCCATCCTCAGCCCACTACAAATAGCAGGTGAATACAGGAAGACTAGTTTCTTAATATGCTTTCCTTTACTCTACCCTTAAAGGCAAGCTTAAGTCACTTTTAAACAGACTGAAGTGACAAAGGAGCTTCATGAACATAAAAAGCCAAAGTCTCCCCAAGGTGCCTATGGATGTTCTCTTCTTCCCACCTCCAAAGCCAGAGAATGGTCAGATCCTGCAGCCACACCAGCCAAATTATATTTAATTATATACTCTAGGCACCACAGGGGAAATGGAGGACAGGACTAAAATAAAAGCAAGGCAAGCACAGAAAAATACCCCCCTGAAGAAAACAAAATCTAATTGCACAATGTGGTCCCAGCCTACCATGTCTGTCTCCCCCTTTTCATTCCCCTCCCTGGTATGATTTCTGTAAGGTTTCCTAACATACATTTTCCTGTGCCTAGAACAACATTTTCCTGCTGATGGAGTAAGGTGGACTAAACAGCACATACATAAGTGCCTCTCTCATAAACGCCCTCTATATGATTATCAGGCACCAAACAGCAGCTTCTTTCCTCTTCACCTCTACTCTCTGGTGAAAAAAAAAAAATTTTTTTTTAAATCTCCCAACATTAAATTCAGTGGGTGCTACCACGGGTGAGAAATTGGAAAGCATGATTTCTTCTTTTTCATAAATGCTGTAGGGGCCTTTCTGCAATATTAGATTTGTGTGCATTGTGGGGCTTGGACCAACACACAAAGAAGAACGCATCCAGCCTCTTACTCTTAACTGTCTGGTTGCCTCTCCTACAGCCCAGAAGTCAACTGGGACATAAATACACTCAAAGAAAAGAAAGTTTGAACATGTTCAGACTTCTTTTATGTTCTGACTTTGTGGCCTGAAGAGCCTCGTTCTTTGGCAAAGCTTGTCTAGGCAGCATCGTTAGATACTCCTCAAGAGACATCAGCCATTTTCCACAGGGATCTTGGAGATGTAGAAATGTAAAATAAGCCTCATGTGACAGCTCCCAAGCACACTTGGGCAAGGGGCAAAAGTCTAATCTTCATGTTATTCAGGAGATGTAAAGGCAGGACACAAAATCCTCCTCAAGAGAGTTTGGCAAGCCAGCGTGGTGGCTGGAACCAGGCAAGCACAAAGAAACAGGAAAGAGCAGGGAAGATGGTCCAAATTTCTCTTTATGCCTAGTCACTAATCAGAAGAAAATTTCTCCAGCACAATTTTCTCAGTGGTTAGATTAAACAAGAGTGAGACAGCTAAGCAATCGTGATATGGAGAGGCACAAGATGTATTATATCTCAGACTGGTCTGGCTTTTAGCAATAGAATTGTCGCTCTCCCTTCACTTCTGCCACCAAAACAATTTGATCCTTTTAGGGGAGACAATTTTGCATTCTGTTATCCTCCTGAGCCAGTGAAAAAAAAAAGATGTAAAATTAATGCCTGAAAACAGAAGGTCTCACGCAGGGCATTTGAGGGAGTGGGAAGATGAAGGGCAGGAGAAACAGGGCAACATTGTACTGATGCTGGGTCTCGGCCAAACTTCTCTGCTTGTTGCTTTCTTCAGAGCCTCAGGGAGATTGCTTTTCTGGCTTCATTGTCTAAACCGAATTGCAAAAAATAGATTCTTTAAAGTTTTATCTCCTCCTTTAAAAAACTCACTCTTTAGTTTCTCTCCCACATAGAGATATTTAGTTTTTTCATGAGAGCTTCTATTTAAGGTAAACAATTGTACAGGAAGGGTGGAGTGATTTTGACTCCGAGTAACATTTAAAACTCAAACCAAGTCTGCTAAGGTCATCTGCATTAAAATATGGAAAGAGTTTCTTCTTTTTTTCCCAGCAATTTAATAAAGGATCCTCTATCCTGCTGGGTGCATTTGGAAGTAAAAATAAATGATATAGAATATATTATTGATCATTCCTGGTGGAGCACCAGGAATGATAAATCATATGGAACTACACAGTTCATTAGACATTGACAGGGTGAGGTACTGCTGATTTGGAGCAAGTGCTGCAGGTAGCAAGAAGGTGCATTAAAAAATACCCTCTTTTTATTTAACTCTTCAGAGTCCCTTAAAACTTAGAAGAATCACTCTCAGAAAAGTTTTTGCTTTCTTTCTTTCAGCTTGATTAGACACTTTTGGTACATTAAAGACAAGGGGAGGCTTTGCTAACACAGTAAGTCCACTAGAAAGCAAAAAGCTCACTTTTCTGGAAAAACAATGCCAGGACCATTCCCTTCACCATTTAACACCCGTCTGCCAGAGTGCTACACAGAATGGGGGAGCTGAGAAATTCGCATTAAAAATGGACAGTCACTGTTCACCAGCAAGACTATTTATACACCTAATGATGCCACTGTCAGCACTACCATGTCTTTCACCCGTAATTGTTACTTGCTTTTCCTGCCACTGTGCACATAGTCTAAGCCAGCGCAGAACCACATACGTCGCCGCAGTGCTGGTGACGCCCACAAGAGGATTAATCAGCTCTCAGTAGTTGCTGGGTAACAAGTCGTTGACCTTAGTGTATGTTGAGCCAAGGAGGGCACTTGGATGCAGTGGTGCTGGTCCTGGGCACTCCGTGTGCCTTGGGCAAGCTGCACAGCTCCCTGCTCTGCAAGAGACATTATGCAGACAGATAGCAGGGTGGGAAACTCAGGTAATGGGTCACCAGTGGGCATTTCACACTAATTCTTTTGAAACAGATAAGGCACATAAAATGTGAGGGAAATGAAATAATATTATTACCCTCGTGTTACTTGGGTCAAGAGTAGGCAAAGAGAAAAAGGAAATGAAGTGACTTGCATGGAGATATAGCATGAGCTGCAGCTGAGTCTCTGCTTCACTGCTTTACTGTAGTCCAAATGAAATATTTGTGGTCACCGTTTGAGCCAGAAAGTGATTTTTTATGCAGCAGTCTTTATGTGAACGGCATGCAGTCCTTGGGAGAGAAACTCCAGATGGTATGATGGACTAAGAATACGTAAAGGAAACAGATTTATTTTAGTAAAAACTGAGAAAATTCTTGAGTGAAATTAGTATTTGGGTCCAGTCTATTATACTAAAAAGACAGCGTTGTCTATACTTCCAGAGAGTTCATTAGAATGAATAAAGACACTAAATTTTAGATACAGATTACCACATCTAAAACAACTGCTTTAAAAAAAAGGTTTTAATGCACTAGTGACATCAAGATGTCATCAAAATTGCATCAGGAAATTAAAGGAGAAACATTAATAATAGGTTAAACCACCAATTAGTCAAATCACCAAATTAATGCAGCAGGAGATTGAATCATGAGATTAAAATAACAAAGAATCCTTCCTTACTAATTCTTCAGACTGACAGGAAGTAGCATGTTTGCGTTAGCTTAAATATTCAACTAAAAGAATCTGTTAAAGGTAATAAAAGTAATAAATCTGCTTAAGGAGCTATAGAAGTCAAATTGTGGATTATCTTTGAGTGATGTTGAAGTGTTAATTCAAGAATATTCCTTAATTCTCAGCACAGTTATGGTCACAAATATGTCTTTCTCCTACCCACATCCTCAAGCTGAAAATTTAACAACTTACTTGAAAGGACAACATTTAAATAAACAATTTCAATTTTGGTACCCTTTTGCTAATTCAGGAAAATGCTTCCTTAAAGGGTACCAAGAATTGATTTTGAACACTTCCTTACGTGATGTTTACAGGGAAGTATACAAGGACATTTAGCATGTCTTTTTTGAAAAACAGTACTGAAAAGGGGAAGAAAAAAATATGTAGGTCGAAACTCTCCTGTTCCCTAATATGCACCAAGAGGAAACTCAGCTGGTAACTACATCTTGCAATAAAAAGGGACCTAGGGAAGAAACTCACGGGCCTGATGCACTTCATCAAAGAGGATCTTTTGCAATAGCTGCAGTCTGGTCAAACTTCACCTTTACTTTCAGGTCTTTATTTTTACCTTTAGATTTACCTACATACACCTTGCACAACTCAGCCTGGGTGAGGTGAGGAGGTTCCTGCTTGCAAACTGTCGCTGAATGCCATCCAAGAGGCCTGCTTTCTGAAAATATCTGCTCTTGCAGTCCCCTGCAGCATGATTGCCCAGAACATAAACTCAGAGGGATGTTCTCCAGACTCTTCTCTTGGACAGCACCAAGAAGATGCCATGTAGCACCATGGTGTTCCTGGGGCACACGCAGCTCCCTTTCACTCACTTAAGCCAGCAGTGCTCCTGAAACGCCACAACTAGTCCATGGCAGTTTGTCATGTCATTCTCTAGAGTCCAAAATAAGGCAACTGGGAAAGGTGACCATACTTGTATAAGAGGTTTTATCAAGCATCTAGTGACTTTCACAGAGAAGCAAACACCAGCCAAAGGTTTCTGAAAAGCAAATTTCACCCAACCACACTAGGGAATAAGTGTTTGTAAAACTGCTGGGAGTGTTTCCAAAGAATAGACACTTTTGTGGTGTACCCATAAACTGTACCAGTCATACAGACTTTCAGAAGGCTTTAAGGGGATGATTCCTGATTCACATTTTTCATATATGTCATTTAGATTTTCTTTCTTCTACAGGCAGTGTCACTTGATGGTCCTTCCTTGTCTCTTTTGCAGACTGCTAGTAGTTTGTAATAACAATCAGTAGAAGCCACTGTGAGCACAACTGCTTTAGAAAGAAGCTTTCAGGGTGGGTTTGTTTGTTTTCTTTCTATAAATTAGATATACCTTTGATCTTTGTTCTGTGTGGGTAAGGGAACAAATGGATTAATAGAGAGCATATATGCTATTGCTGTCCAGAACCATTTCCTAATTAGATTCTTAAGATGCTGCAGGACTTTATGTAAATGGACAAAGATAAGAACAAATAAATTTAATTTAGAGAAGGGAGGAAGAGAAGGACGGGAAGAGAAAGGTTTAAATCTTTCTGGTGTACTTAAAAAATGAAAGATAAAAGTCTAGTTCATTATCTCCTTAATACAGAAGTCTGGGAAAACAAGAAGCTAGATTGGGGAAAGTGAATCCAGCTAGCTCTCTTTTTTGTTTTTTAAGATGTCCTAACAATAATGCATCAGGGTGAAAAGATCGGGACCACTTTATACACATTGTGCTAATTACTGCAAGTACTTAAAGTTGTAATTAGCTTATTATACTGCAGAGAACCTAACATGGCATGTCTTTCAAAAAAAAAATTCTCTCCAGATCATTAGTGGGAAAGCTAACAACATCTGCTTCAAATAAAATCAACCAATTAGCACAGGCAACTTTGCATAGTTTGCAATCAGAGAATTATATTGTGCCAAGTGCTAATTTCAATGTGAATTCTATCTCCTTCTTCTATCCCACGCTTATCTGCCAGCACAGCTGGTGTTTAACACCACTGACTTCAGTGAAGTCTCCAAAAACTTATGTTAATTTGAACTAACCTAATCAGAAGTGTGCAATACAGACTGGGCTTCATCTCAGCTTAATTAAAACTGACCTTGTCATTTCACTGCATATAAAACACCAACATCTCACCATTTATCATTCAGCTATGATAAATATGCAGTGTATGTGAGAGGCAGGGAAGACAAGCACCATACTAAAGGAGCTATTTTCAGATATCAAAGCTTGATTTTAACATACTGTAAAATGCCACTTGCCTGTGATTGCCAGCAAATAATTCAAATAGTTCAGAAACCCCCAAAATAATCTCCGAAATCTGCTTCCAAAACTCCCAAACAGGGCATCACTGCCAGGCTCTCTCTTTTGGTTCGCTCTCAGAATCACACATCAAAAGCTCACCATTGTTTCTGACAGTGGATGTGAAAGCTTGCTTTAGAAAGTGAAGCTCTGTCCCTGTTCAATTTTGATGTTACGGTTTGTCGAGTAGATGAGGTGGAAAAGAGGCTGAACCTGAAAATGCAGCCAAAGGTTTTTGCAGGGAACACAACAGAACAAAAGGTATCAATCAGAAACCAGCCTACTGCATCTTAGGTTTTAACACAAGAAGGGATTACATCAATTTTTGTACTTGAGTACATTTGCAAGTAAGCTGTCAGGTAGATGTGGGTTCTGGCTTCTAGCTTTATATGCCCTATTTTATGCTTCCGATGGAGTTACCACTGGGGTGTGAGCTTGTGATGAGTATTTTGATCCACTTGCTGAAGGAGTCATGCCCTCTTCTCTTGCCCAGACCAGATGCCGTAACAGCTCTGTAGGCCCCAAACGGGAGCTGCACACTAGAAAAACTGCAAGGACAACTCCTGCCATAGACATAAATTACACCAGTGAAAAAGGCAACCTCTTTTTTCACCCTGGCTAGTATTGACTCAGGCAGCAGAAAAAAAAGCACTAACAAAAGCACTTTTCATGTCAGTGTAACTGCATCAACACTGGGGAGCCAGGCGCGTGACAGCTTGCCTCGGTGAAACAGAAATTGCTAGCCATGCATGCAGTCATATCTTATTGCAAGTGCAAGGTAAATCACGCAGCCAATTCTTTCACTAAGACTGAAGCCAATATAGCTGACCATCTACTTACCGGGGTAAAAAGCAAACACAGCCAACTTCCAAAGTTCGGCTGAATGTGGTTCAGCACAGATGACCTCAGTGCGCAGCACAGACGTCCAGAGGAGCAAGGTGCTCCCTGTAGTCAGCAGAGAGGAAAAGGCAAGCCCAGAGCATAACTCATCTCAAAGGAGAGACCTAAAGCAAGCAAATGGGCTGAATTCCAAAAACACCTATTTGCTTCCTTCATGACATAAACGAAGGTTCATGTGACTGACTCATATATATCCATTGATGTTACTGATAGCTAAAGAGAGTTGAGATGAATCTAGACCTTGTGTTTGAGCATCCTGCCTTGCTTACCACACAGCAGTATAAACTCATTTCCAAAAACAAACAAAAAACCACTACTTCGTTTCTAGCATAATGGTTTCCAGTTATAACTGATCTCATTTTCTGAATACTGTGATTCAGTTGCACCAGCATATAAACTGGTCCACCCATATCATGATTCTGTGGGGGAGTATTTCCTATTCAATAGTTAAGGTGCTTGTGGGAGATTAAAGGCAGTCTCTTTCGGTGGTATCTAATCAGCTTCCATTCAGTCTTTTTTGACTTTTCTGATCTTCTCACAGTTCACATTTCCAGAAACAACATCTCCTAGACCGCTCTCACATCATGTCGCATTTGACTTCACTGATTTAGTAATTGGAAGAGACAAGCAGCCTAAGTGACTGTGTAAGAAGGGTAGGGACTGTGTGAATAACCTTGTAATATGTAGCAACAAGAATAAATAATGAATAATAATCCTAACCAAAGATATTGCCCTTCATTTTGGTAACATCACAACATTTCTTTCTAATTCTTCTGTCTTCTGTGTGTGTCTGTATACATACTAACGCATATGTATATCTGTGTATGGATATATACAAAGACACATAATTCTATTATTGTATGTATCTGTTCATGTGAACTTATTATCCCAACTATTCAAGCTATAATAAAAGCTCCCTCTAGAACAATGACTCATACAAAGCAATTGAAAATATATCCAATAGCTCTTTTGAGTGAGGCTGCATACTACACAGACAAGTCAAGCAGGTAACAGAATATGACAAAACATAAATTAAATAGATCATCATGGACTCATTGTTAGGACTGGATCACATAGAGAATAAAGCCAAGAACAATTCCTTCCCAAGTTAGACTTCACTGAATATTATAGGTGGCAAGATAAAAGCAGAGAAGCCTGGAAATCTACTTCTAAGAAAGACTTTGTAAATATTCTCACACATTAAAGAAACAATAAAAGGAGCTCTGGAAGCTACCTTATTCTTAATGGAATACTACAATACCAAAGCTACACCATCCTCAAGAACTGCCTGGGTACAAAGCCCTGCTTGAAAGGGTTATGGACAAGGTACTCCCAGGCTTAGCACTCTCATCATTTTAAGAAAGTGTTATTGAATAGAGAAGGTTTGTGAGGGTTTCGTATGTCTTAATTTGATTTATTAGCTGCTTTCCTCTTCTTGTACACTACACACTGTACACTAGAAATGGGAAAAGACCAAAAGTGTTTGCTAACATTTACCTCTGCATAGTAACCATACAAAACACATTCCCATTCCTCTCTCACATTTCTCCAGAGGCAGCTGCTCAAAAGTGGAATAGAATGACTATGATTAGAGGAGACAATAGTTTTAGAGTTATATAAAACACATTTGGTCTCGAAAAAACACCCCAGCCCTTAATTAAGGACAAAAAAAATTAAGTGCTTCAAGCTTTTTATAGACTGGTGATTATTATTATTTATTTATTAGTTCTAAAGCAATGGCTGTGTAGTTGGCTTTGTAGGAAAAGTGCACATCTAGAAGAGATTTTACTGTAGGCCAGATGGTCACATTAAGGATGAAAGGAGTTCAAGAGATGACATGGATAAAACCATAAAGAGATGAATGGGAGAAAGAAAAAAAAAAAAAAAGAATATTGATGAAGGAAATTAAAGCAGAGGAATGAAAGAAACAGAAGCTGGGCATAAGGAAATGAGAATGGAGATGGAAAAATAACAAGGGGGTAGAAGAAGATGAGGGAGACAATAATTTACCATTCAAACAAAGTTAATTTTCACTTAAAAGAGCAGAGAACTAGCAAAATTCATAGTTAAAAAAACAGTTACACCTACACCGCTAACCTTCCCAACTCATCCACAATCCCACAACAACTACACCACTAACCTTCCCATCTCATCTGCAGCTCCCACATTGTTCTTGAGTACTACTTCATTTATTCAGATGTAATCGCCTCAAAGACTCAGGTCTCATCCACAGAAAACCAGACTGCCAACTGGTAAAGGGCCCCACTGGAGCAAGTCTAGTCATTTGGCCAGAGACTCACTCAAGGATCATGGGACAACAGACATTGAAAGTGGATAAAAGTCCTGGACATGAGTTGTCTTGCTGACCAGAATAAAAGACCTAAATGACCTAAAATTCAGGCCTAGCCTCCAAAATTGATACCACCACACAACACCTCCCCCTTGCATACCTTGTTCTTCCCCTCTCCATATTTGGAAAGCTCAGCCTACATATTTGAAGCCAAATTTGTCCGTATTTGGACAAAAGGAAAAATGAGCAGATTGTTGGCACTAGTGGAACTGCTGCAACTCATATCTCCTTGTTTTTTTCCTTCACGTGGTGGATTGCAGAGAAGAGTAACATCTTGCTAAATATATTGCCTTCTACTGCTATGTATGTAATGGAAGAGAGAAATTATTGCTAATCTTTAAGGATCTTTAAGGATTAGAGACACATTAGTCAACACATGTTAAGGGATTAAAAAGTGCATATTTCATTTACAAAGGAAAAAATATATATCCCAGATCCTTAAGAAATCTATATTTGTATCTTACATAAATGTAAATAAAGTTTAAATATATTATACACATTATCTGTTTCCGGCAGGCATCAGAATCCTTTCCCCTTCTTTTAAGCAGGTAATAAAACCACTGTGTTATGCATCCTATTTCTCCCTGTTCCTCATCTCTTCCCCTCTGTAGCATTTAGCTAGAAGAGAAAGAAATGGCACCTCCATCCTGTGCTATCCCATGGAGTTTTGCAGAAGGGCAGATCCTAGGTTGCGCATTCAGATAATACCTGCCAGTTTGGAGCTACATGGAATTCAAGGGTCAAGTGCCTGTTGTGTAGATCCCATCAAAGCCTACATCTGAGCTAGCTAATAATACAGCATTTGGCAATTTTACCACCACATACTTAGAAGCCTATTTTTAAACATCTAAGTAACTTCTCAGTGTGGGATTTTGTGTCTTTTGAAAATGCTACCCTAAGGTTTGTACAGTTGTTACTTTAGCCCTGCAAAGGAAAGGACATGTGCTTTTATTCGAATATCTGCATCAGACATCAACTAAAAAAATATGTCTCCAGGAAAGAATAAAAGAATAATTTTCATTTTTTGCATACCAATATCATAATCAGTAATTCCTGAAACAGAACATTACCAGACTGCTTCATCCTAAAATGATGTGCCACACTTTGTTGCACTATCTAGCCAGAAAATTAAGGCAAATGTACAATTTTCATAACTGCAAAGTTAAGTTTTCTATGCAATGTATATTGGCCAAACTGGCTTCTTGTCAGTTTTCTTCAGCCAATTAATTGGCCATTGACATTTGTGGGGGGAGATGCTCAACAGGGAATGCAAGCGGGTGCACCAGCCAGCCCTGCTCCTCAGAGACAGCTGCCACATCTCTTTGAAGAGGCATGCTGCTAAAGGAAAGCACCTGGCCAAGTGTTTTGAGGAGCACTGCTGTGCAGTCACAGCCACCCTGAGAAACCCTCCTCCGCGGCTGCTGCAGGTCCCTTTCAGTGACCTTAATTTTTCAAGTGGTCTGAGCACTCCTATGTCCCTGACTCCTCTAGGAAATTCCTCTCTCGGGAAACTCTGTTGCAACAAAGCCAAACTGAAGGGAAAAACTCTTTAATTGCTCAAGCTTTACAATATATGTTCTTGTTAGAAGGGAGTGGAATCAAGACCCTAACTCCAATTCTTTCCACCCAATTTTCTCTTATGCTTGCCTATGGAAGCCATTTAAGTCAAAGCCTGTGGACACTGCAGTAGTCCTTACCTTTGGCTCCTCAGCTCCCACAGTGTGCTCCGGAATCAGGCCTTATTATCACAGGGAGGTGAGAGTCTTCCCATAGCAATGATAAAACTGGCTCTGCAGGTGGCCTTATCTCATCCTTGTAGAGTGCTGAACGTTCTGCAAGGGCTCAATCCTCCAACAATATTGTCATACTATGAAAAAAAGCCGATACCCCACCGTGTCTCCTTGGTAGCAAGGTCACAAGGAGACCGCTGAAACTTACGGCATTCTTCAGGAGTGTCTTAGTGTGCTGAAAGCCATGAGCTGATCATTTTGTATGTATCCATTAGGCTTCAGCTTAATATTATTGCATCTCCATGAATTATATGCTTTAGTTTATAGTTTAGTTTATATATAATAGGTTATATTTCATTTATATGTGTTTAGTTTCTATGCCCAAATTCCAATTTTCACCTGTGAGCAATCTAGACCGCCTTGTCACCCCAGGAAAGTTTTTCACTTGCTTCTTTAGAAAATTTCTTCCTGTTTTACTCCATGACTGCACAGAGCTGGATCTAGTATTTGCAATAATGTGACATTGGATTAGCAGTGTTCACTACTTTATAGAAACCTGTCATTGATGTTCAAGAATGATGACGTATTGAAAAGCTTAATGGAAATTATCACACCTATTAACTCCCAGTTCATTGAAACAGTGAGGATTCTTTTTTTTTCCAACATGATATTGCAGTCTATACATGAAACTGAGAGAGAAGCCCAGACCGACATAGTCTCTATGTATAAACACATCTCGACAAAAACTGGGTTCCAGCACATAGCTGTTAAAATTGACCTTCAGTAAGTCATAGGCACATGTTGCAGGATTTTAAGAAGTACAAAGGCAATTCTCCAAATTATATAGCTACTGACAGCTGACTTCTTTGAAATTCTCTACAGCTAAAGCTTTTGGAAATCAATGTGTCAAGCTGAACAGGTTTTAAATGAGGACTGCTGAAATCATGAGGTTTAAAACATACATAATCCTAAAGTATATAGCCCATGTGCCATACCAACAATGTTTGATTCAAAGAAGTGTAAGTCAAATGATACTAGAGTTAAGGGCATACAGGTTACATGCAGGGCATAAAGTGCTAATTTATGGGTGGGCATGTTAGAGAAGGAAATTGTACTCAATTCATGCTTAACATCATTTTTTTTTATTTTGCATGGCTACCTTTATTTTGTTTTTAAGAAAGCCTTTTCAAGATTATTATTTCTCCTCCTACGTTCATAGATACCCAGCTTTATCTTTCTAAGTTTTGGCATAAGAGTTATTTCATCAGAAGACACTAAATTTCTAGGACAGAAAACACATGTTCAGTTCAGACACATTCATACAACTGAGCCCTGCAAAGAAATGCAGAATGTGGGCTTCTATTGATATAACAAAGACTGCTACAAGAAATGCTGTGCTTTATCATCACAGATATGTATATTGTTACAATTTCATCTCAAGCAGCCAATTATTATTTCAGTATAATTAAAATAGGACAGATTTGAGCATGAAGTTACTTAAGACTTGGTAGGAGTTTTATTTCCTTTTGGTTAATGCTTTGCCTCCAAGTGCAAAGCTTCTCCTGTGTTCATGTGAAATTAATTCATGACATTTTAATCATCTTTCTCCTGTCACTCTGTGCTCTTACTGAAAATTAATATCATTCACAGTATTAATTTACAGACGAAGTGAGCTTTGTGAACCTGCAGTGCTTCACTTTGAAGTTTTACCCCTCTAGAATAAAAAAAAAAAAATCTGCAAAGGAGCAGCAGTGGGAAAAGCAGGTGAACACAATACAGTGGGGAGCTAGTTGAAGATTCTTTATTTTTCTTTAAGAAAATGTTTCTGCCATAGACATCAAATAAATATGCTAATGAATGGGTATATTGCCTCCTTTTAACACACTGAAAATAACTTATATTAAAAACAATCATAATAAAAAGCAAAAGATAACATGCTTAAGTTTAAAAGCCCTTAGCCCTAATCCTTTTCTCTAGATCACAGAAATGGAATTTGAGGCCCGTGATCCTATGTCTCTGCCTTTTTCTTCCCCCAGTCCCACAAACCACTTGCTGCTTGAAACTGCAGCAGGCAAGAGAAGTGCCGTACCAGGATGAGGTGGTGTTCTAAAAGCCAGGCCTCCCAGGCTGGCCAAGGAACTTACAACCATACAGCATCCCTTGAAATGCCATTTCTCTTTGGGGAATATTGGTGGCGGTGAGTACTGCTGCAGTTCCCATTCAGCAGCAGCTGCAAGGCTGCCCACAGGTGTCCTGAGCCAAGTTTTCATTGCACATCTATTGTTGCTTAATGGGCACAAGATTTATTATAAAGGATCTGACAACATGATAAAATGCTACAATTATCCTAACAGAGTAATACTTACAGGTGCTTTAACATGGGGAATGAAGGAATTATTCTCCTAAAAAACAACCTCTGTACCTCGCTTGCTTTTTTTTTCTTTTCTGTGGTCATTTTCCTTATGGAAGAGCAATAAAAATATACATTTCCGTAAGGAGGTAAGAACACATATAATAAAAATACAGGCAAGTTTAGCCCAAACATATTGTGCCTCAAGTTTTCCTTCCCTTGCCTTGTCTTAGAATCTTTATCTACCAAGGGTTATTTTCCTTATTTGCTAGAGAAAAGCTCATATTTGCAAGAATATCCAAGTCTCCCAAAGTTTGGGAATACCCAGATCCTGACTTTTGCCAGGATCTCTCTACATTCATGTTGACTATGTATATTAATGGTTACTCTAATAAGACATGTTTGGGTTGCCAAACCAAGTAGCTGCAAGGCTGCTTTATTTCAATGGGCCTGGATCCAGCTGCTTGCAAAGCCGAGGATGTGTTTCAATAGGCTCATGCACACTCATACAAATCAGCCACACAAACTATCACAGACTGAAACCCTCAGCTGTCATATAAGCCCAAACATCACCAATCGTGTCACCCCGTGCCTCTCATCCTGATCAGAATGAAGGTCCATTAGTATGTGCATAAGGAAATGCATACCTATATATATGACACAGGTCCCTTGGTAGCTAACCATAGACACCCAGCCTAAGTAGCTGACCATCCAGTAGCTGGCCCTGGACCCTTACTCTTCGCAGCTGCCCAGCTGCTGGTGAGACTGCAAGGCCCCATGACCTCCAGGCAAACTCCGGCTGCTGGTAGAGACGCTCACACTTCACAGACACACAAATGCGCACACTTACACACACACGCATGCACATACAGTGCATCCCTCCAGTAGCTGGCCTTACACACTCCATCTGTGGCAGCAATTGAGCAGCAGGGGGCTACCGGCAGGGAGGTCAGATAGCCAGTTTATTTTTAGCAAAGCAAGGTTTTTATACTTGCGCGCTACACACGTCCGCCACGCACTCGCTCTACCAATCCCAGTCTGCCAGGCTCATGCACCCAGGGTTTTCCGACCACTCAGGTACGGAGGTCTTCTTTATCCATTCATTGTCTGCCATGCCAGTCTCTCGCTTCCTCAAAGTTGTTTACTCAGTGTGAGCTCCTTCTTACCAGTCCTGCTGAGCCTGTTGTTTTCCATACTTCTGGCCACTCGCTGCCCTCTGGCGATTTTCCCATTAAACAACCTTATTCCCACACTACCTACTCAGTAACTGGCCTTTGGACCTTCTCATCTCCAGTTGCCTCCTGCACAGACACACACACATATAGACACCCACAAAATGGGTCTCTCAGATGATCCCAAGACCTCACAGCCTCTCCAGTAGCTGTCTTGGGCCCATAGTAACTCCACCATCCAATTTCCAAACCCTCTAATTTCCCCAGCATGCAGTGCAGACTTATGTCTTCTTTGATACCTGGCTCACATGCCACTTGTCCTACTCACCGACTAGTTCATATTGATATTTGCTGGTAATCACATACTGACATATGCACCCTCACTTGCTCGAGTTGCTGGTACCACAGACACAGGTCTCTGTAACCTGTGGTCTGACTACATTTGCTGGCATTTACACTTTGACACACGCACATGCACAAAAAATAGAGATTCTCACACAGGAAAATTGTTTGAAATAGAGTTTAATAAGAAGACAAGACATTGTAATGATCAGGCATAGGGCATGGTCAGACAAATATACTGAACGGCAACCCTTTTTTCCATTTTTATCCTTTTACCCCTTCACCCCTCTATTTTCTCATGCTTATTCCTCTCAAAATCGCTTTGATCATCCCTCTCCTCAGCTTTGCTTCCTCCTGTAAACATCCCATAAAAATTTAGTATAATCCCTGTATCCCATATTAAGCCTTGTAACCCTTCAATCTGTAAAAGGCTCCGGAGAGCCCTTCTGACTCATTGTGGTGGGTTTCACTTCTGGACCACAGAGCTGTTTGCCCTCCTGTGAGGGCCCAGGGAGAAACCTGGTCAGGGTGTTATTGTTCAGGTTCCTCCACCTGCCATAGTTCCTCTGAGCTCCTTTGTGTGTGTCGAGATAAGCTTTTTATCTCATAAGCTAACAGAACTTATTAATGCCGTGTCATCAGAACACATAAGGTGGGATAAGCAACAAAAGAGAAAATAAATGCTGCAGGCTGAAACAGAAATGCTGTTCAATACTGCCAGCTGTGTGATGAGTCTGTATTGATCATATTGCGAGCATTTCCATTATCCAGGATGCAATTGGCTCCACACTGATAAGCCACTGAGGAAAATGTAACAATATTCTAAGAATCAATGCATGCGCCCTCTCTTTTCCCGCACTGTAGCACACCAGTGTCTCACCCTCCCACACCTACTCAGCTCTCCTTCAGCCACCTATATTTACTGCCTAGTAATGAACTTTTTCTCCTCACAAACAATCCTGATCTTTTCTTCTGCTTTTCTCATATCCTTCTAATACACATGCTTCACTTTGTTGTGCCTAAGAGCCAAGCAGTGTATGTTACTATATCTCCCTCACTGCCATATATCTACAAGTGTGTACAAGCATCCACTGTAGCTAACATCCATGACCCCATACTTACCAGCCTCTGCTTCAGGCAAACACCACAGTCAGAATGCTATGGCAAAGGTGATTACTTGTAGGTTAGCAGGACTGGCAGGTACGAAGCAGTCTTGCTTTAGCAACACAAAATTTAAAAAATGGGTAAGAACATGAAGGTAACTGGGGAAGAAATAAGGGCTAGGATATAATGGGACATCAGAATCCAGATTTCTGGAAAAAAATGAATTAGATAACTTCTTGAACACACCATTATGCACTGGTCGCCATGACACTTTCCTGTTAATTGGGCCATACATGCATCAGCCACATTTACCACATCCACCCCCATAATGTTATAGGTAGACCCATAACTACTAATAGTTCTCTATAATTCCAGCAGATCTGTAGATATGAAGCCAGACCCAGCTAGTGGACCGCAGTGTTTTGGTTATGAAACAAACACATAGTTGGTTGTGTGCTGAAGTCAGACCCACAACATGCCTCCCAGTCACTACTTCATTAGTGAAAAGGGACCTCACATTTCTTCTTGGGACACTGTATTCTAAAAGTTCTTTCTCTGTACATGCTCTCCCTCTCAAATTAAAGTTCCTTGCCAACCAGTTTAAACCAAACTCATATTTATCAAGGTGCGGGTTTCAAATTTCCTAAATTAGGCCTTCCTCCATTGTCAGCTTCAATTCTATTTTGAGTCAGTCAGTGTTCCCCTTTCTTACGAGAACTTGACAACTAGAAAATAGTGATTTATTTGGAGGGCCATAGAACTTACATTCTGTCCCCAGCACAGACAGGACACACAACCATATTGCTTTGGGGATGAGAAAGTCATTCCCCTCCACACTTATTCCTCCCCTAGCTTTCTTGCTGTTACAGCCAACAACATTGCCAGTTAGTACTAATCATGGTATGGACACCTGTCCCCAGTGACAAAAAAAAAAAAAAAAAAATACTGAGGATAATTATGTGCTCGTTTTACAAAGCCTATGGAGCAACTGTTAAACAGTAATGACTTTCAGTCACTGTTGCCTTTGGCTGTACTGCAACAAGTGGCCAAAAGGTGAAATACCATTTATGCCATTATTTGCTTTCTTGGTCATCCTAGCCTGGATTTGGTATCCTGACTTTACTCTCAGTGGGACTTAAGTATGCAATGAGGATTAACAGCTACAGAGTCTATGAACTTATGTTGCACACTCTTCTCCTGTGAGGACTTTGCAAATATGAATTTCTATTTCACAATGCACCAGTGAGATGAAATGGGGGAAAATGTCAAAATGGAAGCTGTAAACTGGAAGTTGACCTGAGTTTCACAGGATCTGACTTTTCACAGTCCTTAGAGTCACAGAGTACTTGTTAATGGTCCTAGAATCCTCCTTTAAAGACATATTCCAGTGAACTTAGGTGGTGTTGCATGTGTTAAAAACATTTGTAAATCAGGGATCATTATCACCTCAAATCTGGGGGCTGAAAACGGCCCAAGTAGTGGACAATGTGACAATCTTGATTTAAACAGTTTTCCCATCACTGTAGAGGAAATCTTTGGCAGATGCTGAAAATCCAGTTCTCCATGACAGTATACCATCAGCTTCATATCAAGACAGTTCCATTTCTTCAAGTAGACCCTTGCCTCAATTGCTATATATTTTCAGCTTTGACAAGCGCTACAGGCAACTTTCTTAACCTACTAGGCTGAATTCTAGGGCAGCTCCATTCTATATGCTGACTGAGGCTGAGATCCTAACAAAAGTAGTAGAATCATACAATTATAGCTGTATGATAATGTCCAAGAACATTGGAAACTGAAAAAAAAATGATGAGCATTTTGTCATGCTTTGTCTTGTTACGCCATGCCATGTCATACCATGGCAACGAGCGCTACAGTCCTTGGGTCTTGCTGTACTGGTGCAAGCTGGTGGCAGCAACTCAGCCACGGTTGCTGGCTGTGGTGCTGAAGCTGCCCACCAGCAGTTTTCCTCTCACCTCGACTCCACCCTCCTCACTGCCTAGAGCACTAGCCCTGAAAGCAGATTCATTGCTACAGGATAAGTCCATTCCCTTGGAGGAAAACCCTTTCATAAGCGGTTTACCAAGGCAAAATTTCTGCCATTTCTCTTTCCAAACCTATCAGTCAAAATGCTATACAATACCTTCTTGCTCCCATGAGAGAATAAGAACAAAATTGAAAATAACATGTATTTCACAAATCCCTCTCACATATCCATTCCCTCTAAGACATACTGGATTTCCCAAAATCTCAGTAATCTGTTTCTTTACAGTCTTTAAGTAACTTCTATCTGTCACTCATATTCCAGTGACTCTGGTGATTACAGTTCTATATGTTAGAGCAGGGCTGTCTAGCTTCTTGACAACAGAGGTTAAACTGCATTACACAATCTTATTCAAGGGCAGAATGAGGAATGATCTGTATAAAAGTATTTCATGGTAGAAAAAGAGATGGAAGAAGTGGTAGAAAGAATAGCAAAAATTTTCATCAGGCCAAACCTTATGCCTACCTAGGCTGGTCCACAGACAGTTTGTGAATTATTGGCTAACTCTATACAAAGCAAAAATAATAAAAATGTAGACATTTAGACATCAGGATTAATGTTATCAGGTCCCTTAAATACAGGACAGATGATTCCAGCCTTATTATTTTTTGTTCAATCTGGAGCTTCCTTGCTGTGTATCATGAACTGCTATTATCAAGAAAACACTGGTGCTATCAGTACTACAAAAAGTAGTGCTACAGAACACTTAAAAATTCTATTTCAGTTCACCTTAGATATACACCCTGCCTATTTCTAAAACCACAGGTGAAGCTAGCATTACTCCCTTTGAAAACAAGTAGCAGAGAAACTGAATTATTCGGATAATCGAAAATAAGAAACAGTCTTTTGCCTTTTGCTCCTCGTTTGACTGCTCATCTCTAGAAACCACTGAACAAATGTATGTATCAGAAAGTCATTTACATAGATCACTACAGAAAAGAACTGGTGCACTTGGACCCCACCTTAGTCAAAGCACTCAAGCATTTGAGCAGGTTTGTTAAACCCAGCGACACTTTTCAGGCCCTGGAAATTATACCCAGGCCTAAGTATCTTGCTCAGCTGGGTGTTATTCAGACCTAACTGACAGAAATACACACTCTCAGTTCCACCCTGACCAGGTCCCCTTTCGTACTTTAAGAAAAAAGAATGCAATATCCAGACAATAACTTACCTACTCTAGAAGCAATTACAGAGGCAAAGTATTAAGGTGGAAGGATTTTCCTTCCTCTAACAAGTTACGAAAAAGTGGAGGATTTTAGCTTCCAAGACTTTTAGTCTCACTCTGTAAAGAAACTCTAAATTCACATTCAAAGGAGTGTTGAAATGGCCATTACTTTTACCAAATAAAAGATTTCAATGTGCAAGCATATTGTGAAAAGAATATATTCCATTTCAGCAGACCGGTTGTGACTGTATTCCTTTAAAATTCAACTCATCTCCAATGAACTGGGAAAAAAATGAAATTCACATGCCAGTTGTGATTATATCAAGTTTAAAGCTTTTTAAATTGGGAATGTTGGGAGAAGACCAAAGGGAAAAATTCCAACAGTCATCTGTTATAAAAGTTCAGTTATTGCCTTTTTCTCTAAATCCTCCTTTGAAACAAAACATTACCAAGCAGAAATAGTAATTTCACAGTTGACAAGACTTGGCATTCGGCAGCAGTTCTTATAGCACTGTGGAAGTACAGACTCTAACACATCCTTAGGCAGCGCAGGCCCATGTTCTTACATCCAACAGCTTCTCCTTTCTCCCAGCTGGATAGGAACATTAAGGAACTTGTCATGCCAATGAATTTAAGTGTGGCTCATTAACAGTCTGAATTTAGCAAAGGCCAGTTGGGACACTGAGGCTAGGTGCACTCAATCATTCTGTAATGAGTGGAAGACTGACAGGAAACAAAAGACAGCGGTTCTTATAGCTGTTTGCCAAAACCCTTCATCTCTTTCTGATAAAGAGATGCTTAGGAAACAAGGCACTTCTACACAGGATAACAAAGGTGGCTGGCATCTCTCCAGGTGATTTGTTTGCAGTGCAGAGCTACACTCCATAAGGAATTAGCAAGTCATCTAACAGAGCTCTGAAACAGCCCTTCACCTCCAGAAAAAAAAAAAAAAAAAAAAAAAAAGTGAGGCTTTTTGATATCTTTCATCATTGTATAGTTTTACACCAAATGGCTTTGGTTGCTCTTCTGGGAGAGATTCTTTCAGATAGTGGGTATTTTCACATGCAAATACGGTTATCTCTGGAAACACAATGAGAATATCCCTTTGCTGGAGAGAAATACACACTTATTAGTGTAAGTTCACATTACATCATCTTTTAGAATTAAGATCTAAAAATGTCCATTTCACAGATGACAATCAAAGGTCGTTTGAAGACAAGCTCAGCTAAAGACATCCATGTTGTAAGGTGGGTAAGGTCAAGTGAGGGAAAATTCATACTAGGATTCTAAAAACTGGATGGACATGTTTTTGTCCCAATCTAAATACACAAAAGGTAAAATTCACAACATTATATCTATATAAGAGGGACCTAGATAATTTGGAGAGTTGGGCAGACAGGAACCTCATGAGGTTCAACAAGGACAAGTGCAGGGTCCTGCACATGGGGAGGAATAACCCCAGGCACCAGGACAGATTAGGGGTTGACCTGCTGGAAAGCAGCTCCACAGAGAGGGATTTGGGAGTCCTGGTTGACAAGTTAACCATGAGGCAGCAATGTGCCCTCGTGGCCAAGAAGGCCAAGGGGATCCTGGCCTGCATGAGGAGGAGTGTTGCCAGCAGGGCGAGGGAGGGGATCCTGCCCCTCTCCTCGGCTCTGGTGAGGCCACACCTGGAGTACTGGGTGCAGTTCTGGGCTCTCCAGTACAAGAGGGACGTGGAGCTTCTAGAGAGGGTGCAGCGTAGAGTGACAAACATGATTAAGGGACTGGAACATCTATCGTGTGAGGAAAGATTAAGTGAGCTGGGCCTGTTTAGCCTGGAGAAGAGAAGATTGAGAGGGGATCTCATCAACACGTACAAATACTTGAGTGGAGACCGTGAAGAGGATAGAACTCTTCTAGATGGGTACAGGGTACAAATTGAAACACGGGAAGTTCCACCTCCATGTGAGGAAGAACTTCTTTCCTGTGAGGGTGACAGAGCCCTGGAAGAGGCGGCCCAGAGAGGTTGTGGAGTCTCTTTCTCTGGAGATCTTCCAAACCCACTTGGACGCAGTCCTGTGCCACATGCTATAGGTGACCCTGCTTGTGCAGGGGGGTTGGACTAGATGATCTCTAGAGGTCCCTTCCAACCTCAACCATTCTGTGATTCTGTGATAACACTTACAATGACAAAAATAGTTTATGATATTTTCTCAGATCTCATGGACACAGTCAGACAAAAGGCACAGTAGCTTCTTCCCTCATGAAGACTGGTAGTAATGACATCTCAGAAAAAAATTGCAAGGGCAAGCTTGTCAAACAGCCCAGATGTATGCACCATCATGTCACTTGCACATGCAGGTGTAGCCACTGTGCATGACTGATACTGTGCAAGAAGCCAAAGAAAAGTCATGTTCAGGGGATGCCCAAAAAGTCAACTATATTCTTTTTGCCAAGTTAAAACCAGTGAAGTAGACAGCAAATAGCATGTTTACTAGACATAGTCTTGAGTCTCCTTTTGAGCTAAAATTTTGGATCTCGAGGTTTAACATCTCAAGGAGTGAATTAGAGCCACTGAGCTGGCGTGCTCAGTGGAGGGTAAGAGAGTTTTATTGAAATTTTACCCACTTGTTTGCATCACCTTCACTTTCTGGACAAGAAAGTACAAGTATGACCATGCTAGGAAAGGTAGAAGCAATAGCACAGCTTCTCTGCTGCCTCCCTGCACAGCACTGAGTGCTTGGTACAAAATCAGCTCGTCCAAGCTGAAACTATCTCACAAGGACCATAGCTCATATTACTTTAAGGGCAAAATTCCTCCTGTCAATAAAGGTCACAAGAGCTGATCATTCTGCACTGACATAGCTTTGGGATATATTTAGCTTTTTCAATGCATGCCCAAAGAATATTTGAATGATTAGCAACATTATCCTGGTACTGGAAATGTTATTCTTCCCATTCATGGCTTCCAGTATTGAGACAGAGCTTTACCCTGTAGCTGACAAATTCTTTCTAGCTTCTCCTGGTGCTGTGCTAAGATATTTAGTGTTAAAATCTATGAACCTAAAATTGATTAAATGGGCCAGAAGGACTGCCGTGAGCTTCCAGTTTTTTCTGAAAACTCAGCAGTTGAGCAGAGATCATTGGGATCATCAGCATGGTTTTAACAAAGTAAAACAGCGCAGAATGGAGGGGAAAAAAAAAAAAAAAAAACTATCCAGATCTGCAAGTTTGCTTGCAGAGAGCCCTGAAATGTTAGCACACTGAAGCGAAGTGTGCCTTTCTTCTTGCAATTACTGCAAGCTGGTCTTATTCAGAATATAAGACACACTGTAGAAAAGATAAAAAGATGGCACTCCACAAAATAATCACACACTTGAAAAAAAAAAGGGGGGAAAAAACCAGATACAATCACATCCTAAACACTTTTTTTTCTTTGATACAACAACTAACTTTCAACAATGGGGGTTGCTCACATACAGCAAATGGAAAATAGGCCCCAGTCTGCATAGAAACTGGCATAAACCGAAAAGATAGATTACAGGCAAGAAGGAAATAAATATCTACTGACAGCTCACATTTCTTCTGCTATTTTGGTCCTGAGTCAGGAGGTACGTTTCTGTACTTCTTCCTTTTTCCTCTTTTACTTGGCAAGAAACACAGTTTTCTCTTTTTCTGTTTGCAAATTCAAAGAGCAGATGTTTAGTACCTTGCAACTTCTGACCTTTCAGATGTTTGGAAATGGCAATTCTTAAATATGTTTCAATGAAGCACTAAAAAAAATTCAGGAAACAACAAATGTCATTATCAGAGTACTGCAGCTTACTGTTTGCATTACTAGAACAAAAATAAAAGATGAAAACAAAGCATGCCTTGGTAATGTGTAGCACCTATTTCAATAAAATGGATAGTTTCCATCAGGTATTTCAGTAGTATCGATTTGAAATTTGCAGATTACAGATTTGCATGAATTGGCAAATGATGACAAGGATGATCACCCTTGCAGCTGGCTTTCAACTGTATAGCAAAGTGGTTCCAATGCACTGAAAAAAATATCTTGAAATATGATAAAGTGTGTGACGCAAAACACACCTACAGGATGAGAAGGCAGAATCCACAGCTAGACCATGGAAGTCACCTGCAACACAAAGGGCAGCTTCACTCCTTGATGTCAAGGGGGACATCAAGTAGCAGGGGAGAGGGGATTTTGCCACTCTGCAAAGGGCTGGTCAGGCTGGAGTGTGGGGCTTGTTTCTGTTGTCCACACTTCAGTGACATGGAGCAAGTTCAAGAGAGGACAGCTCTCTTGAGCTGTCCTGAGGGCTTGCAAGCCAGCGGAGGGCTTGCAAGCCAGTTTAACATTATAAGGCTTGAGGGTTCCACACTTAGTTTAAGACAAAACAAAGAGGATGTAGGTCTGAAGGGGCAAACAAAGACTAGATCTGGCAGAGGGCAGCTTTTCCAACATGCTGACAAAGGAACTGTAAGATCTATTGACTAGAAGTGAGATCAGGCAAATTCTACTTTGAAATATGATTTGAATCCTAGCACTGAGATGTAATATAGTCATAACAATTTACCTTTAAATGAGATGTGTTGTTTTTCCATACTTTATGTTGAAAGAAAGGTTGAAACAATATGTGCTCAATGCCCAGGGCGGTCTTTTCTCAAGTGCGAAATTAAGGTCACCCCCATGCTTCAAAGGGAAAGCAGGAATAACTACAACAACAGTGTTGGAAAACAGACACTAAAGTTATTGTTTGCCATTTTGAATTGTCCCACCATGGTACATAAATAGGGAGCAAGACAGGGAGAGGCAGTCAGATTCAGCGCTGTTGTTTGAGCTTGATATCACCCAGTCGGGGCCAAGAACTTCAACATAAGTTTTAAAATCACAGCCTGCAGGATGCAGTATTAAAGTAGCAAACATACTTCTGGAGACCAGAATAGAAGCTCCCCATAGGAAAGGTGTATGATGAAGTGTCATTCCTGCTTTGTGTTCAGCACTTGCAGAATATTAAAGCCATTGTTATTTTTAATTAAGTATTGTATTTCATTTAGACACATCAGGATTAAAAAAGATCAATATTCTTCCAAGGCACAACTGGTAGGGCGTATTTGGGAATGGGGGAGCATGGTAGGGAATGTCCTGCATTGGCCTTTGTGCCACCAGAGAAAATAGACTGAAGACAGGCATGATAAATGAGGCCTCTAAGGAACACCGAATCATCATTCTGATACTATTTGGGAGTTCAAATTGATTGACTCGATTGTGGTTGAAAGGCAATCTCCACTAAGTCTCTAAAGAACCCAGAGAGGCTTTCCATGTCACTGTCCCACTGGCTATGTTGGACCCATCCAATTTCCCATCACTATAGGGATTTCAGGCTCTCCTGAACTCTATTCTCTGCTGTTTTCTACCTGCAGCACAAAACAATTAGTCTCGTGAGGACTACAGTGCTTTAATCTAACTGAAGTCTTCTGAGTTGTGGGGTGAAATGTAACGATCCGTGGTAGACATGAAGATAGACTCTCAGCCAGGTCATCTTAGAAATTTGGATAAAGGACTACGGCTGATACTCTGTGAATAAAATGTAATGTAGGATGATTTCCTTGTTTTTGCCAAGTAAGGAATACACAACTCATAATATATGCAAGTGGAGCTGCTCTGGGGTATAGTGCATCCATCAGCTCTGCAAGAATTTGACCTCTTTTTGTAAACTATGTGTCCTAAAAATTGTGCGATGCTAGCCTTTGTTGGAAGCAGGACATGCACTGTACCTGGAAGGAGCCAACAAAGAGCCTGTGAAAGCCCTTGAGCGCACACAGCTTCATTCTTATTAACTGAAGAAGGAATGGAGCTTTTTCCAAACCAGTCCTTCCAGGACAAGATTCCTCTGACCGCAGGAAACAGCTGCTTTTGGATGGGATGATTCACAGCCTAGAAAAGCTTATTTCTCTTTGCTGACTGCACAGGAGTTGAGGGTGACAGGCAAACACCATGTATGAACAGCGTAAGCATCTGTGTTTGATTAGATGAATCCCATACCTTGTGACCTTCAGGTTAGTCTTTTAGCTTTCTCTTCAAACACAGTTCCAGCCCTAGGGGAGTGCAAATGTCACTACCTTAAAAGGATACATAGAAGGCAGCATAATTCTGAAACAGCCTTATAATAAATAACAGCCTAACCATACCTGCTTCTGTCTGGGAGTAGCATTTTCCTGCTGACCTTTACCAACAAAAATTGTAAAAAATTCCAACCTGGCCTCTCTACTCAAGCAAATTTGGTTTGCCCTTGTAGCTCTCTTTCTACATCAAGGAATAACAATTATTTTTTTTACCAGGATTATGGAAACAAATGTTCACAGTCATATGTAGCATGGGCCCAAGGAGCCAAGTATTTAGCATCCTCATCCTGTGACCTTCACTGAAAACAAAATAGCTCACCACCTTGCAGTAGCTGCCAAGTATTTCAGCAATATCCACACTGTTTTTATTGCATTATTAGGTTAAATCCACAGCAGGGTTTAGTCAAAAATGAAATTTTGTTACGGAATCTTTAAGCTCCTATTGGAGTTTTGTTTTTAAAAACAATAAAAGCAACAGCAATCCAAGGATACGAAGGTATAAGGCACAAAGCCCATGTGTTAGCAAAGGAAATAGGAACAGATGACACTAAATATGCTACAGGCAGTTAGAGGAGCTTGCCAAAAGCACAATGTGTTACTACACAGGAAGCCTGAGTTTAGAAGCAACACGAGCTTGTTGAAACTGTTCTGCTGAAATGGTTTTCAACAGAAAAGAGCTTTTCAACAAAACAGACCTTTTCGAAAAATAAACTTTCTGTTTTTCATTTTTTTAAGTACATTAGTAATAAAAAAAAATGTTATTTAAGCAGAAAAAGAGATGGATTTGATGGGTTGCCAAAAATCAAAGGGATGGGGGAGTGTTGTGCTTGTTGGTTTCCTGGCTGAAGGGCTTTGCTTGCTGGTGATGCTACAGAAATCCAAAATATTATCATTTTTCAGCTTTTTATTTTTGGCAAGATTCGGTCTCAGCAATTTGCTAGCTTCACGACATTTCATTGGAAAAAGGTTAATGTTCAAACAACTGTAGCAACAATAGCATGACTTCCTCCTTTCTCGTGCTGTCGGATACCACAGAAGAACACAATGTTTAAAGCAGTAACAATAGCGAGGAAAAAAATCCGTGCATTGTTTTACTTTAGGCTACTTGCAATCATGGAGAATTCCACATGGAATGGCAAACACAGCAGTCTTTAATTAACAACATTTGAAATACACCCTGTTCACAGGAGCTTTGCTCAACAAAAAGAAAAAGACAAAAAAGCCCCAAAATTGCATCTTCATGTTACTCTGCAACCCCACCTAACGGAAAAATGAACTTACCGCCTATGTGTAAATATTGTATTTTCTAGGCTTTATATCACATTCTGCTATTCCCAGATATTCCAGAGGAGCAGCACTTGCCACATCTTTGCAAAGACTAGTAAGGACAAATTTAGCTCTCAGCCCACTCACTGAGTTGGCTGGACCAAAGCCACCTTTGAATGAGGCAACACGCGACTGCAATAGCACCAGCAATATGGTCACACAAAAAGCTCCAATACCCACAAGTTGTGCCCACAAGGGTTTTGCACAGGGACTCGCAAGAGCACAGGCCTCTCAGCTGTGGAGAAATCCCCAAAATCAAGGGTCTGGGTGAATCCAGCTTTACTCCCATGCCACCTCAGCTGTGTGTCTGGGGCTCTTGGGTCAGCTCTGATGGGAGACCCTCCTATTTACTGCCAGACTCTCTATTCCTGATACTGAGTCCTCTCTGATCGGCGTGAAAGAAAGGCATTGCTCAGATGGAGATATTAACTGAGCATCATATGTAAAAACGTGAGCAACCTGTGGAACAGTTATGCATAATACTGGTTATGACACATAATCTGGATCATATAATACACAGAACTGAATGACATCCATGATATTCTGGAGTGGGGGGGTGCATGGGTGTGTGCAGGTACGCACATTTATGATTTTTCTCAGCTTTTTCTGTATGGGGAAAACTCAGAGATGCATTGAAATGAAACAGCAATATTTTGCAAAAACAAAGACATTAACAATACTGATTTATAATCTTTATAATGTGAAAAATTATAAGCACTTAATGGCCTAAGGAAAGCTGACATAAAATTAATATGTACAGAATAGGAATGGCACAGCTAGAGAAAAGGTGTGTTTAGTTAGTACTCAATTTGAATCAGCAAAAACTAGAAAGTAGAAAGGCAATTAAACCTCTTGCATTCAGCAGAATTGTCACAGTGTGCCTGTGAGAACGTACTATGCTCTCTTTTTTTTCGAAGAAGAAGCAGCAGCAGTCAGTATTTCAAGAATAAAAAATCAGATCCAATAGGAAAATCTTTTCCTTTTTTTTTCATTTTCACAGATTAAGCACTTTGCAATAAAGAAAATAACTTTTTTTTTTTTTCTGTGAGAGAGGTTTTCTTAAAAAGATTTCCAAACATTCCCAGAAAAACAATTTACAAAAAAACAGTTTCTTTTTGCAGGGTCTGATTAAAATGTTGTATTCAGGAGCAGCGCTTTTAAGATTAAAATATGGATCCATTTGGAGTTCAAATCATTTCAGAGATCTGATATTATTCTATCTTACCTGTCCCACTCAGGTATTTAAATCATCAGTGGGTAGATTCCTAGGATAATGCTAAATAATAAGGATCATCTGTGAAAGAGGTTACTAGTTTGAAGCCAGTTGCCTGCCACTCCAGCATCAGCTGAATCAGGACCTCTGAAGTGTCCTTTTACCTGGAGATAGGGCTCCCTTGATGTCCCTCTACTGAGACAGTAATCTCCCCTTGACCTGTTTTATGGGATTTAAGATTGCCCCCATATTTAGGACTACCTCCTCTGTGGCCGGGGCATGGGGGGCAGGCACCACTCCTCCGCTGTTCCTGCAACAAGCAGCAAGTCCCACTCCCATGGAAGGATTCAAATAATGGACTTTTTCAACATAATAGGATTATGGGATTTTTTAGTGTCCTTCTGTGATTCTATCAAGCATTAGGTAAAGATATAGCTAGAAACTGACTGGGATTTTAAGCCGGTTCTGAAATCTCACAAGCACATTTACTGCATATTTATAAGGTAGCTTTAAAGAACTGAGTCAACGAAATCCATCCCTGGTGTGCTTATTATGATGGACTAATTTAAAAAAAAAAAAAAAAAGACAGGGAGCTGTGCAGGGGGGTTGCCAAGAGACAACCTGAGGACGGGAAAGCATATTGTACAGCCATGAATAGGTCTGTTTAGACAAGCAGATATAAGATACATTTGTGGTGATTTCCTTCTATTTGGGCCCAGGCAGGTTTTCTTTCCACAAAGAAGAATATAGTCTTTTATTCTCCGCTTCATTCAAGTAGTTGTGAATCCAACTTGTCCTTAGTATTGCGTGACAGCCTGCTGAGGAAATGGCCCCAAAATAATGAGGGATGGGATTCAGTGAAATATTGTTCATATTTATAGCGGGATACACATCTATACAAAGGCTCTGCAATAGCAGCCGCATTCTGCTGATCTACTCATTTTCTTCTTTGTAGACCCCGCAGAGGCACAACAGCAAAAGAAAAATAATAAGGAAACCATTTAAAGATCAGCGACCGTGCTTGGTATGAATATTTTTTTAAAATGAGGCAGACTATGAGAACATAATGTGTCCATACAGTGCTGCAGTTTGTACACTCAGAGAAAAATAATTCATGAAGAGAGCATTTCCAGCCTATTAAAATATTCCCACTTCCTGCTTCACCAGCTCCAGTTAAGAATAGTCAGAAAGGTTAAAGATTTAATGGATGTAGAGATTGAACTTGCTGTCATTTGCAGACCCTCCCAAACAGCCAAAGGCAGCTGCCCATGCTAGGCATTATCACCATCTAAATAGGCTTCCTGCATTTTGCCTGACTTTTGGATAAACAAAGGCCTTCAGTCCCTAGGACTCTGTACCCCAAAACATGAAAACATGGCATTATTTTCTTGCTCTCTGTAGCAAAAATATATGCTGGTTTATTCCTGTCTTCAGTCCGTTGAATTTAATTTTTCAAATCTGCATGACCAGATTCTGCATAACTGGGAAAAGCTACTACGAATACTCCTGATATGACCATAGATGTTCTTCTATTTCACATCAAGGCATGTGATTGCATTTGGAATGTGAAAATTTTAAAATTTTGAAAAATGCCATCATTTTCACAATCCTGAAACACTCTGGTCTGAAACTTAAAAGCTGGTCATCACCCTAGCTAGTCCTGGCTCCCCAAGACTTATCAGGCTGCTAACACATCTCAAGCCAGGTTTTGCAGGACTTTCAAACTCATGACAATTTAGTCTGGAGCAAATCTCCAAAAATGGAACCCTTCCTGTGATTCACTGAAAATGCATCAAAGAGGGGACACATCTGTAAAGCATTTAGATTTTTACAAATTAGCATTTTCCAACAAAGAGTTGCTTTGTCAGGAGATTTCTGTCCAACTCTAATCAGGAATGCATCTGGGAATGAAATATTTTGTGAGGTCTATGTGTAAGACGGATTTAGCTAAGGAATGAAAGGGATGTGATCAGGGATCCAGAAAATCAAAGGACATAAATTAGCAGAGCATGAAAATAAGGAGCACATTTTCTTACTTGCACTTTTCTTACTTTCTTAGTTAAACTAATTTAGCATTACACCTGATCAGACTTTCTACAAAAGCTCAGTGTTTACCAGTGATAAATACAGCTCTAATCTAAAGGGACTGGAGAACAGCGAGAAGACCTATGCAACCATTATCACAGCACGTGACTTGGAGCATGCACTGCACATGTCAGTGGTAACGGGAAGAAAGCAGGGATTGTAATCCAGCCATTTCCACTAGTAGCTCTACACTTGATTACCAATGCAGGAGAGTATTTATCTTCAGTAAATTTAAGATAGTTCAAAAAGAGCGTTTAAAGCAAACAAGGAAACAGAACCCTGTGCCTCCTGGGAAGCAGTCACAAGTCAGCTGGACAGTAAATTTAATTTCTCAGAAGTAATGCTCTTCACCTTAATTTTTTGTTCTAGACTTTAAAAAAGGCTAAGCTCCCCAGGCATTACTTACAGGAAGGCTCAATGTCAGCAATGTTCAAGTCCTCCTCCAAGCATGGGGATTTAGATTACATCTCCCATTTTTCCAAACATTAAACTGTTGACGCTTCTGGCTTAATACTGACAATGTGGTTTCAAAACCCCTCAAGCAGAGAAAAAAATCAACTTTGGGCTCCAAAACTTTCATGACTCCAAATCTCTCCCTTGGCTCCACCTACCTTTTCACCCGCCACTAGCTCCATGTGCCTCTTTCCACTCCATGCAGCTTTGCTCCCTCATCCTGAGCCCAAGACATTGTCCTGCAGCAGGCTGCAACGGTTTCCCTGTTTTGATATAAACCTCTCCGTGGAGACAGTTACTTGAGCTGTAGGATATACATTTCCATCCACACACTCATTACCAAACGCTACTTGACCTGAAGCAGTGACCCCCACCATAATTTTGCAGGTTAAAGAGTATCACTCTGAAATTGTCTCCAGTCCACCAGTGGTTTGAGACATTAATAACACCACCTAAACATTACAGCTATTTGCCAAGAACAACAATAACAGCAACAACAAAAAGAGAAGCCAGTCCTTATTTAAAATGTTTACCAAAATACTGAAGTATATAAAGCTAGGAATTTCAATTTAAACTGAACTCATGGAGGAAACTTGCAGGGACAGAGATTTAGCATTTATTTTGCTTCTTTATTTTTTGGCCTTCACAATCACAGTGTATTTCATACCTGGAAAGCCCTGTATTTAAGTCACTCATAGTTCTCTTTTTCAGCCAACCAAGTAAGAATTCTAGCAGTCAGGGATCTTCCAGATCCCAATATTCATATGTTTCAAGTCTCTGGTTTGCCACATCTGGAACAAAGCAAGTTTTGGACTGAGTTGAGTATGAACAGTTGTAACACGTAATGTGTAATAATTGGTAGCTACAGAACCTGTGCCATCTGGAAAGGCAAGGATTTACACAAGTTTTTAGTGGAAGAAGAATGAATGGAAAAATTCAGTATAGGAATACAGCTGAATCTGCATAGGCATGTAGGATTTAGATGAGCCATGCAAGAGAAATGCCTCATGATTTGCAATTAAAAGACTTAGTGCATTACAAGCCCTCTTAGATACAGATGTCACACACCCTGAGCTGGAATCAGTTTGAAGCAGCAAGCACTTACGCACCTGCTGACTGATCAAAATGACTGACTCCGGGGCACAGACTGTAAAATCAATCACATCTCTTGTGTTGCTATGACCTGCATGACTACCAACAGACTTGGAAAACCAAGAAAGTTGGGGCTTGATTTTAGTATATTCATAGAGTGGACCTTTATTTTTCACTGAGTAGAAAAACTTTTTAAAAAATCACTGTTCCATTGTCA
Source organism: Nothocercus julius (assembly GCA_013398735.1). Classification (NCBI taxonomy): domain Eukaryota; kingdom Metazoa; phylum Chordata; class Aves; order Tinamiformes; family Tinamidae; genus Nothocercus; species Nothocercus julius. The sequence continues at coordinate 7,675,852 of VZSV01000020.1, read as the reverse complement.
AAAAGAGAAATACATGTAACTCTTAAATCCTATCAACACGTCTTCCCCCCTCAGCATTCTTTCCATTCATTCCACATCTTTTACCACATTTCTTTCCTTTAGCCCACACAAATGTCAGCTGGACTAAGGACAATTTAGAGAATCTGTGTTTTAATTTTTTTTTTAGTTCTAGATTTCTAACATATGTTAATTATCAAGCTCCAGGAAACTGATAACTTTCCTCATTTTTTTTACTTCCTCTCTGGTCAAACACTGACTGGGTGCTGACAGGGGGATAAGAATGAAAAACTGAGGAAGACTTATCACTTCTGTTCATGTTAACTATATAACTATTCCTATTATTTCTACTCCTATTAAAACCTATTATCTAGCAATCTCCTAGAAGAGTGCAGCTCTCCAAAGTACTAATAAAAGTAAGGGACGCTGTAAAAGAATGAATCTTTTTGAATCAAATCTCTTCCTGTAAGAACAGTCCAAGATAGCTATTGACACACTAAACATGAACCTGACCATATATAAACAGTGGTTCAAGGCAGTAAGGAACCTGCAAGGAGGTGTTTAGAGACAGGACAGCCCTACGGCCATAGGCATAGAGATATCCAAGCCTTTGCGTGTGGCCAAGCTCAGTTTGCTCTTACCCCATCGTATCTCTCCCGAGGTGGGCTGTGCAGCTCAGGGAGGGGAGGCACACAGTTCACTGCTGCTCTTGCTGTTGGCTCTCCCAGCTCTGAAGGAGCCCGAGAGAAGCCTCATGGTGAGAACATGTGCTTTGCCAGTGCTGCAAAGGATGGAAAATTATGTAAGAATGCCTAACACAGAGATACACTCCCCCTCCGCTTCCCTGGAGAGCATGGAAAATGGTGTACAGGTGTTTCTTGTTGAGTGGGATGCCTCTTGTACTGCCTCAAGTAAAGGGTGGCTGTATTTAGAAACACTTCAGAAAAGTGGTGCCTGCTTGTTTTGGCTGTCATGGGTCATGAAAGGAGCTGAGCCAGTAGCAAGGCTGCAGGCAGCCTGGGAAAAGGCATGTTAGAGCTTGAGTGCTTGAGGTGCTTGAGGAATCGCACTAGTCCAAGCTCCTCAGGTCACCGGCCTTTGCAGTCCCACTTCTGGTGGTAGCCAGACTGAACAGGAACATCCTGGTCACAACAGAGCAAGAGCAGCTGACCAAAGCAAACTTGGAACTGGGGTGGCTCCCAGCCCAGGAGCACACCGCTGCCCAGGTGCAGAAGTCCAACCTGGGATGTAACCAGAGCACGCAAACAGACTTGCCGTCTCTCATACTGACATACAAAAAGAGGCTGGTGCTGATGACAACTCCTTGTTCACACATGGGGAAAATTAATTAGAAAAAAAACCAAAAGTGTTGTTCAGATTTGCTCTTTTTTTTCCCCTCTAGTGACATTCTGTGACATCCACTTACTTTAAAAATAGATGCTATAGCAAATATTTATACTTAATGTTTTGGGTGTCACAGAGTGAAGGAGAATGGAGCTGATGTGAAGTAGGAAACTTTGGGAGTGGTGAGGAGTATTTATCCAAGGATGAAGATAGAGAAGCTTAATTCGGCTTGAACTAATTTAACTAGAAAAGAAGGCATTAGTTTGTCCTGATTCAGAGCAGCGATCATCCCATGCACACCAGAGCATGTTCTACAAGACTGTGGGAATGAGTGAAGGCAGCCTCTCTGGAGGAAACCAGGTCAAGGAGGAGAGATAGAGGAGGAGAAGGTGTTAGAATGTTAAATTTGGCTTTAGGTAGGTTGTTTTGGTTTTTTTGTTTTTTTTTTTTTTTTTTAAACTAGTGCTACCATCTCAGTAGAAATATACTCTCTACTTTCTACTATATAACAGCTTAGTCCTGACACCTATCAGTTGCCTGTCATAAATTAAATATGTGCAGTAGTGTCATCAAAGTTCTAGTAATTTGTTAATAAATCATTGTTTAAAGTGACTTGTTAATAAACACACAGATTTTTAAGTCCTGTTATCACCAGAAAACCTATGCCAGTACTGTTTTCCCTGGAGCCAAGCTATTTCAGTGCACATAACACAGCACATACTGTCCAGAAGAAGAGCACTAGTTTACTTTGCATTGCCTTGTTCGATGAATGAGGATCCTCACTCAAGCAAAATTTCTGTTAAATCTGGCAAAGTAGTTTTCTGCAGTATTCATTAACACCATTGAACAAGCTTGGATATGCAAAGATCACTGAGGGCATATTATTTTCGCTTTTCCATTTCTCTTGCATGCATTTTTGCAAACATTTTCCCACTCTGAATTTCACCTCTGCTGCAGACTGATGAGACAGTAGTTCAATCCCTCCTATGCTCATTTCTGTGGTAATTTTCCTGCTTTACAGAGACATTTTCATCCACATTTTTGAGAGCCCTGTGCGGAGCAGATAACCCACAAATCTATCGTTCTTGCTTCAGGCAAAAATGGGTATGTTTGTGACAGCCTACCTGTGAAGTTTGGGTAAATCTCTCCTCCTTGTTCAGGATAGGACGTATCCTTAGGTACACTAATGCCTGATGACAGTTCATCTGTGGTCTATTTCAGACAATTTTGCCCTGGAATATATTTCCAACAGTCCTTGTTATGACTTGTGAATGCAGATTGCTACTGAGTCAATGCTCTCTACCAGCGTAAGTACCCCAAAATAGGCATTGCAAGCAATAGGGAAGTTCTGGAAGGCTTGGAAATAGAAGGTTTTGGAAATGGATTCATGTAAAATGCAATATTTTCATGGCCTATGAAGGATATGTTTTTTAGTCTGGTGTCCTAACCTTGGAAAGCTGGAAAGCCTATGAACTTGAGCCAGACCATGTCTGGCTTCCATATTCATCACAGGTATAGTATCTGCAAAGCATATTGTGGTTTACTTTATTCTTGTTCTGTCTACTGAATTGTTGCTAAGTTTAGTTTAATATGTTTCTAGCCTAATTTAACAGACAATTTATACCTATAAAATATTTATGAAAGAGTTCAAAGAGGCGGGTGTCCGCAAAAAAAAAAAAAAAAAAAGGAAAAATATCCTACACTGTCATTGTTTGTTTTTGATCCTCAAGCTTACTGAGTTTGTCTGAGCAAAAAATTTAATGGGGAAATTGATCCTCCCTCCTACTTAAAAATACATATATGTCACTGTCTTTGGGGGTGCCTTTTCTTATGCAGTTTTGTAACAAAGTTGTTGATTCCCTCCATCCAGTCATGTAAAAGAAAGTTACAATATTATATTAAAAACTATCATAAACTGGGTCACCTAGTAAGTAACAGAAAAAAATCCACCTTGTTCCCTGAGGGTACTGCATAGTTCTGCGACCTGCTTTGCCTGGACAGTTTTCACAAACCACCAAGTGACACCCCTTCTCTTCTCTGTATCATCTGGATGACTTTTATCTTTGTACACCTCTCTGGCTGCAGCAGGAATAAAAGCAACTCAGTGGCACAGAGTCAAAATTCAAAGCTGAGAGAGGCAAAGCACAGCCTAAAGCAAATCCACCTCTGTTTTCTTTATAACTCTATGAAGCACAGTCATCAAAGCAGCACTAATATGACCACCCAACTTGAATCATACGTCCTGCTTCTCAGCTCATTTGAATGCTCTGTGCTCAGAGAATGCACAAGGACATGACATTTGAGGACCTGAATGAAATGAAAATAGGGAAAATATTCACGTTAGCTCTCTTCATCTTACTGCAAACTTGCATCCCCTGAACAGTCAGCACTGTGCTCTGGACGCACAGAGGAGAGTTTTAGCTTCAGGCCATGGTTTTCTCCTCTGGGCTTCCCCCAGGAAAATGCAGCTCTAAATTTAAATCACGGCATTTTGAACAGGACCCCCTGCTGAATCAGCAGTTCAGCATTGGCCTGGCATCCTCCTTTCCCCAGCCTCTCCTGCCACCTTCCTAGCCTGTTCTGCCCCTGCTCCAACATCGTCTGAAGGAGAGGGGATTGCAGCCTCCAGCAACACGGTCCTGCACTGGGAGGACTAGCGCCCTGCCACGAGGGGTGCTGTCCTCTCTGCTTCCGCGGCCCCCAGGCCGGGCGGGACACTTCCGTGCACTCTGCTACCACCGAGTGCCAAAGAGCACAAAAGCATTTAGACGCGAAGCGACTGGCATTTACATTCATTACATGCATTACCACAACCTGGGCAAAAGTGAAGAATTAACAAAAAATCAGGGACTCGCAGAGCTGTCTGGGCTGAAGAATTAAAGCCAAGAGTAAGGCTGGAACTAAGCCATCTTCTAAGCTAAATCTTCTCCAGATTAAAGCTTCTCTTCCACATTTCCAATGTATTTAAATTGCCATTCCTTCACCATATCTGTGATTCTGATTTCACCATCATTCTGTGATTCTGTGATTTCTTTCCTCCTCATATTTTCTTCTTTTATTTTTCCTTCCCAAACTCAGAAATTTACTAAGCTGTCAAATCTAACAAACACCTGTATCAGTCAGCCTCAGAGCCTTACATAACGTGAAAACCCACCACAAACAGTGCCATGTGCTACCACACCTTAAAGATAAGTTACTACAGTCTGGAAGCCCTGGGAGACCTGACTTGAACCAAATCACTTTACAGATCAATCATGTAAGCTCCAGGTTCCTTGCTAGCCTACCTGAGACCTATGCATACACACACATCACCCACACAGAGAAACCAGCTTTCAGATCTCAGAAATGTGGTATCTTAGGGCCTCCTAAGTGAAGAGTAGAAAACCAGGGGGGTGTAGGTGCACGTAACAGTTCCAGGCTCTTAGCACACACCAGTGCACTAAAGAAATGGCCAGTGGATCAAAGGACTTAGGCATATCAAGGCACCACTTTCTAGTAGAAGCAGTTCAGTTCTATTACAATTTCTTTGTGAGGGAAAATCTATCTCGCACAAAAGTGTTAACTTTGATCCATCGGTTTCCTCAGAAAGGAAGATGCTGCCCTGAAAAAATTGTCACTCAGCTTCCTTCTCATTAGTAACTCTTCCCTTCTTTTCTGTATTAACACATCTTCCTCCTCAACTCTTTCCTGTATGCTTGCCTTTAGCATCCAAGATCCACTGTGAATATAGACAAAGCAAGCTCCTATTTGCCCAGCAGACTGTTAGCAGCAGCAATGAGCATGGCCCATACAGGCAGCTTCTGCTTATTTCTCCTTTATCTGTAGCGCGCATGCCTCAGAGTGCCTGGAGTGGCAACAGCGTGGGGCAGCACAGTGAAATCTCCGATCTACAGCCCTCACAGACCCAGCTGAATCCTACAAATCTCCATGAAACCTGTAGCGATGTTTCCATCCAATCTTTCCATCCAATGTTCCCAAACAGTGTTTTAGAATTCTCAGTAATTTCTCTTTACAAAATCCATTCTTCTGTCACAGCAAATTTTTTTTGCCTGGTCTATTTGGTTTTGCCTCTAAACAGAAGTAGAGGTACGTATGAGGAAGGAATTTTCTATATTAAAAAATTTGAAGAACCTATCTTGTTTAGCCATGCGAAGTGAAGGTTGAGTGAGAATACAAATGCTCTCTCCAAATACATTATGGGCATATATTCCATGGGAATAGAGCCTAAGGGCAATGTTCAAAGAAGAATAAGTGATTATAAATTAACCAGCAATAAATTTAAACTGAATACACAGTGAAGTTTAGTATCATCAGAGCAAAGTCCTCCAGCAGGATAGATAATGACAGAAAAACTTTTTTTTTCTTTTTCATAAAAAAAAGACCTTGGACCATTTATGAAAGGCACTGCATGATATGAGTCTTTGAAATAGGAAGGGATCACAGTGGCAGAGACTCACAGTTCTGCATTTGTACTGAGGAATTGTATCCATCTTCTAGGAAGAGTAACAACAGGATGAGCTCAGTGTGATAATTAAGAAAACAGCATTTTGGTTTGGTTTGGTTTTGTTACCCTAAAAAAGCAATATGGGACAAAATACAACAAATGCTGCGCTTTGAGACTCTCTTTAGAGCCACCCCCAAAAGGCCATTCTGAGTAAGAAGCCATTTAAAGCACCCACTAGGCTTCCAGCACAATTTTATTTGACCTTTTAATGAAAGAATAACATGTATAAGGCAAATGATTTTAGCTGATCACCTGGGTGAGTGCTTAAAGCAGCTCTCTGTATAACCTAACCAGCCCATTGTCCAAAGTGTAATGTTAAGCTTTGTGTTTAATGAATGTATGCCTCAAGCACAATTTGGAATTTGTCTTTATGCCCATTCTGATTGCAAACTTTTTTTAGTGAATGCACAAACTAACTTGTCTCAAATATCTGGTAAGTAAACCAGGCAACTCCAGAGACATAAAAATTTAGGACTGCTAAAGAAGATGCAAAAAGCTCCTTAATTTCCAAAGAAAACATATCAGATATTGCTGGAAATAATAGCTGTTCCCTTCCTTTTATGTAAAATGAAAAGGAGTTTAATTTTTTTTTTTCAGGTTTTATTGTAATACAGGTAAAGAGAGCTGTATCCCTGTGTTTGAAACTTCATAATAAAAAAATATGCAGCTAACAGAAGCAGCAATTCTTCTGCTGCAAGAAAATATGATATTCACTTTTAGCAGCCAGGGAGCAGGACTGGCCCATATTCAGGTGCAAAGGAAGCAGATGTGTGCACCTCAAGTGCGTGACAAGCCACAGCTGCCTCGCTCTGGCACTGGGATCATGGTCCAGCACCCACTGACATTAGCCAGAGGTTTTCTTTTCCTTTAATTCCTAGGCAGCCAAACAGGTACGTTCTACTGAAACAGCTGAAGCTCATGAGGGCAGAAGATAAAACCACCTCAAGGACTAGACCTACCTTTGAAATGACAGCTTTCTATTACTTTCTAAACTAAAAGTAACTACTTTTTTCCTCCTGAGCTTTCCCTCAGTGAATTCTTCAGGATGAACTTAGGTATTTGTCATCACACAGAGACACAAAGAACATATCTCTATGGCTAGGACGTATCTCCACCTTGAAAGTATCTGAGAGCAACCTTGCTCCTTAGTAACAAGGATCATCTAGATTTATTGACTGTCATTAAACTTCAAAACAAGTACTCCAGCACATCTGCTGGGGTTTTAGACTCCCATCATTCAAACAATGGGACATACTGAATAGGACTATAGCTCTGTATACATTACCTTGTAATGCCACAAAGGTGTGTAGAAGTGCTGGTACAGAGGACGTCATAGCCACTCTGTGTGCAGATGTGAGAGGGCTAGTTTGCACAGACACTGGGGTAATCACATGGACTGAACAACCCTCAGGAGGTGGAGACTATCCTTACTCCAGTAGGAACCAGGAATCATCTTGAATGCCCTGGAATTGCCCTGGAAATGCAAATCAAGGCATCACAATGTGGAAATTTGGGAGATTTGCTTCAAAAGTGCTCTCCTGATATAAACTGAAATGTTAACATAGGCCATCTCTAGAACACCTTCCTCTTTCCTCGTTGTCTTGTGCCTATCCCCAAAGTAACTGAACTGTTGTTCTGACATAAATATATTCATTAGCAACAGTAAATTTTCTTGGCTGAACCAAAACCCTCATTGCATTCACATCCATCTATCTCCAGACTCATGTTTGTCTTCTGAGTTTGTATTTTTAAGTAATGATCCCTACAGTGGAAAATGGGAAACAAAAACACAGAAGGACCAGAATTTTAAAGTCCATGCTGCGCGACAGGACTGTCTCCAAGAATTAACCTTAGCAGAATTATTTTAATTTAACATCTAAGAATTCCATTCCTGCCAAATTAGGTAAGTATTGTATATGAATTCAACTGAAGAAAATGTGGGAGCACACTCTACATGTGACTCACCCATCAGGCATAATTAGAGGTATTAAGGTAATAAATGTTATTTTGAAATACGTAAAATAACTGTAAAAACATTTTTAAAACCTTCAGTTGAGAATCGTTATAAAAATGAAGAAAAAGGAGGAGGGGAAAAGTCTCTATTGTTCATTTTAAGCTCCTGGGGAAGAAAAAAAAAATCAAGTAATCTATTTGCCTCGATTTATTCTGTGCCTATTTCTTCCAGCACCTCAGGTCAGCAACCTCATTCCCTCTGAGGTGAGCCCAGAAGATTCCTCAGAAACAGCTGCTAAAAGGCTATCCTGCATGATGGAAAAACTCTATCAGGTCCCACACGTGACGCTGCAATCACACAATTTGCTCTCTTTTCTTCAAATGCACAAAACTTGTGCTGCAGAAACCAGGCACAGGTGGCCAATATCTCAAGGCAAAAGAAAAGAACATATAATTCTGCCTCAAACAGTCTAGAGCCCTTTTTTTAATTGAAGGATTCAATATTGACTGCCAGTTAAAAGGAATTGCAGAAACAGTCTGGTAATTATTTAAAGAATACAATTACATTGCTCACTCTGATGCTTAAGCTTTCTTTAAGATGATCCAACAGGACCTTAGAGAGTGCTGTAAGAACCATCAAAAATAATATATTTAAAATGAATTTCAGCAGAGCTCAGGGCCAGGAAACTGCAGGTTTATGTCAAATGACTTGAAAAGACAGAGAGCTTTGCCAGGAGGGAGTCCCTGAGTTCACCTACCAACCCATGCACCTGCCAAGAATAATAGAAATAATAATAAAAATAAAAATGCAAAACCATGAAAGTTAGCAACTTGTGTTGACAGGGCTTCGGTAAAATTTCAAACAGAGGGGTTCTATCACTAAGTCTTCCCACTGAGCAACATTTATAGTTATTACTTTCTTGCTGCTGGCAGCAAGCCTTTATAGACGTTTTGAGAATACATCCAATATAGGAAGTGGCCTGTTGTTTTTTCTTTCTTCCAGCTACATTATTGATATTTCAGGAGAGTAATTGAACTTCTCAGCACTAACTTGTTTTCTCCATGAACTACTATCCCCTGTTGATAAGCATGTTTTCAGGGCATATACTAAAGTAACTGTAAATCCTGTGCCTAAATGGCACTTGTATTTTATCAGCCTTCATAGAAGAAGGCTGTAAAACATCTGACAGTATTTAAACTGTGTGTCTCAACATTTTCTCACATATATGCATACACTCTTATACACATCTCATTAACGTTTTTTCAAAAAATGAAGTTCAGAATTCACATTGCAGTCACTGAATCAATCCTACCCAGGCCAGCTGTTTTCTTAATTTTGCTATAAACATGGAGTGCCACAGGTGACATTAACACTAGAAACAGGCATCTATAATAAGGATTCCAAACAAAATAATCCAAAATAATTTCAAGATGGAAAGCACAGTCTGGAGGAACAGAAACAGAAGTGAAACCACTGTCACCACACAGCACCAGGCAAGTCTCTAATGCTGTCTGAGATGGAAACCCGGCTGGGTGACCTCCCAGCCAGGTGCGCTCAGCTACAACACTAAATCCAATACCCGCTCCACGTCTTGGTTCCTGCGTGCACTCCGACTGGTCACACAGCACACCGCAGCATGTACCCAGACGAGACGAGCAAGGAACAAAGATCCCAGCAAGAAAATATCGATACTTTCATAGTCAACTTTCTGCTTCAGTTCCTTTCGATTTAAAGTGGAAAAGACATAGGCTTAGCTCCTTCAAGGAAATAGCATCTCTACAGCCAGTTAAAGGACAGGAATACTCTCCCTGGCAGCTTGCATGGAAAACTAGGAGGGGCTTTCCTTTGGGGAAAAAAAAAAATGTTTGAAATTTTCCAGTTAGGTGAATTCCTTTTGTGCCATGGCTGAGGCAGAGCAGTATCAGAATAGGGTGCCCTGATCTCCAAACTCTATATAGGCCCAGAGACTCAAACTCTCCCTATGGTCACAGGCAACCCTACTTTGAGTCCTCACAGTAGATAGGCTGCCAACAAACTGCAGCAAACGTGCAGCAGGGAACACTGGCCATGTACAGGGTTACTGTTTTACTAAGCTAGTGACAGTGGATAATAAGGAAGAGAAATTTCCAGAGCTCATGGTTGGCTTCCTGAGCTTTGATGTACAGTGGCAGGAGAGTGAGTGGGTTTCTGTGCACTGTGTGCAGGCAGAATATGATTCTTCTGGTGCTACCAAATGGGAGTGGGGAGCAGGGCACTTCCAAACGGTGAAGGGAGAAGGAAGATATTCATACATCAATTATTTAGATGTCAAACTAAAATAACATAGAAAAACACAAGTGTTCATAAATATTGGTCATAGAGGATAATATTAATATAGTGTTTAGCATCTGTTGACCTTTTTAATAGATTCATTTTGTGCTTACTTTCCACAGAATGTTTGCAGCCTGATGCTAAGCTCTTATGGACAGCAAATATTCAAAATTAAATGCAACAAAAACTTTTATAAAGCTTATTTTCAATTTTAACATGCATAGGAGGCATTTGCCCACATGGGACTGACTTGGCTAAGTCACAGTAGAGTAAGCAAGTCAGGAGGACAAAATATATGGAAAGAGAGATGAGAAATATTTTAATAATACATTCTGAACTACTCCTGGACTTACTGTGAGCCAATAATGAGGCTAAATTCTTTTAATAAACTATTCATTGTCCAGTATACATTTGCCTGGTGTGGAAATCCATGGTGATCCATAGTCTCTTTCCTTGATGTAACCTAGCACGTTGCCAAGTGGGTTTCCTCTGCAGTAAAGACTTGACCTTGCACGTGCTAAGGACTGTGGTAAGCAGAAAAATGCTCAGCTAAGCATTGCAATTTACTCAATCAGCCTCTTAAGCACCTGCCAGGAAGAAGAGTAAGGATAGAAAACACAAACAGATTTTTCTGGAGGAAAAAAAATATATATATACATATTTTCAAGGAGAAATTACCAGTACGAGAAGATGGGAGTGTGCAGTCCTATTTCCATCCTGGGCCACAAGAGCAAAGCACATTAGCCTGCTGAAATCCCAATAAACCCATGACCACAGGCCATGAGGTCCAGCCTAGCTCCAGGAAGAGAGGCAGCCAAGAAACCAGTGGCACCAGCTGAGTTTTGCTGGTCGACAGGTCATTTGGCTGAACCTACTGGGATGGGATTGCTGATCCCCACTGGCCAAGCAGTGGCCAGTGAGCACAGTGGTGAGAGTCAGGTGGCTGCCAGGCATCCATCACCAACACTAGCCCTGTGCATCCCTTGCCAGCCCTGCAGACTGGGCAATCACAGGAAACCACATCTCATCAAATAGGGGAGAAAGCCCAAAATGACAAGTGGAAATTCCCAGTCAAGGCTGACCACAGAGTGACACATTGCAAAGGACACTGTCATGTGGCATCAGTCCCCACTCTTTTGTGCAGGCTAAAGAAAGAAAGTTGTTGTAAAAATATTTTAAAGAAAATTCATCATCCCTTGAAGGTGATATGTTAAGGCCTATTCCTGGATGTATTTAATATTAAAATAAAGAACAAAACTATTGCGGTTTTACCTGGTTAAAGAGGGTGTAAAGGAAAGTAGGATCTGGTCCTCAGCTCCAGGCACATCAGGCAACTTCACATTTGAGAAGAATGAACCTAACGATCAGTTAATATATCCAGTCATCCCTCCCACAGCAAAACAGGTACTTGTGTTGCTGAGGCGCTCTGCCATACACAGTGTAGCGAAACAGCTACCACTTTAACAAAATGCCACCACACAGTCATGAGGACCACCTTCAGACTTAGTGCCGCAGGACTTTCTCCAAGAATTGTTAAACTAGGCTGCCACGTCAATACGCATTAGAGCTGCCAATAGATATGCCAAAAATACATATGAGAGCTGCTACCCTGTATAAGCATCAACGGGCACTGACAAAAGAGAAAAAGCTGAGGAAAAGCCTTTACATCCACGAAGGATGGTTGTATCCATGCTGCACCTACTAAACATTCAGAAGCACTGTTGCTCTTTGGCTGGGTTGCTATAAATCTGCCCAGGCTCCTGGGGAAGAGCATTGCCCATTTTCATACTCTTGATTTATTTGGACATCTGAGAACTACAAGGCTTGTTTAGGAGATAATTGCAACAACCTCCAAACAATGTTCCCTCTAAAATATCACCCACAATTGCCTGTAACCCCAGCTGGAGGCCTAGAAATGTGACTGGTTTTCCACAGTGTCAGCTTGAAAGTTTTCATGCACTGATTTAGGGAGCAATCCCTTATGAGAAATCGGTTCTATTTTTCTCCATGAAAGAAAGAAACTCTGTACTGTATTAATGGTTCTAAACACTTTTTTTTTTTAAATCCTTTCTTTCCTTCCCACCCAATCTTTCTTCTTTTGAATCCTTCTATAACTATACAATACTCAGTCTGAAAAACCTCTGCGTGTGAAACAGGATCTTTGAGGTAAAGCATAATTTAGCCATGTAAGGCAGCTGTTACTTGGGGCTTTTTTTTCTTAAATTTCACCTCCAAAAATTGGAATATGTTGCTTCGTTGTTCCTTTGTGTAAAGACATTCATGTATAGTCACAAACTTCAATGAAAGATTCACAAGCTGCTTTGAAGAGGGTGATCTGAAGTTTGTTCAGAATATGCTTTTTAATGAATAAAAATCTCCCAGAATGTATTGATGTCAGTGCCAGAATTCATCTGTCAAGCAACCAGCATAAAGTTACTAAATACAGGCTCTGTATGTAAGCCAATGTTTATTTTTACTAATATCTCCAGGCAGTCCCTAAGGGCCTACCCATATACTGTCTCTTGTCAGTATGTGTCATCCTGGGCTCAGAGTAAGTAGCAATATTTAGATTTCCGAATGCTTTTGAAAAGACTGACTAGAATAAGCAGCTTTCTACAAGGTTTGTTTGTTTGTATTGGTGTGTACTGGTTGTGTACGTTATTTCATAAGTGAGCAAAATACAGAAATTTTCGTCATAGAGCTTGTCAGTCTACCTGGGAGTTATTTAATGACACTGACATCTAATAAAGACTTTTCAAAAATGGTTTCTGCCTAATATCCCAAAGTCTCAAACACTGTCTGCAGGTCAGCTGTAGGTCATCCCTCTATTTGAAAGAAAAAAAGAGTTGAGATGTCTGGATCTTCCAAAATCAATTACTTTGATTCACAAGAAACATTTTGTTCTCTTGGCACAAGACACACAAAGCTGTAGATGAAATTCAAAGATTTACCCATTTGGTATGGAAATTAGGCCTAGTAATTTGGCAATAAATATTTATCCTCTCTCAATTTTGGCCTCCCTTCAGGAAGACTGTGTTTGTTCAAGTTCTGAGCTGAGAAAAACATCTACTGCTATGTCATTAATAATGAACAAAGCAGTGACATAACTTGAGTAATAGATAAAACACAACTTTGTCCATCTGTAAAATTCTGTTAATGAGCATTGCATCAAGCAAGAATCCTTTAGACTATTCTTGGAGATTCCTGTTGTGTCTGCAATTCTTAAAGCACTTTAAAATGCACAAGCAACATGCTGACCGTAGGCCAGAAGCTCTGTGGTGGAGATGCGCTGGCTGATACTTGTATAACCTGCTCCAATTTTTCCTGAAGTTAAGGAGAAATTTCAGAAACTCAAAGGCAGTAAAATAATTTAGAAGTGGCAGCACTCGCTCTAAAGGGGAAAAAAAAGATAATGAAGGGAGACTATGAAAGGCATTATTTAGCCTCAAAGAGTCGTCATATTTTCTAAGCTTAGAAAGTGGTTTCTGATACATTTCTTACAATAGGAAAATTAAGGGAGAACCAAAAATTTCTATTGACTATTAATAAATGTCTTACCTATGTAGAATTTGATCCTGCTATGGGGACCAACTAAACAAGCATTTGGGACACTCCTCTTCCAACCCCCAAATCAGCACATTTAAGCATAACAAATAGACTAGACACAGCTGGGAAATTCAAAAACTGCCCAGAAATTCCATTTGGAAGGTCCTGTAACAATCAAATACTCCCAAATAACATCCCATCTGTGCAGAGACTAGCCAGGGCATTCCTGGGCCTTGCAGGGTATTAATGAATTAAGTGCATTGGGTGCCCTAACACTCAGTTACACCACAACTGTAGCTAAAGAACAAATTTGATTTTCAAGTTATGACTCAGCTTAAGTCCCATAGCTCTTGCCAGGTCCATCACTAACATCAGCAGCCTTTTCTGCAACTGATTCTCCAAGTGAGACTTCCTTTGTATATTGTGGAGTTGGAAGAATCCTTTCGGATTCCAGAGATTCTGCTGAATGCACACATCTTTGATAGTTTTCCATTTTCGGGTGTTGGTTAAGTAGTCCACTGTCACAGGTTGCTCTTCTTCTTGTTTTAAAAGAAAACTCCTTTTTATTATTATTATCGCAAAATACGTCTATTTTATGTCTTCATATGCTATTACACATTTCACGATAAACCGTTACAATGCTTAACATGGTCTCTTTGTGTCATTGCAAAGGGGAAGAACAAGAAAGAAAGAGTTTGGAAATCATGATCTGAAAACAGCAGTAAAGAAATCAGGCTTCTTTTCTGAGTGAAGTTATGAAATCACTGCTCAGAAGTCTTTTAAGATCAAATTAAATGGGCAGTGACATTATCTGATTCCAAGGACAGATCTCTTTGAAATTGCCTTAGCCTGTATTTTTCTGTTTTCTGTAGTTTAATTTATTTATCCTCAAAATCTTCACTGTAGAAATGACAGAAAAAGAGAAGTGCAACTACAACCCCTTTTGGGAACACCCTTTTTGAGAAACATATGTGAATTTTCAGTATGACACTAATTTCATGGGAATTTTTTGATATGCTACAGTGCTCAACCCTCAAAATTAAACCACACTACACCCCAGTGGCATGTAGGCTCTCAGCTCATTTCGGGGAAATTCTCAAAGGCCATAGTAGAATGGCTCTTAAGTAGAAGTGACAGTCATAAGGACTTGTGCTCTTAAATCCTTCGGATGCTTTTGAAAATCTTTGCCTTAATTTTCATTCCTGCAGTGTCACAGTGACATCCAGTGGTCAGTAAGATTACTCCGAAATTGGGCTCTGACCCTACCAAAATTCAAGGGTGTCCTTACCTGTATTAACTATAAGCCAATGTGTCTGGCTTATAAACTATAAGCGTGTGTTTCATTCCTATACATTTTCACAGAATTGGTGCTTAACTAAGCATTGACTCTGTGTTTGAAAAACTCAAGACAACTGTCCGAGGCGAAAAGTGGGTTCTCCTATTTTGATATTATGGATCTCCCTCATTCCCCAGCTTCCTCTTTCCATGATTCCTGTTTGCACGGCAAGCTATCTGAGGCTGCCCAAAATTTATGGGCTCCTTAATTTGCTAATAAATAGGACTAGTTAATCTAATAACTATACTGTAGCAATAGCTTGGAAGTCTACATAGTTAGATCTAGACCAAGACAAGGACTCAGCCTTTTATGCTCTGCACTGCACACAGACAGCTAAACCATGCAAATCAAGCTAGTAATATCACACCACCTATAAGACTGCTATCTTGCAAAAGTTGTGGTGTTCACATGCAAGTGGTTTCATCAGAAGAGAACTGCAAGACTAAGAGCATAGACTGGTGAAGTGGCTGTGCCCTGGAGGAGAGGAGCAAAACCTCTAACGAGAAGTTGTAGTGCAACAGGGAGATAATGAGTAACCAGTCACTGGAAGAAAGGGCAAGAGAATAGGACTGAGAGCAGATCCAAAGTCTCTGTCACTCATAGCCCAAACCAGTAGCTGGCAACACCACGGAGGGGAAGACTTGGGCTAGGGCAGTGCTGCTAGAGAAGAGAAAGGGTAGGACAGACAGAAAAGGTGAGGAAACAGGAGACAAGAATAACAAAGAGCCCAAACCCCACAGGACTCAGTCCCCTAAGGATTCCCCCCAAACTATCCTGCACAGAGGAGGAGACTGCCTCAGTCTACATCCCCACTTGAGGTGTTAGCAATGTATTTTCAGAACACTCAAACAAAGAAAAGGAGCCTTCAAAAGGGAATCAGCCCTAAATATCAAAATAAAATAATATAAATATTCCCTACATTGCCACATTACCTGTCACAACAA
The DNA here is from genome assembly GCA_013398735.1 of Nothocercus julius. NCBI lineage: Eukaryota > Metazoa > Chordata > Aves > Tinamiformes > Tinamidae > Nothocercus > Nothocercus julius. The sequence goes on along the minus strand of VZSV01000020.1, from coordinate 7,659,917 downwards.
AGAGATGCTAAGGAATGAGTGAACAGACCATTAGAAGTTCTGGTGCCAAATCACACTGCTAATGTTAAGTCCTCCCCTCAGGCTGGCAGCAGGAGCCAGAGAGACTCCCTCTTGCATGAAGAGCAAGAGGTGTGAGCTTGACATGGCTGAGAGATGTGAGCTTCAGAGATGCTAAAGCTGCCAAAAAGAAGCTTTATTATTTAATATAATCATAACAGTGCATACACTCCTACATTCCTATATTCCCACTGTGGAAAAAAAAATGCTTTTATTCTGAAATCTTTTTTGGTGACAAATATGGGCCTGAGTGATTCGATTTAGCAGGTGATACCTACAGAAGATACTCACCCTATACCTCACACTCCCTACACATAAGTTATGAGAAGAGAGGAGCAAAAGCTTAGCAATGCTAAACAAGGCTATTTAATGGCAAGGATATGAGATGTGAGAGTAGGACAGAAGGAGGGACAGATTGGAGATATGATCTCTGATGTTGGAGGAAGAAAAGAAAGAAGAGAGTTGTGATGGTAGATGTGGGATTTGGATTTGTACACAGAAGAGGAAGAGAAAAGATGAGGTTGAGAAAGGAAGACAGATACCTTCAGCAGCTTGAAAATGTAATGGTAGGAAAAAAGTGCTATCCAAAAAAGGAGATAGGAGAGGAGAGAAGGAAAATGAATGCAGAAGCAGAAGGTACAAAGAACAAACATAAAACTGAGAGGAAAAAAGAGAGGATAATATTCTAAAAGATATAGATGACTATGTATAGTTGATCATATATGGTTGAAAAGATATCCAGATTCACATGGATCTTCTAGAATATATTCTTTTAGAAACTAGAAGCCCAAGTAAAGAATTCTAGCTATTTTTCCATTCCCCGCTCTGCTATAGCCTTCCTGCTGTCTAGTTTACTTATCTGTAAGATGAGCTTATTAGTAATCATGCTCCCCACAAGGGTCTTATGTTAATTAATGTTTGAAGAAATGCTTTGAGATACTCAGATGAAATTCTGCTACTCTAGGTATGCAAGAAAACATTGATTCTATTTTCAAATGCTCCTTACATCGCTTAACTTTACAAATCTTTGATGTACTGTCTCCCTTGAATAGCTCTATAGCAAGATACACACATATAATAAAATCAGCTTGTAAAACATACTTCCTTTTCAGGCTTCTATTAAACAAATGCACTTATTATATAAACTGTGAACCTCAAGGTTTTATCATTGCATTGTATCTACATATATAATACGTAATACATATACATCTTCGGATGAATCTTAACTTTCTACAAGACTCTTCAAAGGTGTCAATACTGCAGGTATAATCATCAAGAACTTATCAACTCAAAACAGAGCAGGTTAGCAACACTAACCACTCAGCAAAGAGATAGTCCTAGCCCTTTTAAAGGTTTGACAGTGATTCCCACCCTTCTGTCCTCTTCCTTCACAGGAATTTCTTGTTCTCTGTAAGATGGTCATATTGAAATATAATGGAGAAGTAAAGTTTTTAGAGGAAGAATATTGGGTAGAGAGTCATGTCCTGGTTTGCTTTATAGATCCCTACAAATTTCCTCAAGAGATCTTCGCATCTGTTTTCAAAAAATTAGGGTCAGAATTAGACTGTAGAAAACCCTGCTGTTAAAGCTCCTACTCTAGACTACTAGATTAAAACTCTTTCTGCAAAGTGTGTTCAGTTTGGATAATGGAGTAAACTCTTATGACAGTTCCAGGAAGGACAATATCTGTGAGTAATTTTACTGCTCTGTTCAGGTACTTAGCAGAACTATGGCTCTTTTCTTTGCTTGGTGAATTCATGATATGAACTTTCTCCTCCTGCCATTTTCCAGTATGCTTCACACTGTCACAAAGAGACATCAGGCAATTATGGGGGGAACTGTTCATGCTGCAGAAAGAATTGCCTTCTAGCAGTGGCACCTGAAGTGTGCTTTGAGAAAGCATTTCCTTGAGAAATCACAAATTCTTCTCTCTCTGGGTCTGAATGAAACTGAGCTGAAGAACCATAGGGCTGAAATCACCCAAAAGTACTGATTAAGTAGTTTATTTGTTTGATGAAATACATGGATTTTCATTATTTGGTACTTATGATTACAGCCTGTAAGATTATAAAGGAGAAGGAGGTATTGTCTTAAAAAGGGAAGGGCAAAGAAGAGAAGAGTTAATTGTACACAGACGTGTCCAAAAGAGGTAACAGTCAGGCTAAATGACTTGCTGCCATCTATCGACCATGTACCTTACAGTGTCTGAGATTTTTTTTATAAGCTTCTGAGCAAGCAGTAAAATCTTGTAGCGCATCAATACAAGAAAAGGTATCTTTGTGTGAGGATATCAAAAACCTTTTATCCTCTCATCCTGCCTCAGCACTTTTCTGAACTTTCACTGAAATCTCTCACTTGGCATTTGCACATTTTGAGACTTAAAACAGCTGCCTCTCCTTCCATATCACAACTGCAACAGGCGAAGCAGTGTACTTTCAAGGACATCACACTAATGTTTGCTGAGCTTGACAAATGACTGTGCTCCTATCAAATTCTGGCCCCTTCTCTAAGGCAAAATGAAGTAAAATAGCATCATACCTTCCTCACAGAATTATTGCCATGTCTCCAAATGAACCCTTTTTATGTGTTTGTTTGTCAAGGTTTTAAAATAACAGATTGCATCTTTATAACAAAATTGTCTCCTGGGAATAATAGGCTTAGGCATGATTTCTGATAGAGCAAAAGCTCCTCTACATGATAACAACAGCTTGCAGCAAGAAACAGAAGCCCGTTCATTCTGGAGGTTTCTATTACACAACAGTCACTGCTGTAAGAAATTAATGGATTTTTACGCTGTCAAGGTACCCCATTTAAATAGTGTTTTGTTGTCCTTTATTGTTGACTATACTAAAAGTAACAAGTTGAAAGACAACTATTTCCCTTAAGATTTGAGCAGACAGGCCTCTCAGGATACAATTATGCCTCAGCTGAGCTGTGTTTTGTAAAGAGCAGAGAACCACCAGCAGGTTAAGATATTCATTTGTCTCCAATAAGCACTTCTTCAGACAGCTTTCGACACCACCAAGGGTGACTCATCTCACATCAGTCTTAGAGGTGAATAGCTATGCAACAAATGAAGCAACACTGACTTGGCATCAACAACCAAAAAAATAAGTAGCTATTACTGTTTCCTTTACCCTGGTACATAAGAGATGTTCACAGCTTACTGGACCTTGTCTTTCTCAGTGACACTTGTCTTACTCTAAAGAAATATCGCTGTCCTTATAAAAATACAAATAAGTGATAAAAAGCAGAATTTGTCCATTCACTAAACATCTTTGCAGTCAAGAGGAGAAAACTGTAAAAAGTGATATAAGGCAGCAGAAAAAGAGGCTCAGCAACCCAGACACTGTAATCTGCCAATTGCAGTAATACAAAGAAGCAAATACCCTGAGTTTACTTCAGTGGGGAGACTCCAACAAAATAGTGGTATGTAGTCAAATAGACAATTCAGCCTGTGAAAGTCAGCTACTCACTTTAGCCAGGTAGGATACGTAAGGCAGAATCAATCTGAAGAAAGGAGAACTGAGGTTTTATTACTGCAAGTTCCCTAAAGTCTGGCAAGTGTTGATATCCCCTGCCCCGAAACAGGCATTATAAATGCTTGAAATATGGGACACTTCAATATTTGACATTAGGTGTTACATGGAGCCTGAGCACTAGGACCGTAAATCATTTTCCCTGCTGCATTTACAGTTTAGGGAGTAGAAACCCTCTTTCTCCCCTCTCTGTTTTAAGCTTACGCAGAATGCTTTAGGGCACATGGTGCAGCCAAGACAATTTATATTGGCACATTTGTCTTGTTTTCTCTCCTCCATCTTGCTCCTTAACCGGTTCATTTTACTTCTTAGTGCCTCACAACATCCTCAATCCTCATCCTCAATTGCCTTTTACACTAGACTCATCCACAACATTCCCTTCCCTGGTGAAAGAAAATAGAAATCTCCCCGTTTGCAGAAGGAAAATGCAGTCCAAGTTCCTGGTTTTATACCACTCCACCGATTCCCCTGATTTTGGTGGACAATGAAATAGGGAAAAGAAAACAGCTTTCATCTCCAAAAACAGAAAGCCAAGGATGATCTGTCAGTGGTGGAGACACACCTGTGGGAACAATACATGAGTCCATTGAGAAGTATCCAAGGGTCCCAGCAAGCAGCTGCTCTAAAAAACACAAATGCTCACCTTCTCCCTAAACCTGACAGCATGTACTCACTGCTTCCAAAGCTTTGCAACAACAATCGTGCTAGCTATGATGGTCAGGAAAAGCCAGTGAAGGAAGCCAGGCTGCTGGTTGCACCCTTTCTCCATGGTCTCAGACCAGTGTTAGAGGCTGTGAGACAGAGCTGAGGTAGTCCAAAGAGGCCCACTCTTCCTTTCAGCCATCTAATTAGCACTGAAGGAGAAAACTGGGCAGAGAAATCTCTCAGAGATTTGACTTTAGTTCTTTACATTTCTTTGGGGATGAAAAGACTGCAAACCATTAAGACGGACTAGATTTGGTCAGCCCATATTTATCAGGCATCTGTCAAAGATAACAACATAGACAATAAAATTCCCTGTTTTGGTATAACAGCTGCTTGCCCTAGAGAATCAGAAATCTCCTTTTCTGTAACCACTCCACATACTTCTGAGAGTTTTTTTTTTTGGACTGGGAAGGCACAATGCACCCCAGCATGTTCAAAAGCATTACCAATTTGGCCTTAGCTAGCACAATAACATGATCATTGTATGACTCATGAAGAGTGCTATTTCTTTTCATTTGCTCTCTTCAGTGAAGTCATAGTCGCTACAGAGGTTTCACTGACATAACACAAAGTAAAACCTGAATTGCCATAGCATATGAGAGCAGTGGGAAGTGCCTCTTTATAAGTTACCTCTATAGGAAAACTGTCTGTGCTACATAACCAAGCAAATAGACACAATACAGCAAACCGGTTCAGTTTTGAGAAAAAAAAAAAAAAAAAGAAAACATGATTTCTAAGTGACTGGGCTGAAAATTATCTGCACTCACACTTCAATACCCTATGCATTTTCTTTCCTTGGATAATGCTAAGCAGCACAGCTGTCAAAACGGTTATAATTTAAAGTGAGCATTCAGAATGCAATGTTCTATATTGGTACTGTTGCTGAAGCTAAACTTTAGGTGATAATTATAATGTTGATGATCTGAGATGAAACAATATCATAGCAGGCATTTGAAAAAACAAACAATTAATGTGTAAAAACAAAATTGTTTACAAAACTGCCATATAAAAGACAGATATAAACATGAAATCATTATTTAGAACCAAGAAATCAATCTTGAAAAACATGAAAAAAATGAAGAACTCACATTAAATCCTATTAAGGATAATATTTTGAAATAATTACTGAATCAACAAAACAACTCTCTGAAGTGGAGCACTACAGAAAAAAAAAAAGTGGGAAAAAAAAAGAAACGTATCCCCCTTCTGAAAAATTTTAAATGAAACACAAAAATTTGATTACTGATGTTCAGCGTTTGTCAGTGCTTCATCTCTAAAACACAAAATAATGGATATATCAGAATGTCATTCAAAAAGCACTAGTTCCCATAGCCTCCCCCCACCCACCATTGTATAGTGTCCAGTTTCTCCTCTCTCAAACTATTGACCAAAAAGAGGACATAGGCAGCAAATACAGTTAGACATAAACGAGCACTGGAAAAGTTCAAGAACCCCAGAGACTAGATGCCACTAGACAGGATGATGCTCCAATGCACAGCTAATTCCAAGGAATTTAGTGGTTCAGCTTGTGAAGCTCCCACTTGATAGGAACAATGGCTAAAAATCTGACCCTTAATGAATATTGTTATTATGCACCAGGTAATTTGTCCATTAAATCTCATTTTACAAGCCACTGAGACAGCTGAAAACTGTGAAGTCAAAAAATTACCTAATAAATTAAATGAACCACAGCAATATTCAGTAATATATCTGGAGAATGATATTTATCTAGCTGCAATAGACATACAAGTTGGTCCCAAAGAATAACATTTTAGACATATATAAGTGGATTAAGTGTTGACTTTTGAACCTTTCAAAAAAACCTTTAAGAAACCAAAATATAGCTTCCATGTGCCCACGTCCTGTTGCCAATGGCAAGCAGATCAGCCCACAATGACTTAGTGGCAGCATAAAAGATTACTGAACCACACTGGATTTGCAGATGTACGTCAGAAGGGGCTGAACCTTGGCTCCCAGAAAAAACGGGCTTCACAAGCAATTCAAGTGCAGGTCCCATGCTCGAGTCATGCCACAAAAGTAGCAAGGTTGTGTTGGTGCAAAGCCTACTGGCAATTCCAATCCAAAACACTATGTAATGAAGCAAGGGAACAGAGAGAGCTCTACAAGCATTTTTGCCAGCTCTTTGCCACTTCTGGAGACCCTCTTACTTTCAATTCGGTTCAATATATGGCTAGTAAAGCTTGTGAAGTTCTTGGCCAAGAAAAGATATTGGTAGACAGAAAAAAGGGAATTTTGCCATTCCTGGAGTGAGTTGGCATTAATAGCATATATATTTTAATAACAAGAGACAAATACAAGCAGGATGAGTTGGTGGCCCTCTACCAGAAAATCAAATCTCTTTATGTGCATGCACCAGCTAGGGAAGTGTACTGGCCTTTCTGGGAGCAGGGCTATATGACTTTCACCCCCTGAACCTCCAGGTATGTTTTCTCAAGATACACTTTGCTGGTCCGTTATCACTGATGTTAATATAGAACGAAATTGCCTCCTTGGTTAAAGGAAACTTAAGAAATGAACCTCTAATGCAAGACTGAATTCTCACCATTACAAATGCAACTGAAGAGGAGATGGGTAGATACTGCTACTCCAGTTCAACTTTTCTGTGACTTTTACTTGTGAGACTTGCTGTACTGATGCTGTTTGGAAAGACATTTGGCTCTGGAAAGACGTACCTAACTGTAGGCTCCACTGCACCAAGCCAAGTTTATGCACCAGTTCTTGCCAAGGGGTGAGATGTCAGATAGGCAAGGGATGAAGGAGGGGGAATAATCCAGCAAAGTGGAGTTATTAACTGCAGGATTTCTATGTTTACCTCTTACTTGACCAATATCATGAATACTGTTGTAACAAAAGCCTTATATTGGGCAGTAAGGAGTGTTCTTCTATAGTGAAGTCCTGAGAGAGTTTGTATTTCTTCCAGCATATTGGCATTTCTTTAGACCTATCTTGTTCTAAATTCCCAGGTAGAGAAGAGAAAGGTAGAAGTCCTCTACTCATCTTGACCAGCAGGTGATTCTTACTAAAGAACAGCTCACCCTGCTGGTTAATCGTTTCAAAAGCTTTCAAGTGATTTAATGTGGCATCGAGTTTGACTTACTTTATTATTTCTGATGGAAGACCTTATTCATTTCAGAGCTAATGGGTGAGAGTTAACTCACATTCTTCCATCTCCAGTGACAAGAAAATAACTTTAAATTGGTTTATTTAAGAAATACATTGAAAACAAAAAAAAAAAAAAAAATGGAATGAAGTACCAAAGTATAAATCATAAGCAGGATTTATGGCAAGGAAAAGTGATGTTCCTGCAAAAGAAAAGGAAAAAAGAAACCGCTTGCCTCCAATAGCTAATATAGTGTAAGTGCTATTCAGAAAGCAGTTACAGCCTTTCTGCCAGTACTAGAGCACCTCCATGCACAGTCTGAACCTATATTCTACTGTAAGTGCCTCGGTGATTAAAACCCCATTGTCCATAGAGCTGAGCAGCAGGAGATGCTGGTTCTAAGCAAGTAGACAGGTTATCTGTTTGACAACAGCTTACAATAGGTAGCAGACACAAATTATTATTCCTTTGGTACTTACTGTCATAAGAGTTGCTGCAAAGGCAAATTATTTGGTAACCCTGCGCATATGATTATAGCATCACATTAGAAGCACTCTTGTTATAAAAGAAGTGCCTTCTTGATCATAATCCCTTATTTGCAGATACACATGATGTTTTGTCGGGAAGAGGAACCATTCAGTGGCTCGAAATTTACCATTCTTCACAGATTTATGGAAATCTTTATTTTTTTTCCAGGTAGCATATTAATTCTTGAGACAGGTGAGCACAAGAGAATTTTTTTTTTTCAGTCCTTTAGAAATACTACAATCTCAGCATTTGAGTAACTAGAGATAACTTTTAAAATTCCCACTATGATTCTTGGATCAGTCACAATGCAATCATAATCCTGCTCCAAAGAGACAACTGAGGAGCACTTTGGCTTGCATGTGACAGAGAAATCTGAGGAAACGAATTCTCAGCATGCTTAAATTTACATTGATAACAGAATCCGGGCACTGCTAGGTTAGGAGTGAGAATAAAAGGAACACAAATCACACCTGCATCTAATTGTTCAGGTGTGTCAAGATTAGCCCTGCCACACTTGAAAATGGTGCCCTCAGAAGTGGCCAGAAATCTATTACCAGTCAAGAGAGATTTCTCAGCCGCAAGCAGGGGCAGTGGTTTCACCTGTCATGACATCATGTAGCTTTGAAATACTGTGAAAATTTAAAAATAAACAAAAAACAATATGCATAGTTAAATCCTATTAACCTTTGCAGTACCCACTGTCATCATGAGCAAAAATAGAGCAGGTAGATGAGACAGTAACAAAGATGCATCACATCCTATTGCCTGCCCTTAAAAGACAGCTGGATTTGACAGTAGCTGAACAGTCAAAAGCTGTTGGCCCATGACTATCAGATTAGTATAACTGTTAATTACAGAAGCTTGAAAAGAATCCACAGCCTTAATCACAAGAATGGGGTTTCCTTACCATAATTGACAGGAAGTCTATACACAACATCTGTCTTCCAAATTCTGAGTCGATATGAAAACAACCTGGGCAACAGTTCTCAAAAATGGTAGAAAACAACAACAACAAAAAAAAGCATTTTGGTGCTCTTGCAATAAGAGAAGGGAGGGGTACATATGGACACATGTGTTAACACAAGGACATCTAGATGGAGAGAGGGGAATAGAAAGAATGTCATTGTCTGACTTATGTTTCTGAGCTGTAACGTGCTCCTAGTTTCGGGGATACTTCTTTCTACTAATTTCTCCAGAAATGTATTGAAGGACAGTAATTTTTCCCAGGTGGCCTAGGGTCTAGGTGACCCTAGAGCCCATTTAATGTGTCTTACTGACCCTGTAAAATTGTTTTGCTGCAAAATCTCCCAGCAATTCTTTCTTTTTACTTAAACTCCACAAAATGATGAAAGCCTTTCTTGTGCAAAATGTCATATAGATAAAATTCAAATCAGAAAAATAAAAGGAAGGAAAGAAAATCAGAGAACTGAAAAATTTTTCAGTGTCTCTAACTTACTAACATGGACTGGTTACTAGTGGAGGATGATGGATGACACTTAAGAAATAGGCTGGGTGCAGAAAAAGAAGAGTCACTATGAATGAGAGAAAAACGCAGCACGTTAATACGTTAATGCTTCAGATAGATACTATCAACACATGCACTGAGTATTTTGACCCTTTTTCTGCCAACAAAAGAAATTCACTAACATGGTGGTCTGCTGACATACTGACATAAATCTCACTGGATTAAAATGCAGTCTTTTTATTGCCTTTAGTTAGGAAAAAAACCTAGAGACAGGCTAAAGAGTAGAAAATGCAGATTCTGATTTGACTTGTGGGAAGGTGGAACACTTCTGCTTTCAGTTTCCCCGTTTATTTTCAGATTCCCAAATGAATCTCCTTGTCATATTTTTAATATAATTTCTGTGCTGATTTAGAAGCACAAAATGAAATGATATACCATTTCTAAAGACCTCAGAGCACTTTACACATAATCTATCCATCATTATCTCCAGTTCACCAGTACAGAAGCTGAGACATAACAGGAGAACAAGATTCATGCCAGATCCTACATATATGGTAGTGCCATGCCAAATTATATCACAGCAGATGGAGTCCAGGCCTAAACCATGGCCACTATGGTGGGTGTACAACCCCTACTTGCACCTTCCTGGACACACTGTCTAAACCAAGTGCCACCATTTATCTTAACTCAAACACAAATAGGAGGGATAGGTGTGGAGAATGCATCCAGAGTGCAAAACAGTCCTTTTTGTCAGTAGGTTTCCAGATAAAATCCTTGCTTGTCTTGCAGCAAGAAGTGACTTCAGTCTATTCAGGTAGTTGTCAACAATACTGAGGGCAACTCATGTGGGTCATGCATAATGTGTTTTTAAAACACACAGTTTATCGTTAAGGGTTCTTAAAATTAATAAAAATACTGTATTCTACTGAAATGTCTTCAGATGACAACAGCGTGTGTTTACATTTCCCTTTTAATCTGCCTTCTCAGCAGATAGATGCCATAAAGCACTACAGGATGCAATGCATGCTGCAGAAAGTTGAATATCAAAAGTTGAAACAGCAACTTGCTTAATCACTTGCTCTCTCCCCTAATTGTAGAAGTGGTTGGGGTTGTTGCTTCCCCACTTTAGTAATGTACTTTGCATGAACCAAAGCCGATGCATACACAAGCTATGGTTGTATTGAGTTATGTGCTGTGGTTGGGATGCAGAAGAACAAATTTGACCTGATTGGAATCTCACATATGTCTACCAGACATTTTATGAAGAAAGAGTGGTAAGTGATGCAGCACTTGTGAGATTGAGTTGCATTTCATGGTTATATTTCATGTCACATTCAAAACGATTCTTCCATTCTGAAAGGCTGGGACTGTGCGGACTTCGTGGGACATGATGACTTCAGCAAGAACTGAATTGCAACTTGGCATGTAGTGGAGGATGTCCTGGAAAAGACGTGCATAAGAATGTTCAAACAACAAATATCTTAAATTTTCCAGCTTCTAACAGTGCAAATTATTTTGCTGTGAAACGACCAGAGATAAAGATGTTAATGACGTTGCTTTCAGGGTTTTTGTGTAATAGTTAATGCCAGTGATAGTAATGATTTTGCACCAGCATAGACTCTTGAAACAGACTTTATGTTCTCTGAAATCAAAATATTAAATATGGCATCAGATTAGGCCGTTCAGTTTTAAGAGAGGGAAAGGAAAGGGAAAAACGTGAAGGGTAAGGGCAAGGGCAAGGGCAAGGGCAAGGGCAAGGGCAAGGGCAAGGGCAAGGCAAGGCAAGAGCTCCTCAGACAAAATACTGAGAAGCCAATAAATCATTAAGCTATTTTTGAAGCAGATTTTTGAAGTGTAGGATTCTCAGTGTTATCTGTATATTAGAAAACACCTTTGTGAAAAGATTTTATATTTTTATCTTTATGATGAAATGCAAGTTAAATACATAGTCTAGTTTACTGCATAGACAATATGACAGTCTTTTTCTAAATAACTTTGGAGTTGACTATGCATCTGCCTGATTTTATGATGCCAGTTTATAGGACAACAAGAAATAATTAGATCAAGACCACCAATCTGTCCTGACAGCTAAACAATAGTTGGATAATGATTTACAGTCATTTCAAATGGCCTGGATTTGAATGGGTGACCCACAAGAGAGGAGACTAAAATCCCAATGTGAGTCATCCCAGCTTTATTGTTATTAATGATTTTCTGCTGCTTATTTGAATTCACATGAAGACTCACTGAAATTCTTGCTTTGCAGCGAGTTTCACCACAAAAATTAGTGAGCAATCTGACAAATGCTGAGCATTTTTACAGTTTATGTAGTATGCAGCAGTTTCTTCTCACTGCAGTCCATTCCCAACTGAAGACCTCATGGCCCCTGATTTCCCCACAGCAACGAGAGTGTATCTAATCATGCCAATAGACAGTACTATTTTGAGACAGGGTACATAATTTTTCACAAGCAAATCTGACAAATGGGGAATAAACACAACAGAACCACTGGATCTGTTCTATAGCTCACAGGCACCATCAGCAGCAGCCACACTGTTTATTTTAATAATTCATTGCAAAAATGGAACCAATATCTTTCACCACAGTTCTGGGTTCCCGGTCCTAGACTGATTTTGAATTCAACAAGTGCCAGCCAATCACAGAAGATTTTGTAACATCAAGTTTGAGGCTGGTTGCACAAAACAAACAAAAGCCAGGAGTCTGGGACTGGAGGAGTGTGATCTTTAAAGGCTTTTGAGCAAAAAAAAAAAAATGTTGCTATAATTTTGACAACATAATTTAGAGGCTTTTATATAGAGCAATCTACACCTCCGCCCCTCTCCACCTCACCTCCCCCTCTGGTATTGTCTTGCCTGTCAATTATTGGAAGAAGAGCCTGTTCTTTAAAAGGCTTTTAAATGATTATAAATTATTTGGAAAATCATCTAAAAGCTCTCGAAAGAAAGAACACTACCCCCTCACACACACACACACACAAAAGTATTTATTTGTATTGTCAATTTAAATGTGCAGTAATGTGAGAGTATGACTGGCTAGCAATATTGGTGATCAGCAGCTGCACTGACCTTGGGCTTGAGCAATGGGAGTGTTATAGAAAGATGTGACGTTGCAATGCCCATTTCCTTTGGCACTTGCAATACTGTGAGGTTTGTATAGAAAGAGTGAGGGAATTTGGGGCCATGGCAATACAGTAAGCACTGTTGCTATTAATGTATGTGTACCAGCAAGCAAAGCAAGCCAGCTGCACCATTTTGCCAAGTAAGCAACTTTGTTTCTAATGTAGGGTTTGTTTCCTCTGATACATAACAGACACACTCAAGTTCCTTCAAACCATCACTCTGACTGGCATTGAGAGATATTGTATTATAAATTTTACATTATAACAGTGTTTACTGGCGGAATAAATTGCATATCTGTATTGAAGTGATGGAAAAAAGACATCACTCATTATCACGTTCAGCAGCATGCTGAATGCAACAGTGAACTGTGGTAATCGTGCCAGCTAAAGTGATTTTACCTATGAAAAGTTGTTCAGATGTGTCAGAGACAGCTAAAGCCTTATATGAATCACAGATATTTCCTATTTGTTTTAAGAAGGACTTTACAATCCATTGGTAATGCACAAATTTCCTCTATGCAATATACGTTAAAGATATAAAAATGTTGTAAATTATTCCCCATTTTTCTTCAAAACGCCCCTTTATCTCCATAATTCCTATTTTACATGTTGCCAGCTGCTATTATTCATCCTTTTAAGTGGCCTCACATGGATTAGACTTATACATTTAAATGTCCCCATACAATCCATTCCCAGGTCTCCTGATCACCCTTAAAATGGTTTCTGAGACACCACTCTTAAGACAGATTCACACCACACGTAAGGGATTTTCATCTTCTAATTTACCTTCCAATGCAGGTATGGGGAGAAGAGTTGATTCGCTTCTCTTTTTTGGAAGTTTGTTTTTCTCAGTGTTAGTGTCCCTAGAGTTTCTTCTGGCTACCTCTGCCTACTAGTAGACTTGTAGGGTGGGATTCACTAGGACACCTGTCTCAGGCCTGTCATAACTGTTGGCCTCATGCAGAGGTCTTGAATAACCTTGAGAGAAAGTCAAGGGCAATGTCTGTGTGACTGAGTTAAGTGCTGAGCTCCAATACCCATAGTGGAAGCCGAGTTCCTTCACTCATAGCTAAACAGATGCATGTGTTTGAATCTCACCTCCAAAGTCAGGTAAGATGAGCCCCATACATTATCCTCAGTTTCTCTGCCTTGCTACTGTCTTTTGAAGTTAAACCTAATTACACAACATCCCTTCCCCAAAACTTTGAGGATCCAATTCCCACTGCTTTATTTGGGCGTAACACCTTGGGGCAGCCAGACCCAAAAGGCTCTGCTGTACCTGTGGCTAGATTCGGTTACCTACGACTGAGAACATGAACTTAGTTGATCTAGTTAACTCAGCTTGACAAACTACTGTGCACCAAGTAGCCCACAGTAGTATTTCATATGCAGCCTTCAGTCAAGCCAAGTGAGGTATTTAGCCTGATAAAAAAGGTCTAGATGTCTAGCCCGGATGGAGAATTTCTAAGGAGGCATAGCCGCACTAGAGAGGATGTGGTGGATCAGGTTCTGCTACGCTTCTCTGTCAGCCAAGTGGAGCAGCTCCTTGGACAGGCACTCACACTTTTGCAGAGGAAGGACTTTTTTTTGGCACAGATTAGACAAGATCACAGATGGGAAAGAAAGGGGCTTGCAAGGGTCTCATTCTACTGAACATGCACCTGTAAGTACCAGCATCTCAAGAGGGTGTTGCAGTAATTAAATAGTGTGAATGTAAATCTTGAAAGGCGGAAAAGGTGCAATAATAGGGCTTTAGTTTCCCTAGCATTGCAGCTTGTCTAAATAACATGGAGGAATCATCAAATATCCCTTAGATCCACTATATTTCAGCAGAGGATGCTGCTATGTAGTGGCCACCATAGCAGCCCACTGCCTCCTTTAAGTGGGATTTAAAAGATTAAAAATTATTTTTGAATACCGGTTTATCCTTTTTCTCCGAAAGAATAATGAAATTATTCAACAGAAGCCCAGTAAACAGAAGTAACCCTGTTCTTGGAGCATTTTTTTTCCTAGTGATGTGTTTTTGAAGAGTCAAACACCTTTTAATAAGCACTGCATTATCCTCTTTGTCTGCCATAGGTTATATCTCTCCAACAGGCGGGTGTAATTCAAAAACTGCAGTTCAAGCCAGTTGCTGGTCCTCATACTAAGTTTCTGTTGACAAACAATAAGGAACATGGCACTTCTGTGTGACTGAGTTGATGTTTAACAGGGAAACACTCCTCCACAGAATCACAAGACAGATTTGAAATTAAAATAATTTTCAAAGCAAATTGTAGGTGAAAAACAAAAGAAGATAGATTGAAAATTGGAAGTAATGGGAAAATAAAGATGAGGTGTTAGTGCTACCTAATTGTTTTCCTTTTTTTTCATAATAAAAATGATTATCTCTCTAAATGTATGTCACCCATGCATTTATCTGCATTTCTGTTTGTCTATCATTTACCTGTCTTCCACCTGCCTGAAAGTAACTACCTATTTGGAAAAGCAAGTTAAATTGTCTTCCTCAGGGAAAGGAGGGGAGAGAGATAAAAAGGAAAGAAAAAAAAGAGTGAAAAATCTTAGTGTAATCTGAATAGCAATGAAGCAAAAGCTACTCCTTGATGTGCCTATGAATCCTGTAAATGAAGTGGCCCTTGAATTAAATTAATTTAAAATCTGGCAAATATTACTCGGCATGTTTGTCAATGTGCTGTATAATTATTAATTTGTTCATTGAGGCAACTATATAAATAAATAGAAAGCAGAATGCCATGATTAAACTAACACTAGAAATCCAGGGTCAAGGAGACCTGTTATATAGGTATCTAAATAGCTTTCCCAGGTCCTATTTTTACACCTCCATACATATCTGCAGGTCTGTAACTGCGAATTAATTGGCACACATTTAGATGCTAACAGAGCTTTTGTACTCTCAGTGCACATTTTGTCTTCTCAGAGTGAGATGTTAGTAATGGAGGTTTTAATATTACCCCTAGGGGAGCACCAGAAAACCTTAACAATTTCCTTCACTAGAGTATTTTCATTAGAGCTAAATGCTGTGCAATTTACATTTGAAATCAGGTGTAGGGTAAGTATAATGTGACAAGACATGTTGCAATGTTAGATTTTTTTTGTTCAAATGTTCCCTATTTACTGCAATATACCCTCAAAAGATAAGCATGCAATTAAAATAAGTATCTTGATTTTTAACCACTCCTAATTGGACTGTTATTGGGTTAATAGGAGTACAAAATAGAATCTGGTTTATAAGGACCCAAAGCACAAGATTAAAATATTACTCTATTTAAATAAAAATGTTTCAAGCAAAACTGGTTCTGTGCAGCAGAAATGAGTTTATCATAAGTAAATCAGACACAAAACCCTTCCTTTGTAGTACTAATTCAACCTTACAATGCTTAAAATGCCAAGACCTCTGCATGACTCACATAAAAAAAAAAACAAACTGCCTTTTCCAACACAAAACCACCAAACAAAAAGAAATGAACTGTTATAAAATTCCTAATAAGAATCCAATGCAATAGAGATCCCAGAGGACTAGAGTCAAAAAAGGACTGACATGTGGTTGAGGATGAATTTAGGTACTAGGTCTAATATGAAATTCTACTGTGCTGTTGCTTGTATCTCAAAGCACTCATATTCCATCACTGACTTGGTTTTTCATAGCAACAAAAAAAGAAATTGCATGCTTAAAAGAGGTTCAGTCATTTCAGGCCTCCTTCATGCCAAAATCTAATTACAGGATCCACTGTTTGAATGTTTCTCCACCTGAAACCCAAAAAGACCCAGTCAGACCAGGGTGATGAAGAGGATCCATATTGAAGGGAGGTAATTTCAGTACCTGCCTCTTGGTCACCCTGGAGACACTAAAATTGGTGAAACCAAACCATTCCAAAGAGACCTGCCAAGGCCAGGAAGCAATGGTCTGAGCAGTCTGCTATTCTCTAAAATTACAGCCAACCTCAAGAGCAGCAACAAGCCACATTCTGATGAAGGAGGTCCCGATGCAAAGGTTTCAGACTTAGAGAGTGGGAACGGTTGCAGAAGTCCCCAGGCATGGCCTGCACACAACCTTCTCAGTGCCTTCTCCTTTACATAGACAGGCTAGCAAGAAGGCATAAAACTTCAGATGACTTTGGAGGTCAAAAATAAGCCTCTTCCATCCTTCACACACATTATACCCTGTCCATCCCTATCATGGCACCCTGCATTACAGAGCAGTGCATAGGACACATAGCTTTCCAAGCACAGACGGGCCACTGACACATACTCATAGCAAGATACATGCCCCTGGAGGGACACCAGCTTCCATGCTCAAGAGTGGCAGGTGTGATTCTGCTTGCCTGGGCAGTATGCTTATTACACATGATCATATCCTTCATTAAGGTGTTCCTGCTGAATTGCTGCTATTGGCTCCATCGTCTCAGTAGCTCACTGCATCATCACCCTCTCAGATTATTCTCAGACAGATATTGACTTGTTCTTCCTCAGCCTTGGAAAACTCTCTGCTACTTAAGCTGCATCTGGACAATGTGTTAGATATCCAGTCCCCACCCAGGAACACTGCCCGGGGACAGGGAGAGGAAGGCAGCTCCAGCATGTTCTCAGCCTATGGAGAAGAGTTGCCAACACTGCTCAGCCAGATCTGGTGTCTAACGCCACTTCCTCCCCACCATGAAAGATCCTTGTACAACCTCCCCCTTTAAGGAGCACACGAGGGAAATCAAATCACCTCATGCCTGGGGTATCTCCTGGGCAACGCCATTAACTCTTCCAGGAGCTGAGCTAGCTCCTCTCTGTTTTGAGACCTCTCACTTCAGTCCAGGAACTAGAGGATTAACAATGTGAATGGGAGATGAGTTAGATTTCAAGTTATTTTTCCAAATACAAGAAGCACTGAGTCCCTCCCAGAGGTATTGGTAGATTGCACAGCCTTTCCTGGCGACTCTATATCTGGCATCACGGGAAATAGAGATTTTTGCTATTGCTCAGAGAAAAGGCTCATATTCATTTCACTTGACCAAGGTGTCTAAGTAAGTTAACCATGTGAACACTGTTGTCTCCACGCAGTCAATGAAGCCAAGAAGCTTCTGCACAAGGTGCTTTAAATGTTAACAGGGTTAAGTTGCCCTTGGTGTTGCCTTCCTTGTGCCCCTGGATACACAGGAAGTCTATGGCAGATCAGCTCCTACCTCAGGGAAAGGGATCAAGGCATAGCATACTGCATGCTACAGAGCGCACAGACTCACTTCTCGGGTGGATAGGACCAAGCTTTCAAAGCTTAGCCACTACTCATGGAAAATAATAAAAAAAAAAAAAAAAAGAAAGGCTGACAACCACAGTGCACTCTCAAATGCCCACACTGGAACTCATGAAGATGCTGAAATTTCTGATATTACTGCAAATTGCAGGCTTCTACTGTTAAGAGCTATATGAAAAACCCTTCATAAATTTTAATTAGAAAAGGTACTGAATACAAGATAGACTGAAATGATAGAAATGTGTGAAGGCATTTTGTTCAACCTTCTGAGGAACGGTGATTACAAAAGTTTAAAAAGTTCAAGTTACCACTGAAACTCCAGAAAAACAAAATTTAGTACATGAGTCTTTTAAAGGTACTTACCAAATATCATTATTTCTCAGAGTAGCAATATGTGTGTCTCTGTGACCTGACAGATATTTTTGAAGTTTGCACTACCATGTAGACATTTCATGAATGGTCATGAAATTTGTGCAGAATAACAAATCTCTAGTTATTACCTTGTCTTTGCACAACAAAAGCATGCGTAAGAACCAAAGCACTTGGCACCTTGGTTAGGTGCTGAGTTAGGAACTTAAAGCTTGTAGTTAAAAGCAGTTCAAAGAACTCAGTGTGAGTAGTGAGAAGAAAATTAAAGACCTTGAAGAGCTCCTAAATATTAAGCAGAAGGGAGAAGAAGGGAAGAAGAAAGAGAGGACCAAAAATATGTCTCCAGTTCATGGAGACATGAGGAGCTGAGGACTCAGATGATTCTGTACACTGCAAAGGCCTATAACTGTTAGATTTCATGCCTCTCTGTTGCTACTGCTCTATTCATTGATTGAATTAACCATTTAATCATGGAAGGCTCCCTGGTTGGCCAAGCAAGATTGCCCCTTCATAAATCCATGCTGATTTCTCACAGTCATCTTCTTGTCCTTCACATGTTTGAAAATGTTTTCCAGGACTACCTGCTCCATCACCAACATAGAGACTGACATGAGGCTGACCCATGTGTAGCTACCCAAATCCTCCTTCTTGCCCTTCTTGAAGACAGAAATGACTTTTGCCTTCTTCCATACATGGAACACAGATACAGCTATGAGGCAAACAGATTCACCTCATCATTTTGAGCACACTACTACTACTGTAGTAAACAGGGTGGTGCAGATTAATGTCATGAGACTGAATTATCAAAATTAAAAAGATTTTGTTAAAATAAAATTTATAGAGTTGTGTTTCAATTTAAGAAATTTAAGATGTATTGTTTGGTTTGCTTTTTTTTTTTTTTTACAGTTTCACAGAAAATTTGGAAGATGCTTTGATTGTTCATTAGAAACCTATTATTAACACTGAAATGCGTTTCAAATGTATTTCAAATATCCCTTTAATCTAGCCTTAGAAAGTTCAATATAAAAGTGTCCTAAACATAAGAAAGAGCATTATTAAAAGCCATGACTAAGCCAAAAGTTGTGTTTTCTTTAAAAGGCTATGTTTGATCAACAAACTACCAAACAGAATTGACATAATACCACCCAATGGACTTTAGATCAATAGTCTACCTTCTTCTGTCACAACAATGGCATAGCAAAGTTTTAGAGTGACAGCTTAACAACAGGAAGATGTTAGCATCCATTCTTCATGTGATATCCCGAAGTGATTACAAGACATAATGAAGCAAACAGAAGTGACATGGTGATTCCCATGAAACAACAGAGAAGAAATATAATGGACCCTTAAAAGTCACAATGGTCAGTCTTAATGAAAAAGATAGCTACCTATAACAAACAAGGAAAACAGGTCACCTGGTTGAGTTTGCAGAAAGATGGATGTCTTCTTCCAGATGGAACCCTAGATATAACTCAGAAGGAGCTATTAGGAAAAGTCTTTGAATTTACATCCAGTCAACATGTGGCTTAATTTGTTAACATTAATTTTGTGTTTTACTACAGCAAATGTGAGGAGGCATAAGCTCAAAAAATTATAAGTTTTCTGAGACAGAACTGATGACTTCTAGAGGCTGGTCTGTGCAACAGAGATGAAAAGACATCCAAACAATTTGGACTGCCACTGCTGAGATGGATCAGCAAGATCTAAAAAATAAGACCTCTTCAGGGAGCTATGGATAAAATATGTGTACCACAGACAAGGCGCTGAGACTGCAGCCTGAGAACATGAACTAAAGGAGATTTTTCAAATGCTCTAGAAGGTCACAGAAAAGGACAGATATGCAAAGAACCTCCACACTGTCTCTACCAGGTTCACCACTGGGGAAGCAACTGGTAAGTGAATAGGGCGATTCACCTGAAAGATGAAATTGTTTGGCTTGGCCCTACTTCCTTTCTGCTCAATTTTTAATGTATACCTCCTCTGAACAGGCCAAACAAGGCTGCGCTGAATGCAGCTGCAATCATCAGCATAACGTATACCTCTAACAAGAGGGGTGTTGCCATGGTTGGTATTAAGAGCCTAAAGCCTTAGGGCAGCAGAAACAGCAGGTAAACTGTTCAAGCGACAGTCAAAAACCTACTTGCCTGGTTTCTGACTATTGCCTAGCACCATATTCTCAGCTCCTCACATGCTATTGCTTCTCTAAGTTTATCAGACCCATAGCTACAGCTTCTCAATGTTACTGGGATTTCAACAATAATTGACTGGGGGCATCTCAGAGCAGCCAGTGTGAAGGAGAAGACTCAGAGCTCCTGGAAGAAAATTATATCTACAGCAATGAGAGAGATACGTGGAAGCAGAGAGTGGAGTAGTAGGGCAGGGATGAAACGGACAGATGTTGGCAACCAGGGCTCTCAAGGAGTAAATTTCTACCTATCAATCAGTAGTCAATAATGCTTTCAGGACCACTGTCCGAGAAGAGTTGAGAACATCCATGTGGGTGTATCTCCATGAGCATTTTAACTGCAGTGCCTTTTAGGCAGTGCAGAGCCACTAGGACTGGCTTTTCATATCATTGTTCTCCACACTGCCAAATCTTGCCTACTACTGTGGTTCTAAATTCATAAGGATGATCTTTGCACACAGAGCCCAACCACAGTTGGGCTCCTCAGTGTCACATGGGTGTGAATATATGGAAAATCCACAGAGATACAAGAGCAGATTTCCCATCTCCAGGAGCCTTATTTTAATTGCCCCAGTAATGGAAAGTCATACAGAATAGCTTAAACTGCCACAGCTCAGACTGAGGTGAGAGGCTTAAGCAAGCAAGCAAAAGCACCACCTGCAAATCTCAGAGGCCTCTGCTATCAAATTCTGTCCCCCTCCTGATATGTAAGCCATTTTCCTTCTGACTGGTCTAATCCAAACCTATCCTAACACATCCTTTACTTCAGAGATATATTATTCTCTTAAAATGCACTGAAAATGCCTATGCCTATGCAATTTTCTTTCTTTCTGTAAGCTCATTTACTTTTATTTAATAAATCCTCTGCTTTTGCATTGAGCTTGTTCCTGTTCCCTTGAAAATTATTTGGAGATTTCTCATTGTCTTCAATGAGAAGATCATGGGTGCTTATTCAAATAGGTTTTCTGATTGGGAGCTGATTAAATATTTAAGCAATTCTAGATAGAATGTTCATTTTCAGGGACTTTGTATGGCCCATCTAATTAAAGCTGAATGATTTCTCTGTGGATAAGTCCTCTTATGTGAGTAACAAGGAGCACACAGTTAAGGGTAAATAATTCTTCTAGGTTATCTGAAATGTGGACCCTTTAGTAAATAATAAGGCTTTGAGCTGAATAAAAAAAGTACTCTTGAAGAGATAATGTCTCTTAGGAAAAGGAATGAGTTGGATTACAGAGATGAGATTTGATGTTTATTTTGCACTGGAAAAAGAAGTGTTTTTGTGTTGCCAATACTGTTAGCCTTCTTCAGAAGCTTTGACAATAATATATAATCAATCTAAGTCTCCTAATGCAGTCATAGGTTATATCCAATTGGAAATGCTGACTGGCAGAGCGAGAGAGACCTATATTAATTCAAAAATACTAAGAACATTTCATAAGAAGGAATGGAAGAGGTTTTTTTCCAATATTTGAAAGAAATAGTTGATTAATTTTTAATATTAGAAAACTATGGTTATCAAAGATTGTTTTTTTTTCCTTTTCAGAGGAAATAACAAAAAAGCATGAAAACTTCTCTTCATACATTTGAACGATGACCTACACCTTTTTAATTGACAATGAAAACTTTGTTTCAGAGAATACAGAAAACCCAGGGAAAAAATGTTCTCCTTAAGACATTTTCCTTTCTCGCAAAAAAATCATTTTTACTACAACTTTCCCATCAGCACCATCAAATAACATGACCTCACCTTTGTAATCTGCTGACTCCCTGTCCTTGAAAGAGCAGAATTAAAATTAAAGCATGATGAGAAGGAATGAAAACATCTTGTTCTGCACCATTTTTTTTATATTATTTTAGATAGAGTTTTTTAAATGTTGAATCATGGGCATGAACAAAGTATCTTCCTCCCATAGACAAATGGAAAAAAAAAATGCTTCAGTGCTGAGAAGGAAACAATCTATAGCATCCTTTTCAAAAATGGAAACATGTAAATTATAAAGCATTGGTTATCATGGAATTTCAATACACAACAGGCTGTTCTCTCCCAGTAAGATCCCCAAACATTAAGGTACTGTTCCACTTCATCTGAGTCTTAGTTGATTGCTGTATTCATTATTACACTCATGATGTATTCTGTATAGGAAGAGTTTAAGCATCCTTTTTTTTCTGTGATAGTAGTAGTTCAGGCAGGATGGGGTTTCCTTTATTTTTTCTTTTAAAAGGTGCTGGGGATATTTTGCTAGTGATTAAGGCTTTGATCTTTAGTCTAGCTTTAACCATTTCTCACAGGCACAAAACTTACAGGCACATTTTGCAAGGTAATTATTTGTGTCTGCAATCTAGTTACTTAGATGTCTGAGTCCCTGATTGCATCCATAAGTCAGAGACTTGGACATCTAAGTGATCTAAATTGCACCTGCAACAATTTGCACCTAAAATGTCAAAAAAAGGATATAGCAGATAGAAGAGGAGTTCAGAGATGGGTGATGAGAATAATTAGGGGCATGGAAAACCTCAGAAATGAAAAGAAATGGAACAGAATTGGACTGTTTACCTAAGAGATGAGATGAAATGAATAAAAGGGGAATTGATCAAAAGTGGAGGAAATGAGGAGTGGGATAGAAAAGATGGGTGAGGTACTTTTATTCCCCCTTTTCATAATGCAAGAACAAAGACATTTCACAAAATTTAAGCAGAAGATTCAAAACTTACACAAAAGGAAATTAATTTTCATATAATTAACATGTGAAAAGTCAGACCACATGGCATAGTGAATCCAGAAGGACTCACCGGAGTGTAAGATACCTTGGTAGATAGAAAAATTCAAGCATGTAATAGTAAATACTCAAAAAATGCAAAAAAAAAAAAATTCAAAAGGTAGCAATTTCAGAGAGGAGTTAATTACCTTCCTGCCTCAAGGCTTCATCTATTTTTTGGTAATACTAGGGGGTATCTTTCCTCAAGAACAGATTAATTTAGACCTGTCTAACATAGGATCCCTCATACCTTCTCCCGTGGCATTCAAGGCACAGCTGTGGAAGGTCTACAGAAGGACAAATTGAGAGACATGTGACAACCACAAGAGATAATTTGGCAACTAGGTCACTCCCTGAATGGTAGGAGATCTCTGTTTAAGTTTTGTCTGGAAATCAGGCAGGAAGTAGACTTGGAAAATGGTCCTTCACAATCTTCGGTGACCTTCCTAGAGTACCCTTGTGAGAAAACACTTAACTGACCTTCGTTTCAGAAGACTATTTGCCTTGACCACCAGAAAATACAGGTTTGGTCCAAGGGGAAGTCTAAAGGCAAACAACTGTCTTGAACATTTTGTTTCTGCCTGGTTTTCCATTTTGTCTTCTAGTTTTTAAAAATGCTTCTTGTGCGTACCTATTTTTCCACTTTGTATCATAGGTAGGCTCTGGGGACTTTAAACAGGTCTGTAAAATCCTGGGAACCTCCAAACACTAAAAATGTCTCACCCACATACAGAAACTGTGATCCATGTGCTGAAGAAAATGTAGGAAAATTCACAGAGATGGAAGTTTAAGGAAAAAAAAGAGATGCAGCTGGGTAGAAGGCCAATCTCGATAGTCAGAATCCTTGACTCTGGACCCCTCCTTGACTCTGGACCAGGATCCAACAGAGTAGTAGGAGATTTAAGAGGTTTATGATAGGAAAAGAAGACAAGGATGTCCATCTTGCTGAAGATCTGTGGAAAAGAATTACAGAGAAGGAAATAAAGGAGGAAACAGGAGGAATTAGAAGACGTGAACTGCACAAGCAGAGTTGCATATAAGGAAAATGATTTTAACAGACTGGAGATCAAGGAGCAAGAGAGGCAAGAAGGAATCCAGATTAAAAGTCATTGCAGTGTTCAGCTGCAGCTGAAACAACGGTGGCATGAATACACACTTTAGCTTCTGGGATTAAGAATTTAGACAGCATCTTTGAGAGGCCAAGACAACCAGCAGGTTTTGGGAACCATACGGATTTAATAGACCAGGAGCTCCTGCAATATTCGCTCCTTCTGATTTCCTCCCTTTTGTGTGAGTGAAAGGGTGCCAGATTGTTTGATCAGCTTAAGCCTCTTTAAAAACTGAAGGGCCTAATTGACAACTTTAATTTAAAAGCAAGTGTAAGAAGCTAGGATGGTCCTTTGTCTGTTGAGCTGTTGAATCAACGGCCACGCACTGACGCTATGTGTCACAGTCCAAACACAGGGGTGCTTCCAAGGCTGAGGAATTTTTCTGGTTCTAGGGGAGGTTGAAAGTCTGTGAAACAGAAAAGAAAGCATAGTTGTTAGAGCAACCTGCAAGGAAACACTAGACACAGCCTAATTATGGGGAATTCAGGAAAAAAAAAAAAAAAAAAAAAAAGAGAGAGAAAATATTCTCAGGTGATAGATGGCTAAATGGGACTTGAACCTGAAGGAAAAAATGTCTAGAAATTGCTTAGGAGAAAGCAAGTCATCCTGGGTCAAAACTATGTCAGTGAAGACACTATAAATTTAACAGCATAATCAAGCTCCAGTGCTAGGAATATTCTTGATACTGTCCAGTTTTCTAGTGCAGATCTACTCACTTTGGAACTGCAGTGAATGCACTAGTTTGGGAATGAATTTTAATGTGGTAGAAGGGGGGATGGGATGAGTGGTCCCTCTTTTTATTTCAGTTTCAGAATGCAAGGGCCCAAAACAGCCGTATCTTCTCATTCCCTCCCCTGGGATGTACTGAAATGGAGGGTGTTTGCTGGCCAGCACTAGATAAACACAATGCAGACATCCACATCTGAGTATAAACTCCCTAGTAGGGAAAAATCTTCTCTAATGTACAATCAAACTTATCATAATGTGACAGCTGAGAACTGCTCGGAAGAACTACATCCAAGAAGTATCTGTTTCTCTTCATGTTTCTCTTGTCGCTAAAGCATTTTGAAAACAAGCATTTTTACTTTCCTGGTAAAGGAGCAAGTGAGGAGTCCAGAAAGTCTCCTCCCAACAAATGTCTGAAAGAGGAAACGGTCTGGGGCAAGTTCACTGTTGGGAAGCAGCTCCTGAAAATCATTGTGGGAAGAAATGTGGCAAACCAGAGCTCTTCCCTCAACCTCAGCCAAAACAAAAACAGAAAGCTCAGAAATTTCCACCTTTCAAAATAAAGCAAAACCACAAGACATGATTCAGCTCCAAGGACTTCTTTCGTCAGGAATTATTTTTGAGAGCTGGCAAGAAGGAGTTTAGAGATGAGGGGACCTTTGCACCCTCTCTCCACAAGAAAAAAGAAAAGGAATTTTCCAACTGCCATGAAATCATTCCCTGATGCATCTCATAAAAGGCAGGCTGGAGAAAGATGACCCATTATGTGAATTTTGTTCTTTCTCATTTTCATGAAAACACATTGCTTCGGTGGACTTAAAATATAAAAGTAACAGTTTAACTAATCACATCAAAATCGTATTTGTGCTAGACTCCATGTCCCATTAGCATCCAAAGATTTCTGATCATGTCCACCAAACAAATGCAAGGTCTCACAGAAACTACAGCATCTCCCTTGAAGCCAGGACTTTGCCCAAGGACTGTTAAGCCAGCACAGGGGGCTTTTCCCACTCCAAATTCTGCTACAGTTGTCTAACAAAGTAAAATACAAATACCATTTGTGCATAAGGATAGGAACGGTCAATTCCTAGACATGATTCAATCCTATCATGTCTGAAACGGGAGAATTTCCAGGAATTGAGTGAGTCAAGTGCAAGCAATGGCTGCAGGAAGCTGTTCCGCCAGGGAACAACTGATTGGCAAAATAACATGGGCAGACCTTTCGCTGGAAGCTTGTTCCTCAGTTTTGGTCTAAACTAATTATTCCTTGTCTGAGTTTCACAGCTGCTTTTTTTTTTTTAATGTGAAAAATGCAACTATAAATCTGTATTGCTTTTACTGAAAATGCAAAATAAGAGAACAGAAGTTAAAGAGGAGTTCATGCTGCAAAAATATTTCTGTTATGGAATTAATTTCATATCATTTTATACTTCTCAAACTTATAATTTTCCACTCCTCATACATTTTTATGGCCAGAAGTGATTGTTAGTATCATCTGGTCTGACATGCAGCATCACAAGGGCCAGAGAAGTTCATCCGGTAACTCTTGCATTGATCCCAATAATTTACATTTGGATTAGAATATATCTTCTATGAAGACATCCAGTGTTTATTTTAAAACTTAAAAGCAGTTGAAAAAAACATCCACTACATCCCCCGACAATCTGTTTGAAAAGCTGATTACATGTTAAAAATTCACATCTTATTTCCAATGTGAATTTTGCTTTGCTTTATCTTCAGCCATTAGGGATCTTTGCCACAGTCAGGAATCTTCCAGTATCCTCTCCATTTCCCACTGACATGGTGCCAGGCACCAGGCAGTTAGCACAGGAGGGAGATTTCCCATTAAATATTCTTTCATTTGAAAGTGTTAATCCATTGGAAAACTACCCGTGATACAAGGACAAGTCCCATCCCTGCTCTAACCTGAATGGAGAGCAGACCCGAGTCCCTCTCTGTAAGCTGCATTCACCTTGCAGAGCTGAGTAATGGAGGGAGCTGACATGCAGAAAGACTCGCGTTACGGTTATAGCTCCAAAGGATGTAGCTGCACCTGTGGCATAACAGCTCAGACACCAAGGGCAAACTCCTAGGGACACCAAAAGGGTGGAGAGAACTGCAGGTAAAGCAAGAGTCCCCAGATAACCAATCCATGGGTTAGAAGGCCACCCCGCAGACCCAAACATCTCCCTGAATAAAGTCTTGGAGTAAGAAGGGACTTTAAACCAGGTTTGCTATTTGCAGCTGAAAAATAATTGGGTACTTAGAAGCTGGCCACTTAGAAAACCAACTTCCACCCCTTCCACCTTCACATCCTTCCTTAATATATGGGTATTTCATCTGTAAAATTATTTCAGACTCTTGCAAAGTGGTCCTAATGTAACCATCATTGCTCATCCTCCCTCCCCACCGCTCTTCTGCGAAGCCTGCTGAGTTACTGTCAGGCTATTAACATTCCTCCCAAGCCATGGAAATGCTAGGATGTACCCAGAGCATTCAGAAACCCAGCAGGTGCTTTCTGCAGGTACTCTGCGCCCAAGCAATGCCAGGAAGCAGTCATAAAGTTAACATAGTAGTAAGCTATGTAATTTTTAGATAACAGCTACTTACATAAGTACAGAAATTGCTACATTTTATATTTACAGATTGCTCACATTCCAATTATGGACCAAGACCCAGTGCATGCAAATAATTAGTATTTAGGAGCAATACATTATTTTATTCCCCTACATGCCACTCGGTCATCTGAAAATGCCTGTCGATTCCGAAGTCTCTCTGCATGTGCTGGTGCCATTTCCCTCCCCCAGCGCCTGAATTTTCTGGCACGTTTAAGTAACTTTATAGTGTTGCAAGGGGTCTGGTAACTGTGTCCAGGGAGTTTTCCATGCAATTTCCACGCTTTGTTTGCGCCCGGCTTATTTATATATGGAGAGCACTTGGCGAACAGCACCGAGGCTACGTGGGGAGACTGAGGGTTAAAACCACCCTGTGCTCCCTGTGGCAGGCCCAGCCCCAGGCGCGACCCTGCAGCTCCGGGGGTAGCCGGGGCTGCCGGACACGAAGTCCGAGTGATACCGATCAATCTCGCCGTTAATCCCCCGTGAGGCCGATGCATTTGCAGCGGCGGCATCCGAGCAGCCCTGTGCTCAGCAGCGGCCCGGAGCGGGCAGGACCCCGCGGCCCGGCCCGGTCCCGGCTCGGCTCCGCGGGCGGCTGCCCGGGACAGCGGCACGGCCGCCTCCGGCCGCCGGGGGGCAGCGCGAGATCGCCCAAAAGCCGCCGCCGTCACCGCGATCCCGCAGCCCGGCCCGGCTCGGTTCGGCTCAACCCCACTCGGCCCCGCCCAACTCGGTTCGGCTCATCCTAACTCGGCCTGGCCTGGTTCGGCTCAACCCGGCTCCCCTCGGCCCATCTCGGTTCGGTTCGGCCTGCCTTGTGTCCACAGTGTAATGCAAACCCCGCATCGCCCCACCAGGGATACTCCCTGATTTTTCGTTTATTTAAGGAGCTTTCACCTAGGAGCGCTGATCAAAGCTCATGCTAAATAAATGTCTCCCCATAATAGCCTGATTCTTCTAAGCCCTTGACACTGGGAATTGGGATTTCCCAATGCTATTAGCACGTAGCAGTAGGCGCTCCAGACCGGCCAAGAACAAGGGATTAAGAGGCATTTGTCTAAACTAATTTCTCTCTGTATACCGGGTCTATAGAGACTGGTGTTACTCTGCTGGAATTGTGCAACACTGCTAATTGGCTACAAATTTAACAGTGGCAGGGCTCCCACCGGAGGCTGCCATGTATTCATTACACATGTTCTCGCCTCCAATGTGCGCCTGGGGCCAGGGATTCCCTGCATCGCCTTGCCCAGCTCGGAAGTTACCCTCAGGATCTTGGCCTCCTTTCTGCGAATTGCTCCGAGGTGCTCCGTATCAAGAGCATGGGTCTGGGGGGAGAAAATAATGCTCTGGGGAGCTACCTGTGCCCATGCACCTCGTGAGAAAGCAAGCCAACCAAGCAGAATACCAATAGTAATAGTAATAATAATAATACTTGGTCAAATTTAGTACAGGATCCTCAAAATTTATTTACACGAATGACCTCTCAGGATGAATGTTGACTTTTAGGGCATGTCTTAAACATTCCTTCCAGAGTAAGAGAGAAAAAATGAAAAAATGAAATAGTATCTGCAAATTCATGACAACTGCTCATTTTTGTAGAAATGTTGCTTGGCTTTTCCCAGGACTAGGAATTTTTGTTCCCTACATCTAGCCAACCTTGCCCTGATTCTCCCTCCAGGCTGGCTTATCTTGACTTCACTAAGTGTTTGCTTGTTTCCATAGCGTTTCGTCAGTGCATCCTGCAGCTAAGAGTTAAACTTAAACCACACAGACATCAGACCAAGGGGAAGATACTGCTGATAGAGAATTCATTCTGTGACAACCAGTTTATTCCTCACTCTCAAGAAGACTATTAGCAGGATTTTTCATCCTGTGTACCTTGCTGCTCACCCATCATTAAACTGCTGCTTCTTTCTGGAGATAAGGCAGCATTCTCCCAGCAGGATCATTCAGCAGTGGGCAAAGGCCTCAGTTTTGAAAATCAACATCAACATCCTCAAGACAAGAAAAGGAATCTCATTTTCAAAAAAAAAAGGGGGGGGGAACAAAACCCCAAAATTTCAGAGGAAATTTAAACATTCATATGAATCAGACAGGACCTCAGTGTCCTGGTCTTTCAGAGTTATCTTCCAAAGATGAAGCAGTGCATCATGATTGCCTTCAGCAGAAAGGTCATCATGAAGTTGTGATCTACTCTATCTCCATCTACTCTACCTCAGTTGTCCAGAAACCCATGGTAGTAAGAGATTTAGAAAATAGGTACGAATAATTTCAGGTCATGTCACTCTTGTTAATGCTAGAATCACAAAGATTTTGTCCTCAATGAGTTGTTCTGGTTTCCTTTCTGAAAATGTATGGATACAATTTATTGATTTCAGTCTCTTCTATAACATATGCCTATAAAATTCAAGTAGTGTCTTAATACAGCCAAAGTGAAATACCTAAATGCTACTGTAAGAGTGGCTATTTAAAAAGTTTGACAGCATTGACCTTTGATTCTCAGCATATGCTGCTGGGCACAAGTACCCTTCTGCACTGTAAAAAGTCTCTAAAACATCTCAGAATGAAGTTTTGGCCCTTGGATTGATGAGAAATATCCAGAATTTCAGCAGGGCCAGAGTTCTATTGAAAGAGCACACAGAGATTCAACAGCTAAACTGTAGTAGAGTGGTACACCCTAGACTGCCATAGGAACCCAAGCCTGGTCTGTGGTGTTTTTCACTTCTTTTCCTCTATTTATATATCAACGGAAAGTTAACAAGTGATGTCTGTTGATGTGGAATGCATCATCCTGCAACATGACATCCCTGTCCATTTTAATCCCAGTCTGCAAGATTACAGTAAAATGCTGGCCAAGAATCAAATGAAGTAGAGAATGTATAAGTCCATGAACAAACAGGATTCATTTTGTTAAGAAGCCAACATCTAAATGTTATTGATCAGACGTTTCAAGCTAGAGATTACCATGGCCATTACCATTACAGAGCATTTCTTGTGATGTACGTAGGAAATATGACAAAATCAGCAGAAATATCATCAAACCTTTGCAGTAACATAGGAATAGGAAGGAAGAAGACAGAAAATGAGAGGAAAACTATTCAAGGTATTGTAATTCTGTACTAGATATAACTAACATTTAGTGAATGCTTACTAGACCAGATATTGGAAGAAAGGTAAAAAGTAGCCAGTAAAAAGTAACTCAGTATAACAGCAGTAGCCAAGCCTCCCTCCTTCTTCTCATTAAAGGAGAAGGCCCCATTCAATGAAGCACTTAAACTGTTGTCTGTCTTTGAACACGTAAGCACCCCCATTAAGTCTGATGGATCAGGGCCAAAACTAATTAATTTAGTGATGCTTTGCATAAAGATCTCACTTGCAATACACAGTACTCACAATCAAAAAGACAGGGGATTAATTAAACTAACTACTTAAAAAGCTGAGCAGGTTAGGACTGGGTTAGGACAAAACAGTGTGATGATATCCTTAGTGGAAGCCAACGAAACAAATGACTTATGTGAAACATAGGAATTTGCTAGGAATTTTTTCTGGCTCTTTTTTTTTTTTTAGATATATGAGTTAAGACTGGCAAGCCAGACAAATTTGGTCAAAGAGGCCATGAACTTTTATTTAGACTACTTATAGCCTTTCTCTATCAATCAGGCTCACCCCAAGCTGTACCATGAGCAGCAGCTTCATAATACATCATGTATCAAAAAAAAGTTTGTAATTAGAGAAAAAAATGGAAAGAGGGAAGGGAGAAGGGAGAAGGGGGAAGGGAAAAGGAAGAAAAGGGGAAGGGAAGAAAAG
>VZSV01000020.1:7607700-7618845 GCA_013398735.1 Nothocercus julius | reverse complement strand
GAAGAGGGTCCTAAATTAAATTTCTCATTCCTGTATTCTTGCATGTGGGTAAATGCTTGAATTCTACACAGTGTCAGCAGTGTCTGAGGCTGCAGCCCCACGGGAATACCCTGTTGCACAGGTGCTCTCCTCTGATTTGAAAACCAAGATCTCGGACTTGAAAAGAAAGGATGCACTAAAGGGTCCTTTGGTGAGGGATTTCTCCCTGAGTCACTAACCTGCTCAGTAGCTTTGCCAATTTTCTCCGGTAATAGCATTTCGCAGAAGTTATTTGAGCTCAAACCCAGTTTTTGCAGAAGAAAAACATTCTGCAGCTTACGGCTCTGGAAAGAGCTGATTGTTGTGTTGTCAATAAAAAGAAGGATTACAGAGTAGGCGAATTTGTTACATACACGTTTGGTCCATGAAATACATCCTTGTATGAATCTTTAAATATTTTCAGCCTACTGTAATTGTTACTTACACTCCACCCACTTCATCCTTCTTTTCTTCCTCTCCTCTGAAGAATAATTTGACAGTTGTTTTCTTTGAAAAAGTTAAGCTATAAAATGGTTTCTCTATCTAACAGGGACACAAATATGCACAAGTACAGGTCTGAATATGTGGACAAATCTGAAACCCTCACACACATGAGAGAGGCCAGGGTGCTCTAAAGGACTGAGGTGGTCTGTGGTGGAGGGCACGAATGCAGAGGGAAGAGAAGCCTCATCCCACACCAGAGATCCAGAACTATCCTCCCAGTACCATGAAAAGAAACCTGGGAAACAGACGCAGGCATTGGAATCACAGGTGTTACTTCACTGACAGCCTATTATAAAGCTCCAACTGTGTCCAAAGTTATAAAGCAATTTCATAGTTATATTTATCAGGATGAATAATGTGCAAATCCACTTCTCTCTCTCCTTTTTTTTTTTTTTTTAAATATGTCTTTATTAAAAGATTCCTGCTGCACGTAGCAAGGCTTCACCAGATGCTCATCCAGGCTAGCAACGAATCCCAAACGCAGGTCCCACAGCCAGCCTAAGTGACCAGCAAAGCAGGTGCTGCAACTTGGGGAAGGGGCTGGTGCCTCCCTCAAAGACGGGCAGCACCGTCCTCTCCCACACGTCTCCCAGCGCTCAGCAGAGGCCAAAGAGACCTGAGCAAGTGGACGGCACAGCAGAAAATGCACGAGGAATCACACAGGACAGGGCAAGATGTCACCCCTACCTAGCAGGCAAACCAACAGCTTCCACATGCTGCTGCAGGGCTGATCATGGATGTGGGCTGCAGTCGCTAATACAGCCGGAGAAACTTGCCACAGGAGCGCATTAAAACGGTGCGATCAAAACCAGAGACCAAGACGTCATGCAGCATGTGCAGAAAAAAAAAAACGTACTGATTAACATCCAAAACAGACAGTGGCGCCCTATCTAAAACTTCTAAAACTCACAGGTTTTAGAAAAAAAAAAATAAAGCTCGTGTTTTTATTTATGGAAAGCAATCTTGCAGAAAATAACTAAAAGCTGCTTATTTCCAAACAGACTTGGCTTACTCAAACCCCATCCTGATAATCTAAGCATGATTTTCTTCTAAATCACAAACGAATCTTTTTCAAATCAAACACAAACCCAGAGATGATCTGAAGAGATGAAGGAGCCCGCTCAAGAACATTTGCCCTAAGTGACATCCAGGAGAGGGACATCTAGCTCCTCAATTCTACACTTAAAAATGAATAAATAAATAAACAAAACCCTGAGGGGTTCGCATGGCACATGAACAGGATAAACAGTTGAGAGTTCAACCCTACGGAGAGTGAAGGAAAGCTTCACTTATGGCCAAGATAACCAGGACAACACATTCTCAGCCTCTTTTATCAACTCTCAGAGGGGTTGCTCTAACACCAAATGGGAATCTGCTTAAAGGCACTATGATAGCACTTTCAAAGATATTACAAAATATATCTATAGAGACAGTCACTGCAACAGGGGACCAGAGAGACCCCAGCTCTTCTGAAACTCTCCTCTCCTGAAGGATACCTACCAAAGAAGAGTGGGCAGAGCAGGTTGGCTGGGAAGAGAAGATATGAGGGACTCTCCTGATTCAAACACCTACATCTCAGGAGGCCGAAATTAAGTGAGACAAATCCTACCTACAAGGGAACAGCTGCCCTTGATCTGTCATGATCACGGGGCACCTCTGTGGCATGTCCTCCACCCTTGACTCTCTACCTTGCTTTTCCTCATCTGAAAGAAAAACCATAACCAACCACACCCGCTTCACCACAGAGCACTACGGCATGAAAACATCTGGGCCCAGATTCTTTCCTGAGTTAACTGCAGAGTGATACCAGAAATTATGCAAGTTAAGATGCATATCTCTTATGAAAATGATGCAATAATCAGTGTCTACAGTTCGATTATGAGATAATTAATTTTAATTGCATATTACATTATCATTGAATTAGAAGATTTGAAGAGTTTGACTATTTTTATATTCCCCTTGCAATACATTTTGTAGTCTGTGCTATTTAGAGACAGAAAATTGCAACTATTTTAAAAACACGACAATGACTTTCACCTCCCTGAGGGAAATCCTGAGTTATTACCTTTGATGGCATCAGGGTTTCTTCCTTGCTCTGTAAAGGAATCATTTCAGACCTCTTCTTAGCTTTGCTTTGTACCATTTGAGTGCCTTGGGCCCTCAACACAGAGATTAAGACCATCACTATTTATTAGGTGGGAGAGGGGAAATTACATCTTTCTGCGTACTTTGTTTCACCACATAAATTTGGGGGGGGGA
The DNA here is from genome assembly GCA_013398735.1 of Nothocercus julius. Lineage (NCBI taxonomy): Eukaryota > Metazoa > Chordata > Aves > Tinamiformes > Tinamidae > Nothocercus > Nothocercus julius. The sequence continues at coordinate 7,616,064 of VZSV01000020.1, read as the reverse complement.
GGGGAGGGGGTGACATTTACCTGATACCATTCATTAAAAAGGGTTGTCTGGGTCCTTGGTTTGCTCCCTGCCAAGGGGAACGAGATGCCAAGCCAAGGACCCTGTGCACACACAGCTCCTCCCCGCTGCCTCGATGCCTCTGCTGCTGCCTCTGGTGGGACACTGGCCAGGTGCAAAGGAGGGCAGCTGAGATCAGACAGCTCTAAATTTCCATTTTTCTGCTCCCACCAGCAGCTGTTGAGCAGAACATCCTTGTCCTAGCTCCAAACAAGTCACCTTAGTAAGGTATTTGCTGAACAGCACCTTGTGGCCCTTTGCAATGGTAAAAATCACCTCCTTCTCCAGGTATTCAGATATGTTGTCAGGTGGTTGCTGAATAAATTATGGCAAAAATCATCAGTTTGTAACTTGCCGTCCAACAGATACAGAAAGGAAAGAAAGAAAACCCTGAATTTGTGACAGTCTCCGCAGTTGCATGCTTAGGTATACATAATCCTGCCCAAACTGAGAGTTTGTGCGTGTGTGTGTTAGTGTCCTCCTATTCACAGCCTTTTGAGACAGATAGGTCAGGCAAGCTGTGGAAATCTCACCAGATTCCACAATTTATGCTTTATTTTTTCCCTCAGATCCCTAGTTCTCATACTCAAACAAATGTATGGAGACAAGCTTCATACACATTTCTGATGTGTCTCATGTCTCTCTACCTTCTCTCCTTGCCGCGTCCTCCTTGCTCTTGCCTCTCTCACCCCAGCTGGAAGACGCGAGCAAGCATTAGGGTATTGATTACCTGTCTCTTTCTGACACCACCAAACGTGCCACCGGCCGTCCTCACACTGGTAGCACGCTTACGTGGCAGCTCTTCTCTCTGTATCCAACACATCAGCATTGCATTACGTGCTGCTGTTGGTTTTAATAAAAGTATTATTCAGCTCACCCAAGTTTTCTTCCAGAGATTTTTTTTTTCATTTCACTTAATACCTACCTTCCTGGTTCTTGACAGCTACACAGATCTTGCCAGAGGCTGTTGTTCCTGGGCTCACTGAGTTCTCTGCTTTTTTGTCTTTTATCCTGAGATCAGTAGTTCGTCAGATAAGAGCAAGTGATTAAGTTCTGCAACGCACCTTGCAAACAGGGACCAATCATTTATTACTTAGCTGCATCTGGACTCTGTAAACTCAGGCTTCTCCAGCTCAATAAATAGTGGAACAAAGGCTACTCTGGCATGAAGGTAGTTTATATTTCATACTGGGTTTTTGTTTTGGATCATTTCTCATGAAACCACCAGAGGCCCTTCGGGTTGTGACTGTTGCCTGTTGTGGCACTGGCGCTGCGGGTCCATCCTGCAGAGCTGTCCCGGCGCCGCGAGGCGCGTGCGTCGACATATCATCCTACACGGCGCTCCCGCGTGAAATCAGCCTCTTAAACAATAGCGAGGGGCTTTTTATGCAATACAAAAATATATTAAAAATACATAATGTAACTTGTCTTAATATACTTTTCTGAGTCTAAAAATATGCCAGACCAAAAGAAACATATTTACATAAAAAGCAGACAAGGTCAAATAACAAAGAAAGCCCTTAATTAGTTGTAATCAACTTTAATTTGCATACCGTATATAATTCCTAAATGATTGTTAATAATAACTTTATATAATGGACTTCCAATTTTCATGAAAATGGCACATTTTGATAAGCAGACACAAAACCCTAGTACTAATAAGGTTTAATTTGCATACATTAGACTGATTATCCAAACAAAAGGATTACAGTATTACTTCTCCATACCTTTATGTCCTTATTATGCACATTTATTAACTTCACAAAAGCTAGCTGTTAGTGACAAACAATAGCCATGGCTGGAAGAGAAATCTACAGTGTGAATAAAGTGCATTTTAATGCTAAGGAGCAAAGTTTTTACTGCATAAATGTTTTGTTTAACTCTTTCTTTGCAAAAGATATTATGTAAGGCACGCACCATTAGCTGGATGAAGACTTTCATTATGTGATTCTTTTTTAAGAATATATCCTTGCAAAAACTATAACCTACTCATGCTCCTCATTTCCTAATGCGATGATAAAAAAAAGAAAATGGACAAGCTTGGACATATCAGAAAACATGTTTACAGTCACAGAATCAAGCTGTTAACTCATGCGATTCCAGGGCACGGTGCTAATAAATATATTGCCATAAGCTTTGCTTTCACAGTGTAAATAATAATACAGGTGGCAATAACTGTTCCTACGGGTATCGCATACACCCTGCAATTAAAGTGCGAGCAGCGGGGAGGAAAAAAAAAATCATTAGTAGATCTGGTAACCGAAGGAAATGATGCTCACGAGGGGCTTCTAAGAAAGCCAGTAAATGTGTAGCTTAAGCTGAATGCCGCATTGGCACCCGCTCGGAGCTGCCCGGCAGCCGTGCCGGGGGTGCACGCGGCGGGTGCCACCGCGCCGCGCTGTGCCCTTCCGACGAGGCGCTCCTGCTGGGGAATGGCTTTCAGGATAAACGTGCCTGGAAGACCTGGCAATGTCCATGCTGTGCTCAGAGTGACCCAGCTGCTAAATCCCGCCGGCAGCGCTTCAAACACTTTTGAAACAAAATTTGGCATCCTACATCACTTAGGCATTCTTAAAGGTATCCCAGATCTTGAGGCATATTGAGTTTTGCGTATTTTTTGTATAGGTTAGTCATAAATCTTACACTGAGCTGGGTTTTCTCTCTCTCTCTCAGCTTGTACATACAATTCTGGCTTCATTTTTCTTACCAAACCACAGCCCCGTTTCCACTGAGGCCCGTTGGTGAAGAGTTGGCCTCACTTCTCTGGGTGATGGTCCTTATGCGTGACGCAACCACCTCACCTCCGCATCCAGGCTGCAACTGCCTGGATGTAAATGAAAAAATGTTACTAGCTTCCCAACCATATATTCATATTCTGCTTTGTTGCACTCTATGGCAATTAAGTGACCTGTGCCTGATGCTGATAGCTGTAGATGCTAATTCCTTTTGTTTGCCTTTGCAAAAATTGGTAATATTCAGTCTAGGAAATGCATTCAGCCTAATTCGGTTCCCTTATTCCCATCCCATCTTCCTTGTATGCAGTGCAGAAATAAAAGGGTATTTCATGTTACAGGCATTTTAATTTGTGGCTTTCATACTTCAGGTCAGAATCCACATCCAGTTTTAAAGATCCATTCACACGCTGAATTTGTGCAACCCTGCCCAGGTAGAAAACTTGACTTGGGCTCATTTTAGGGGATAAGGAATTAGGATCCAAGGAACCAATTGCACTTGCTTTCCAAGTGACAGATCCACAGACAAGTCTTGTGGGTACCACACGTTTTAAACACCAGAACCTGTGATCAATTTTAGGAAGACTAAGGACACTTGAGGTATTTTGATCATCATTTTAGAGCAAAACAAAGCCAAACCATCCCACCTACTTCATTTTCAAAGAGAAGGACGATTACATTCTCCTGGGCACTATAGGCAGGATGGATTACAGCACGCTCTCTGCTGACGGCAAGAGGCAGGTGCTCCAGATGTGGACCTTGGCTCCCCTGGAAGCTCAGGCTAAGTCCTTACCTGTTCGAGCTGTGATTGCCTGTGTCACAGCAGAGAATGAAAACATTGTACAAACGAGTCTTCACTCATGAGAAAACTCCACCAACTTGAGGAATGAAAGATTATGAGTAAGGGTTACAAGTCTGGGACAGTAATTTAAATAAATTCAAATCTTTTGTTTGAAGTTAGTTTCTCTGTGGTTCCATAGCACTATTCTTAGTTCTTAGGAGCACCAACAACAGCTTACCCCTGTAAGTGCCTAGTGCTTTTCAAAGTTTGATAAAAAACCTACAGACAAGAAGATGCATTGATTTCAAATGAAAACCTATATCCTATGATTTCAAGATTTCACATTCCATACATATGACTGGAAATATCTGTCTATAGATGTTTCTAATAATTATATATGGGGAATTCTTAAAACATGTATTCTTTTTTAAGGGAAAACTTCAACAGCCCAATAAATTGTAGCTGTTGGAATTGCTGAGCTAATTTACAGCCAAACTGATTTTTTTCAGTTAAGAAAAATACTTTGAAGGAAGTGAAGGAATATTTGGAAGGAAGTGCTCTGCTCCACACCAACCCACTCATACTTGTCTATAATTTCATACATACCCCCAGTCCTTAGCTATCATGTTCTTCAGGAGCGTATCTAGCTTTTTAGCATCTAAGGTTTTAAGAATACATCTGCATTCCTCCTTATTTCAGAATATTGGATTTTCCTCATTTTGTGCCTTCCTATTTCAGTCTACTTTGAAACTCTGATTTATAACTTCACTTGATTTGGGTATCTTTGAAGAAACTCCTTCATGTATTCACTTCCACATACTTTGCTGCCACGAACTCTCTTATTTATGGATCATCCTCAGTGTGTTCTAGGGGATCTCTACTTTGTGGCTCCCTCAGCAGTTACACTTGTCCAATATCAGCTTTATACAACACAATTTATCTTCATAGAACATGCCTCTTCCTACAGAGCACCACGGATTTACAGACATAAAGAATTTAACAGAGAGCTCTGAAGGAAAAAGATATCAGATGTGGTATCAGGGCAGATCTTCTGTCAATATCTGACCTTCGTGCTTCTCCCAAGGGTGCACCAGATAAAGGTACCAATGCCAAAAAAGGGCAATGAAAGCACCGGTATATGACCTTTTAATATAGTGCCATTCAAGAATTTTCCCGCTCAGTGATCCTCAGCTTCTACCATGCACATTCCCAATGTCAAATGCAGATCTTTCCTAAATATGTATTCTTTCAAATTCTTTATGAAACCATGGTGTCCCCCAAGTGACAGCCAGAGGCAAAAAGTTCCATGAAAGTAAGCAATGGTAGTAAATATCATTATAGGGCAAGATTGGTTGAGGGAATGATCTGACAGAGCTTCATTCGCAGTTTGAGGTCTCTTCCTTACCCTCTTTTCCTCCAGCCATACTTCTGGACGAAGCGATGCTGACAGCAGCAGCAGCAGCATCGCCAGGGCACAGAAATGCCATCCCAGCTCCTCCACCTCCAGCTCGTGCCCTTCTCAGGATCATTTTTAATTTCTGCTCCGTCCCTGCAAGACTGCATTTACAGAAATAGAAAATAGCACCACATGAAGGTCATGCAGGAGCTAGTCAAAGAGGGTGAAAAAATGTCCTTTGCTCATTGAATGCTCATTTGAATTTTTAATGGATTTGCTTCAGCTTCACTCACTCCCCCCTCTGCGGTGAGTTGAGTGATCGCATTTCACTGGCACAAATGCTTGCGGGAAACCCATTTCCAGAGTTGTAGATGTATTAGCCAAAGAAACCCCAGATGTTGCATTCGCCCGCGCGCACGCACTCACACAGGCACCTATTTGCACAACCAGTGTGTTGCTGGCGCAACAGGAGGGCAGCGCCATCAATGCCGCGTGGTTTATTTGACCAGCTATACCTAAACAACGGAAATCATTTGCAGCCAAGCCATTCTGGTACTCTTTCATTTAAAGGAGCCGCTGAATCGGGGTAGACAAAAAAAGAAAAATGGTATTCATGGATATTGGAGCAAAAGAAGATAATATATTTGACAAATTATGTTTTATGAATTTTTTTGCTCACTTGTAGTCAGCACATACAGAAAAAAAAATAAGAACACAGAAGGTATCATGTTAAATAAGCTTCTGAACAACATTTTAATTTGTTAGACCACTACTTCTTATTGAATGAATAGTTTCACCGAGTTTCTAAGGATTACAGCTGAGAAGTTACTAGAGATCTTATCCATAGATCTTCCAGGGTCAGAGGAACAACCATGGCATTGCTAGCCCCACCTCCAGGTAAACACAGCACAGAGGATCCCATCCAGCTACCCAGCCCAGGCAGAGCCTCCAGCTGACCTGGAGGAGCCCAGGTGACAGGCTGACGGGACAGGGGGCCGGCAAGCGATGCCAACACGAGCATCACGCAAGAGACGCCAACCCCATGGAGATCTCGTGAAGCCAAGGACGGAGGAGCTCAAACACATGGAGCGATGAAGGCAGAGATGTGGGAGCAAGAGGTGCGTGACTCAAGCAGGAGACACCCAAGTGAGTTCTCCCCATGGCTGGATGTCCCTGAGGCGCCAGCGCAGAGCGGTGCTAGCCGGGCCTGCTCCCCGGGCTTGCTCGAAGGTGAAGAGGGAGCATCATGGCCAGAAGAGCAGTCCTGAGTTACCAGAACTGGGGAAATGGCAGAAAAGAGGAATTAAGGTGAGGTATATCCTCCTAAACCAACCGCTCCATGAAAAATGAAAACCACTCTAACAGAAAAATAAACTACCAAGCAATTAAAAATAAATGATGACCGAATACGGATGGATTTAGAAAACATTTGTCTTGAATTAAATATATGGAATGAGGCCCAGATTCTGCCCTCACATCAGCACAGGCTAGGTATTAAGTAAGTGAATAACAGTTTCGAAGTCACCATCGCTGCTGATGCCAGGCCTTTGTCCAGACATATGTTAATATGGAAATTGCTACCTGAGCTACCACGCAACCAAAGCAAGCAGCAAGAGCCGGGCTACTTCCCCAGTGGAAGAGCAGTGGCGGCGCAGGTTGTCGTGTTCCAGCCAGATTTATCCTGATAAGGACGAAGGGAGGACATGGCTGCCCAGCCTGTGGCAGAGTGATGGCCCTGCTGGCTGCCCCGGGGCTGCCGGGCAGCTCCTGCCTCTGCACCCTGTACTGATGGGCAGCCCACGCGGCCCTCACAGGAACCCTCAAGTCCTCACGCCAACTCCTGCAAATGCACAGGCCAGAAAACAGGGAAAATGCCCAAGGAAAAGCAGTACCTGTGGAATGAGCTCTTCTCTCGAGGGTGGATTCAGAGCAGACCAATCCACCACCACCCTGCAGAGCAGTTTTGGGGCAGCTCCCCAGCAATGGCTGCTGAGTGTAGCTTATTGAATCTTTCCATTAATGCTCTGTAATAAGGCAATAATAATTTCCCTGCCTAAAGGGAGAAGGCGGTTAAGCCACTGAAGGCAGAGTTGTGTCTAGGCTGCCAGCGCCTGGCAGAGCCCTGTGCTATATATATGTACACACAGGACTGCCGGCTCCCCCCAGACCTTTCACAGCCGCTGTAGACGATGGGCAGCTGCACTGCGACGCCCCAGACCTCTGCTCTCCTCTCTAGTGGCCCTCACCCATCAGTGCCGTCCCGTGCTGCAGCACCTGGCACTGCCCTGGCCCGGCCCGAGCGGCAGGAGGAGTGCAGGATCCTACCTCAGATCATCACCCTGATAAACAAGCAAATAAATAAATATATACATATATATGCAGACGTATATATATGTGTATCCTCATGCCGCTGGGCGCCCGTGTGCAGCCCGGCGGGCGCCGCCCGGGCCCGGAGCCGGCCGAGGGGGCGGAGGGGCGCGCACTTTGCGCGGACGGAGGGGCGCGCACTTTGCGCCCGCAGCTCACGCCCGAGCCCCGGCTCTGCTACATGCTCAGTGCAGAGCGAGGTGCGGCGAGGGTGCTCCGCAGTCGTTAGTCTCGTTTTCTTCTCCATTGGGAGAGAAAAGAATAAAAAACAACCAAATAAAGAGTCAGATGAATAGAAGGAGCCCAAAGGAGCCCCAGGTCACCCGGCGCTGCGCGGAGGCGGCGGCGGGTCCGCGCAGCCCGGGGGAACGGGGAGAAGAAGCCGCTCGGCGACTTGAGGCGGCGTTTCCCAACGCAGTGACTGAGACGGTGGCGCCTCCCAAGGCGCTGAGGACCCCGGTGGCCCCGCCGCTCTCCGGCCCCCGCGGTGTCCCCAGCCTCGGCGGAGCCGCGAGCGGCCGCGGCGCGTTCCCAAACGGCCTCAGCTCGGCAGCCCCCCGTTAAGGTTAACCCCCCGCTCCAGCCGTGAGAGCAACCTGCCGTTCTGCAACCATCCCTGCAAGGATGGGGGTCTTTTTTTCTTTTTTTTTTCTTTTTTTTTTTTGGTGGTGGGGGAGGTTTTTCAGAGGAAAGACTTGCCACAACTAGAAAGATTGAGGATGAGGAAATAAAAGTTAAAAAAAAAAAAAAAAGGCAAAAAACACCCCCCCCTAAAAAAGTCACAACTAATCTCCCCCGCTTCCCCGGGGGGCCCGGCGCTGGGGCAGCGGCGGAGGGACGGCTGCCCGGAGCTCGGTCCGCCCGGGCCTTAGCGCCCCGCTTTTCCCCAAAAACGAAGGGGGGGCCTCCGTTTCTCCCCCCTCTCTGTCCCCCGCCCCCCGCCGGGTGGCACAGGGCGCCAGCGCGGGCGGGGGGCCCCGTCGGGGGGCGGGAGGTCCCTCCCCCTTCCCTTCCTTGCCTGGGCCCGCCGG
>VZSV01000020.1:7587937-7596082 GCA_013398735.1 Nothocercus julius | reverse complement strand
TTTTTTTTTTCCTTAAAGAAAAGGGAATCATTATCGAGCCATTACGCATTAAGAAATGTCATTCAGTCATTTTTATTCATTCTGCTGAAATCTTCGTAAAAGCCAGAATCATACTTCTGCAAGCAGCAATTTTGTTAATCCAGGGGGTTATTACTCTGGTCCCTTATTAGGATCTATACTGCTGCCAAGCAATCCTATAACCTTCTCAAAAGAAGTTTACCTCCGTGTTATAAAACCAGTAGTGGTATTTATACTGTGCAATAATTAGTGTATTACTTGAATCCACTAACAGGTTCATTTTATCTCCGCACAAAACCCCTAGTCTGCTTATAGAAAGCTTGTGCCTCCTTTGGCGCTGCTAAAGTGCTGCGGGAGTGAATGAGGGCTCGTAGCACTTTCTCCTTTCGCCTCGCCTTAATTCCCATCTCTTTCTGCTCTCATCCAATTAGTGCAGTGTATTAAGCGGTTTATCATCTCATAGTCAGCTATTGAGAGAAACAAGGCGAACACTTTGCAATAGAGCCTGCTCTCCTTTGACACCCTCAGGTACTTACATATTCCACTGTGCTATGAATAATAGAGGGAGAATAGAGCACTAATTCCCTCATCAAAGAATGCCTTGTCTGCTGCTTTGCTCAACAACACCATTCTGATCAAAAGAAAAGCAATAAAGCTTAGCATAACAAAACGAAACCTACTTATTAGCTTAGTGGTTAAATTAATGCAGAGCCGCTGCTATTCAAAACCAAGGTTTGAAAACAGCCTCCAACAACCTGATAATGCTGCCTTCGGGATGAAGGAATTTTAATCTGAAATTCGAAGCTGGCACAGATGAGTTAATCTATTAAACTGCTATAAGGAGAGTGCCGGAGAACTATTCAATTAGGGAATATTTAAGGTGCTCGGCGGAAGACAGAAAATCATGGAAAAAAAAGGGGGGGATAAGAAAGATGTGCTCACGTTTGGAATTAGGAAAGTGGGTTTTACAGTGAAAAGAGCATTTTGGCACTGCCGCAAATGTGTTTGCCGTTTGGAATCGGTTTTAATGTACCATATGTCATGGGGGAAACCTGGCTACCGTCTCACTGTATCAACACTCTTCTTCCCGAGCTGCAAATAAATACAAATAAAAACAAATCTAAATTTTAACGGAGCTGGGGGTGGAGAGGGGAGCTAAAGCCAAGGCAGGAGGAAGAAAGTGGCGGAAATTCAGCGGCGATCGGGTTCAAAAGAGAGACCTCTGGACTTCCATCTTTCCCGAAGTATTTACAGCACCAAATTAACCAGCTCTTTTGAATATTAAATTCTATAAGGATGATTTCGCATTTCCCAGCCTTTCTGTGCGGCCAAGACGAGGCAAAATGCCCAGAGCTGATTAGTCACCGAGAGAGAGAGAGAGAGGGATGTGTGCGGGGGAAAAATCCCTGTTCACTCCTTGCCAAGAGTTCAGCTCAGCTCTGACCACTCTTCTGAATCAAAACCCGCCCGGACTGGAGGTAAAAAGCAGAATTTCAGAGAGAAAAAAAAGTCCAATTTCAGCAACTCGGAGCGAAGCCGGCGGGTCCGGCCGGAGCGGGGCCCGAGGCGGCTGCCGGATTTGCGCTCCGCTCTCCCGTCCCGGACAGGGCCCGCGCGCCCTCCCCGCGCCAGCATCGCGCTGCGCTCTCGTTGATCTGAACATCCCTAAACTTGCAAATTAACAGGCTCTTCAGCCGTAATTATACAGATACATACAAGTGCCACGGGGTCAGGTTATGCCACATGTATCCTTTTTATTTGTATACCTAACGCTTGAAGGAGAAGGTCACACTTTTTTTTCCTCACTTGGCTAAGGCATTCTACCCAGCTAGTACCAGTAACATCTTCGTAAGCGTACCTGGGACGGACATGATGAATTAAAGAAAAAAAAAAATACAACGGTGTGAAATTACAGGAACTCAATTCCTCTGTCTGTCAAAGAGCTGAGATATTAGAACGTCTGTAAGGCAGCAGCACCTTCTCGCCAGTGAAGGTGCCCAGTGTCCCTAGCCCAAGGGAGCAGGTTGGGGAAGGCTGGGAGCTCACAGGGCTGGGACGGCATCGTCACAAAACAAGTCACTGCCGGGCACAGGTTCTCACTCACCTCTAACTCAAGGCGAGTAAAAACTAACATTTAGCCCCAGCCAGTCAGAAGCTAAATGTATTTTGGCATATTCCAGCAGACATACCTGAATCGACACAGAGCATTTTCCAAGGCACTAGGCAGCTACCGCTTAGGGACAAATGAATGTCATAAAATACACAAACAGATACACATCCGCCTCCAGTACCTAATGCATTAGTGTCTGTCTTCGTATTTTTAAACCTTTTTTTTTAATTATTATTATTTTGAAGCCACAGTCTTCTGCTTCTGTTACTGAGCAGGCCCCCATGTGTCTGAACCACAGACACAGGAGCTCTCCTTTGGTAAAACCAGGCAAAGTTTGGAGACACGCAACCTTGCACATTGTATTTTCAACAGACAGATGATCAGAAAATTCTCTTTTACTTTCTTTTACTAGAAAACTTTATTTATTCCTTCAAGTGTTATGAAAATTTTACATTTTATACTGTTAAAGATTAAAAAGAACATTTTTTTATAACCTTACATCAATATATCACATTGCAAACTTAACAGCAAATGTAATGAGTACCATATTTTCGTTCTGGCACAAAAGCTGCAATCATACATATGATCATTTCTTGTCATATCTGTTTGTAATTTTACTAAAAGTAAATGGAAAAAACAATTTATTTATAAAACCTTTAAAACTCCCAATACAGCAATTACTGCAGAACGGCAACAATGATTCTCCTTTCCCCCCCTCAAGTATATTTATAACCCATACTAACCAGGTACTAACCACATTTTGTACCTGTGCACGTGTACATACACATCTGCAGTCTCCAGTGTGGCAAATGATTATGCTTAAAGATGCTGAAAGACTCTTAATGAAAAGGTGGTTCCCTATTTTTGGTAACTCCAGGTTACTTCTTTAAGGTTCTTTGCCTTTAATAAACTTGAAAGTAAGGCATCCCTACCTCCACCAGAAGGTTATCAGGGCATTTAAAGGCATTTAGGCTTAGCATTGTTTGTAATTGGTATGTTTATGATCAGGAAGAAGCTAAACTGCGAAAAGGCAAAACATTAGTGCTCCTACTGAGACCTCTACTAACCTCTCTTCCTGAGAGCACCTCTACTAAATACCCTGGAGCAAAGTCTAGGATCACTTACATTCCAGCAACTCTCACTGGGAATTATCCAATTAAAGCAGCAATTCCCCCACCCCCTTTTCCCTCGTAGGTCTAAATACACAACAAAATACATTGCAAAAACGAGCTACTCAGTATTTTAATAACCTTGACTTCTCAACGGAGAAAAGAAGGGAAGATAAAAAAAAAAAAAAGGAGTATTCCATGTCCATGTGAATGAACCATATATTGTGTTTTTATCTTCTGTTTTTCCACCACCAAAGAAACAAGATGATTAAAACAGCATTGTGCATACTGAAATAGGGTACTGCTTAAGAGATTACTGTTCCTAAACAACAAGCTAGCCTCTCTTCTCCCTCCGTTTTCCACGAATCACTGTCTTTCACTACTGGATTCTCCCAGAGATCTTGCTACACTGATGGTCTCAAAGAGTTTCCTGAGGTTCACTTCGGAGTAGCTGCTCATGGACAGCCATTTGTCCGCTGTGCTCTTCAGTCTCCTGTAGGCCTCAGACACCTCTCTTCTCAGGGTCTTCTTCTTCACGTGCTCTAAAAGCATGAAGGAGAAGAAAAAACAGGATTAAAAGACCATGAAAAGTAATGACTGCTGCACTTGCTGTTGTCAGGAATCGCGGTATTTTGAAACAAGGTGACGACTGCAGCTAACATTCAACGACAACATCTAGGGAGAGCTCCTCGGCCCTCCTGGGCTGCCGCTGCCGCCACCTTTGCCAGCAACGTGGTGGCTCTGGGTTGGGCCAATGCCAGAGCTGTGACGGGTGTCGCGGCTGCCGGCAGCGCCCGCGGCCATCCCGTCCGGAGCTGTGTGCCCGGTAACCTCATCGGCGTGGAGCGGGGTCCGCTAAGCCACCATAGAGAGAGCGAGCAGTAAGAGGGCGGATTTTGAAGGGATCTCACTTATTAAAACAGATTCTTTTCTTTAGTATCAAGTAGGCAGACACTACGGATCATCTCTAGGGGGTTTGGAATAGGGAGAAATTCGGCCTGCAGCAATTTCAGATTCTTATTTCAAGGAAACTGTGATTTGGCTCTCTGACCCCTGCTGCTGACAGCCGTGCCGCGGCAGCTTGGGCCAGCCTGCCCACCAACGTGATGCTGCCTCGGACGCAGGGCGGGCACGGTGAAACCGAGGGCTAAGGGATGTCGGAAGGAAAAGGAGATGGGCCAAAGTGGCCACGCGGCGGAAACTCCACGCTCCCCTGCCCCAAAATGGAGAGATGATACCCAAGTCATCCCAGCCGGGAGACCCCCGACTCCCCTAACAAACGCATGAAGGCAGCCGTTCCTGAACGCTTGACCAGTGTGCCTGTGAAGAAATGCCTAGAGCGCAAGACACCTTCACTGGCACGTCTGCCAGCGCGGACCTGAAGCAGATCTCACCCAACAGCGTTCCTCTTTTCAAGCCAACCTCATGCTCTAGAAACACCAGTCCCTACCCAAAAACCTGCGCCAGCAGTTACTCCTTGAAATGTGCCGCACAGGACGCTCCGGAGTACTGGGAAGGACATGCCCCCAGTGAGACGCTCTGCGGGAAGACGCCCGTGCCCAGGGGCCTGGGGCAGCTCCAGGTCAAGCTACGAGCGCCCAGCACAGGAACTGCACCCGTGAGCCCTCCAGCCACGCAGGCCCCGCGCAGGGAAGCGCCTTACCAGCACCGACACAGCTCTCCGCCGCGCACTGGATGGACCCAGAACCTGTGGTCTCGGTCCTCCCTGCCGCCTTAGCACCACCGCCAGGTTTCGGAGGAGAGGAACCCTGCTTTCTTGAGCCCACCTCTGCGAGGGACGTCGCTCCTGAGATGAAGGCGTCCCATCAGACCGATCTTTATTTCAGCCACCAAGTTTACGTGAGGACTTGAGGACTTAAGGAGATCGGGAGAGGATATGAGGAACTGCGGGTGGCAGAGTAGCAGAAATGGTCACTGTAATTCGGGGTTTCTCACTTCCTCCTCCCAAGGATTTATGAACATTTGTGCAGAGCCCCAGATGTTTTAAGATGAACTCAGAATACTAAATGTTGGGTTCAGTAGCAACCTTAATGTTTTACTGAGGAACTACTACTACCTGCTTAGATTTTCCATGTTATTGACAAAGGTCCACTGAACTCCCATCTCTCAATGTGGCACTATAAAATCTTTAAAAATTAAAGATGACAGTTTAAGCAACTGAATGTGTTGCTTAGAAGCCCTTTGGAGAGCACTTTTCATGCACCCTAGTGAGGAAGGCAAAAATGGTGCTGTCGTTCAGGTTTAAGTATTTGCGTTCACAACTTTCGGGCAGTAAGTCCATACATGAATGAACATATGAAATTCTTACTGTTACTGAGACAGGCATGGAATTTACTTGTTAGTGGGATTGAAAATTCCCCGAACTACACCCCACACACAACAAAACCCCCGATTACCAGAATCTGTTCATTAACAGACTGACATACATCCCTATGGCACAAGCACATTTAATGATCCCAAAATTATTTAAATGTAGCGTCTAATTAGACAACCCATGGAAACTGTAGTCCATATAAGTGTCGAGCCCTCCTTGCCACAGATTCAGCCCCAATGAGTTTCTCCTTTTTCCAAACACAAGAGCCACTGAGCTGGTTCCTCCGCCACCGCTGCACGTGAGCAAAACCACGCGGCTTGTGCTGGCGGGTTGCAGCAAATGCTATATTCCCAGTTCAAAGCCAGGCTAAAACAGCTGCAAGTTTCCTGGCGCTCGTGAGGGTCCAGGGCGGAACGCGGGAACAGCCGGCGCCCGGGGAAAGGAGGCCGCCTTACACCCACCACGAGAACGAGCAGGCAAACCGCACCGCGCTGCTCCGAGTGCCGCACCACGACACAGGGCTGCGCGCGGCGCCGCACGCAGCCGAGTCCCCGGCCCCCCTCCCCACTAAGCCCAAACCCCGAGCGCACGTGGCAGCCCCCGCGCCGAGCCGCCCGGAGCACCGCTCCGCTGCGCGGGCTGCTGCGGCAGGGAACGCTGGGCTCGCACAGACGGAGAGCGGGGGCACGGCGGGACACGGGGAGGCTGCGGAGGGGCAGGAGCGGAGGCTGCGGCGCCGCTGAGTGACACGAGTGCCGGGGGCGAGCGGCTGGCGAGAGCCGCAGCCACGCGGAGCGGGGGAAGATGAGAGAGGACGCAGCTCCTGATGTGTTTGCCTCCTCTGCTGATGGGATATTGACTTTTCCCACCAGGTTGGTTAGAAAGGGGACTATTTACGCTGCCACACAGCAGAGCAAGAATGACAACCAGCGCCGCTGCGCGCGCCGCCGACGAAAAGGCGGCTGCGACCGCCGTATATCACACGGCCAGTCAATAGCTCCGAGTTTCCATACCATCCGACTCAGGGATGCGCGTAAACGCTCCCGCTTCCTTCCCGAAGGAGAACTGAATCGGTAACGCGCCCGAGGCCTGGGCGGACGCAGCTCTGCGAGCCGCCCGCGATGGCTTTTCGGGAGCCGGTCATGTCCTGCAAATAGTGAGACTCCTCTTATCCTGAACTGAGACTCCTGAAACTCCACCGTATCGTTGTTTTAATCACATCCAGGTCCAGGGGCCAGCAGCATTCACAGCAGCCAGCAGTGCCGGCCGTACGTACAGACACCCATGCATGCACACGCACACGCACGCCATGCCAAAGGGAGCACCAAAGGAAACACACACACTAAAATACATGTATTTTAAATACAAACTTAAAAGAAAAATCCTAAAACATATTATTAAATTCACGTACTATATTCTCCGAAGTTATTACACCCTACTAAATATTTTAGAATCAAATCTGACCGCCGAACACACAGTTAACTGCTCCCCACAACTGCGAGCCTCTTCCTTTCGCAAAACCCAGTCTCAGCTTTTGGATATCCCTGTCAAATTCAGCACCGTATCTAAGGTCCTGTTTAGCTTCCAGGGTATATTTTAATGTTTTTTGAAAATTAATTTTTAAAAAGGTAGCTAAAACCATTCCATTTACCCCATACTGCTGCACCAATGGTGGAAGTAAGGATGGAAGTATTTGGAGGTTTTCTATACCTGGTCATGTATTTTCCATTTACTGCAATTTCTCTTCACTCCTATTAAAATGACGCAGAATAACCTGACAGTGAAGATCAGGAACTTTTGTTCTTAGATTCACTGAGATGTGGCTCAGAGAAAGCCCTCTTTTTTGTTGGTTTCTTTTTTTTTTTTTACTTTATTGTTATTACTCTACTGATTGGGCAACTGAACTGTGTCATATTATTAAACTCTCTCCCCCTGATTATTCTGCTGATAGGCTGCTCTCTGGAGTGCCGAGCGAAAATATATTCGCATTCCTTTGTATTTCTGTGTGAGTATCCGCACGGAGTGTGCGAGGCACAGTGTAGGTGTCTGCAAGCACGCTGCCAAATCGTTGGCTTCATCTGGGAGCGAGCAAATAAAAAAAAAGCTTTGGAGTATCATTTACGTACAGCATCGCATCTCTCGACGCCTTTTACTTAAAGAGTTAAAGAATGTGCTAAATTAGGTACTGAAATTTTTACATCGCCTACTGGTTATTGTATTTTAATTACAGCAAGCTTAGACACACAGGCAGCAGTCTCTGTTCCAAATATCTGCGTTTCATTTATTTCTGCGCAAAGGTAGCAAACAACAGTCAGTCATAATTGGCTCTGTCAGATGTTTTACAGTCAGTCATAATTGTCTCTGTCTAGAGGTGTGTCAATTTACTGCGAGTTAAATAAATATTCTGTCTATTATGGTATCAGGTTATGTAAGCCATCTTTTTTAATTGCCTGGGTTCCTCTTTTAGAAGACCCAGCACCCCTATTTATACTGTTAACCTTAACTTTGCCATTTATGGAATGTCAATGAAAAAAGTCAACAGCAATTTAATGAACAGACGTATAAGCCTCTAG
>VZSV01000020.1:7550437-7585437 GCA_013398735.1 Nothocercus julius | reverse complement strand
TCACAGCACTTGTTTTTTTTTAAAAGAACAAATTATCCAGACACGCTCGTGATGCCGCCCGCGCAGCGCTCGGAGGGCGCGGGGCTGCGCGCGAGCTGCGCAAGACACTCCTCTCGAGCAAGGGGGGCACACGGGCCCGCCGCTTGACCGCTGGCTACGGAAAGTGCAGGCTAAGGTACACGCTGTGGGGTTTGGTCCTTAAACAGGGATTTTTTTTTTTTTAAGGAATACATGGTATAAAAACCGTGTCACACCAAAGAGATCAATGCCACGGTGGATCTATTGCATAAATGTGATAGCACCGAGCAAGGCCCGTTCTCCTGCACGCAAGGTACCCCGGCAGCCGCCGGGCTTTGGACCGCGTGCGCCCGCGTGATGCGCGCGAGTCAGGCAGGCCGCGAGAGCCAGCGCGAGCCGACGCGCAGCGCCGGCCCCGGCTGCACCACGCGCACCGCCTGGCGCTCCCGCTCGAGCGGCCCAGCACTCCCTGACGGGGCAGATTCCGAGCTCTGTCTTCGGCAGCCTGGGTTTACCCAGCTGCGCTTCTGAGGACTTTCCATTTCTCTTTATCTACTGAAATGAGACTGTTAATGCACTGCTTTGGGCAGGAAAAAAAATTAATGCAGAATAAATTTTTAGCAGGGAAACTTCCTTATCTGAGTTGCCTCATGTATTTTTTTTTGTAAGGGTAACTCTCCAGCAGGTCTTGACCTTTTTCATACACGTGCACATGTGAGTGCACGTGTGCATATGTATCTTTAGTATATACAAGTATATGTATATTTACATATACATACACACACATATTAATTTTACTGAACTTTCACCCCTTTTCAAATGTGATTTAGGAGCTGGCAGTGGTAAGCAATGTATGAATCCAACAACCCACCAAGCCAGCTCATTTCCAAGGAAGTGCCAGGAGTAACTGTGACTACCACCAGCGATGCCTTTAGAAACCATGTTCACTTAGACAACTGCCATATTTGAACATAAAGGAATATACATGGAATATATTAAACATAAAATAAAATTTTAACTCCAGTCTTAACTTTCCTAACTTCTAAGTTGCCTAACTTCCAGAATTACAGTTGAATCCATTTTCACAGAGCTTTTCAACTTGTCTTTGACACAGAAGAGCTTAGGTTAAAAAAATAAAACAAACAAACAAAACAGGAATAAAATAACAAAACGGAAGTAGATAAAACCCCAATTCTTGTACTTTCAATACTTTCAGACTGTATGTAGGCATGTTCACAGAAAAGGAGTTTTTGGACAGGATCTCAGACTTTTTTTTTTTTTTTTTTTTTCTCGTGCCAGTTCTGAGGAGTTTGATCCTGGAAACTAAGAAGGACTGACCAGACAAGCAATTTTCCACTTAAGACTAAAAATTCAAAGGTGACTACACTAGCATATAAATTCTGTATTTATAAATTGTTGGCTTCAATCCAAAGCCAATGTCTTCTTATTAGCCATTATTTGGTACATCACTCAAACTGAAGACAAAAATGTGGGTGAGCCTCCAACCTAACTGACCCCCATTTAATGCAGTTCAACTTGCATTTTTTTCCTCAAGAAGCCCTGACAGTTACCCTGATTTACCTTTCTCGTTAAGAAAACATGTAACCCATTTTACAGCCTAAAAAGTCATTTTATTTTGATATTATCAATATTTATATATAAAATTTATATAGCTGTTTTCTGGGAAAGTGAATAGTGAGATTGAGAGCCATAAAAACTGGAGTCTGTTCCATTCCAGAGCCAGTTGCCTCCTTCCTTCACGGCTGCAGAGGTAATCAGCTCTCAAGCTGTTGCTCTGAGCATGTTTCCTGTGTTTTTCTTTCCCAAATGTAGCTCCTTAGTGGAGAATTCTTCAACATCTAACCAGGCATAAATGGTCATTTTCCATATCACATCCCCAAAACATGGCCAAAAAATATAGAGAAAAAGAGCCTGTGTCATGTCTGTGACTAAGAAAAAGTCCCAACGGATTCATCTTTTTTTCTGCTCAGGACAAACGCTTAGTAGAGAAATACTGTATTAAAACAACCAACCAACCAACCAACCAATTATTCTCCTGAAATATTTAAACTTTTGAGTCATAGTGACTAACAGGTTTCTATTTTCTGCTGATCTTAATTTATCTGGCCAGTTTTCTGCCTCAGTTATATTCTGCGTAAGACTAACTCTAGCAGCCACATTTTCTACTGGTCTTTCTGGGAAGACACTTACGTACGGAGGCCACGTACTTGCCAGGGAAGCAGACAGAAGTGTTGATAGGTGGCCACAGATTAAGGCAATGTATGCAATAAATCCTGCAAAGCTGAAATTCTAGTTTAAGGAGGGAAAAACAAACCAAACCAAAACAACAACAACAAAAACTCAAGAAAAACAATGGATCTCCTAAACTTATATTTAGGTATAACTAACTAATGTATAAAGGTATAACTAACTGATGGTTAAAAGTGTTTCTCATGGAGTTACTCTCTCAGTTTCTCTTGACACCTGACCTGGTGCTCTCTTTTTTTTTCCCCCCTCAGTGCTATCTGATTCACCAATAGTTATTTCATGCATTAGAGCATTTTTGGGGACACACACACCTGCCTTACTAAGGCCCTTTACATTTTGACTTTTCCATTACATTGCCAGGAAGATCTAGTTTTATTTCACTGCATATGATGATACTGGTTTTTTTTTTTTCCCCTTAACTCTATTGATTAGCACCTTCTGACCCTTTTCTAGTCATTCTGTCAGCATAACAATCATTTAAAGGTATTCTATTTTAAAAGGCATTTACCTAGAAAATGCAGACAGCTCTTACAAAATAAAGCTTATGCAGAACAGTTCCACTGACTAGTTTTTAGTAGAATCCTTTTGCAAGCACACAAGTCCTATACATACAGAGCAGTCCTATACAAGCACACAAGTCCTACACAGAACAGTAACAACTAAGCACACCCCATCTGTACCATCAGTGAAGTTCCTGGCATATAAAAATCTAAGAGTTCACCAGACTTCTGCTTTGAAGGTAGCAAAACATCAGCGCCTCAAATTTAATCAAGCCTGTGAGAAAATGCCCATTTTTAAGGGGAATGCTAAAAAATCCTAATTGTGACAACTTTGCACTTCCATGCTGCCACCTATTGGAGGTTTTTAAAGCGTTTTACAGATATTAGCGAGCACCAGCTCCATGTGTTCCTGAGGGATAGACACCCTTCCCGTCCTACAGAGAAAGAGCAACCTTGTGGGCTGTGGTGACATTCCCAAAGGTATGTTACCGATGCTGCGATTCGGTGCCTACTAGAGGGATAAATACATTCCCCTATCTGCTACGGAGCACTGCAGCGCTCCGAGACTTAATCGGTTGCAAATATTAACCTCCCTTGAAAACCTTGTATGTTATTTAGGTGCCTAAATACGAGGCTGCAATCAGCACCTTAACCCCTTCACAGTCCTGCAGGAGCAGCCCCTGGCTAGTCTGCCCTTCGAAACGCCAAACTGGTGCAATGCACGGCCTGAGCTGCAAGACTGTTTCCCTGCTCAAAGCAGGGAGAACGAGAACATCACACAGCACAAAGTGCATTTTGCAGCGATACAAGCAAGGAAAACAATTATTCAGGCTGCTAACGGACTGCATTATATTATCCATAAAATAAAGTCTTGGCAACGAGCGAGTAAAACATCCTTGCTCTTTTAATTCCCACCACCCGTAAATAATCTTCCTGCTTTGTATTTATTGGAAAACAACTGATTTAAAAGTCACCTAGTGTTATAATCCCCCCTCCACAACTGCCATCTGTCCTGCAGCAGTAGTTAACAGACCCTCTTATTCACAAGCAAAGCCGGCAGGATAGAGAGGAAGAGGAGCAGGCGTGGAAGGGGAAGAGAGTGAGAAAGCGGATAAATTCCATTTGCGCTATTAAAAAAAAAAAAACAGAAAAGTGAACTCAGTGGTTGAAAAGTGAAGATAAAAAGATGAAAACAGTAATCTTGCTACAGAAACCAGAGAATTATGTTCTTGCTCTCCCGTTCTTCTTTCTATTTATTTATTTTTTTTTTTTGCTTTCACACTGTACAAACTGTAGCACCCTGAACAACTCACTCCCCTGCTATTTCCAGCACTTTACAGAAACTTTTCAACATTTCTGTTTGACACATATTTTCAGCAGTGAGGTGAAGACAATAAGTAAACAAGTAGTGAAGGGCTATTTAGAGAGCTGGTCAGTCACAGTAATAATAACGTAAAAAGAAAAAACCCCACACAGAACAGAACACCTATCCTATGCGCTGCAGCCACAGACAGCACATGACCTCTGACAAACAGTTTTCAGAGTAATTTTAATGCTACTCTGGATTTAACTTGACTAACTGGTAGCAATTGAGCACATCTTTTTTTGTGGCAGCAGTTATCTAAAATGCTACAATAACAGCATCAAAAGTAGAATGGTGGAAGATTGGTTTTCCATTGTGCTGCTGAACTGGCATAATGCCCACTTTAAAAGCAATTCGCTGCTCATCACTGAAATCTGGCAGACACGACACTAAATGCCTCGAGGAAAAAAAAAAAAAAAGGGTCTTGAGAAGGGGGAACCACTCCAACCACGGAGCGAAGAAAAAGAGGAGAGAAAAAAAGGAAAAAAAAAAAAAAAAAGGGGAAAAAAAGCAAAGAACCATGAATCTATGTAAGAAGAGAAAATTGCAAAATAAAAAGTTTAGCACTGCATAGAGACTCAACAGGCTCTACTTAATTTGCTTGAAGATTTTATCGCAGGCTTGCATAGTAATAGCGGAACAAAACAAAGGCAAATATATATTTATGTCTGTCTATTGTTCCGATGAAGTGAAAACGTACTGAATTACGTCAATCATTTGTCAAACACATCTTCCTCGTTTTATTTACCACCAAATATAATGAGTAAATATGTGATAATAAAACTCTTCTTTTTATATGGGCATATACAATTTTTTTCCTCTACTAAATACAGGTAATGATTTAGGAAGCTTTCAAGATGTCTTTTTACTGTCAATAAAACTAATTCTATTCCCATTTTCATGTTAAAAAAAGCCTTTACAAATGAAAATTCAAATTAAAATTCTGATTATAGTGTAGTGTGACAACACCTGTATTTATAATTTTACTGTCAGCTAGCTCATAGTGTTTAACAATAGCTTGAAGCAGAAAAGTAATTGGAATTTGTCTGTAACATGCCACATGACGACACTGGGCACTCTGCTGGGCTAACACGCATTTGGTCTGATGACAAAACAACCTTAGAGACATCCATAAAGCCCCAAACGTTAAATAAAGTCACCCGCTACTCGGAGACCTCCGAGCTGCTGCGGGAAACGCAACCCAGCGGAGCTCTAGGTGCAGGAAACGGGGCGCCCCGCGGCGCTGCCCCGCCTCGCAGGACCGCGCGTGGCCCCCACGACCATCGACACAACTCGAAGAGGAGCGAGAAGGAAGCAGGGGACACGCGGCCCCCGCATGGGAGTCAAGGCGGAGAACGGCGCTCGGAGCGGTTCTGTCAAGGAGAGGGTGGGAAAAATCGACATGCACGCGGCTCTCTGCGCACAACTTGCCTTGGTCTCGGGCTACAAATTAAAAGCCCGGGCTTTTCATTATCTTAAAGACAGGGGGGGGGAAAAAAAATGAAGAAAAGGAAGCCACATATGAAAGAAAAACAGAATGACAGTGATGTTTTAGTTTACACTAGATATGGCAACACATACAAACTGTCAAAACTATGGAGTGAAAAAAGCTGTTATCAAGCAACTGTCAAGAGAGTCCTCTGAGATTTGGAAATCTTGTGTTTATTGTAACTACTGCACATTACACAAAGAAAGAAACATCCCTCTTCTTAGCACTGCTGCTAAATAACATGCAAGAGAACCCAGACTTCTCCCTCACTATTTAGATTAATTTTTTTTCCTGTGTAATTCTGTGCCTGACAGCACCGTGCTCCTCCTTTTTAAGGTTTTCTATTGTTTGGTCAAAGTTCAGAGAGAAACTTGAGGTTATATCAAACATTATTTCATTTTCAAGAACTGTCAACACCCATTTTATGCTGTTAACTTGTTGTCCATCATTTAAGAGTGGAAACTGTTAACACCAACATACACAGAGGAAGCATTTCTCTCTTAAAAGAGGGGTATACAAGGACTGGAGATAAAGGAAACGGCTATTTACTAGGCAAACTAACAAGTCTCTCTCATATATTTTAACATACTGCCTCAAATTGAGGTTTACAGTGCAAATGACAGTGGGCTACAGCATTCAAAGGTTCAGCCTGAATGTGTTAATGCAGGTTGTAATGCAGTAGTGTAGGTTGTAAATCACACATTCAGGTCGTAAGAAAACATTTGACAGAGCATTCCAGTCTCGATGGGGTTTCGCTATAGCCTTCCACGTACCTTTCCAAGGGAAAGCCTCACACAGTTCCTTCCCAACCAGGAACAACCCTCCAGCTACACCAGTGACTGGTAAAATATTGAGAGCCAAAACTGCCTTGTGTTTTGGTCCTAGTTCACTGCAAATCTCATGTGTTATCACTTTTATATTTCAACTTTTTGTTTTCAGAACAAAACCCAGTTTTATTCTTAAGTTTCGACACTTCCCAGCTGATGTTATTTCACTGTAGATTTGTTATGGACATTGTAACTTCTGTGTAGATCTTTGATGAGGAACAGATTTCTGTGAGCTTCCTTTCTAGCACTAGGCATCAGACACTGCTGGATTTTACCAGTAGCTGTTACTGCTCCCCAGGTATCTCATATCTCCTGGAAATCACTGTCAGCAAGCATACAGCTCCTCAACCCCGTTCCTCAGCCATTAGTTCACTGTCCAATACAGTCCGACTGCTCAAAACTGACAAGGAGATCTTCACATTTTTGCATATAAAGATTTTTTTTTTTTTTGGTAGTGTTAAGAGCACTTCTTCAAAATGTCATAATATTTAGGATCATCAGATGAGAACACTTGAGCATAAATTCTGCCTGACACATCATATTTCACACAACTACCATGACCACTTAGGTACAATCTTATCTCCAAACACTGGATAACCTCATGTAACACAATGTGTAACACAATCTCTGTACAGAAAACAAAATAAAATGATCGAGAAAATCAAAAAATAAGTGAATCTTTCCCACATAAAACCACATTGTTAGCTGTATTATTTCCTAGCTTTTGACTTTCAAGTACTTCCTCCTCCTAGATCATAAGAGTTTTAAAGCACCATAACAACTACTGCATAAAGAGCTGCAACTACATGTCCATTTAACAGTCTTTTTTTTTTTTTCTTTTTTTATTAATACCCTAATACAAGCTTGCACACCCACATATGCATTCACTCACAGAGGCACTCACACAAATGACAATAACCAGAAACAGACATTTCATTCTAGGAAATTTAAGAACATGGAAAAAAAAAATAACAAAAACTCCCTATTTTCAAGACTGGCAGTGCTGGAAGGCTGCAAAGATATGATCCATATGATAAAACACTGTTCCATAAATAGGAAAGAGCTCTTTCCTATTTGTTAGGAAATGGCAGCAAAGGAAAGACTATATGGAAGGTGCGGTACAGGGAGAGGGAAATACTGGGCACGTCCGGGGCTTCACTTAAGGAGATGTTTAGATTCGCTGAAGTTTATCGGACGTCCTGCAGCTAAGGCTGACACATTGTGCTCTTTTCATCCTACAAAACAGTCTTTGGATAATTCATAAAAGCACCCAGATAATCGCCTCGATTTTGAAGCCCTGTCTACCTAGGAAGCCCGCCTTGCCATGTCCTCTCCTCCTTTAGACGCACGTCCTCAGCGCTAGAGGAGAGAGGCACACAGAGAGACGACAGAGAGGATCATTACAGCTGAAATTCAACATATAAAGTTGGCACCATCAGCATAAAGGGCTCTTTCCATTAATCAAGAAATTTAGAGGATCTACCAGGCCTATTTACTGAACAGGGAAATACAGCACCAGAACATTCTTAAATTGAGTTAGCATTATCAGTGAAAAAATACGCTCTATTTCCTATTATTTATGAAGCCCTATCCTTTTCTTTCTTACCAATTACATTCCCTATCATTTCCAAAATATACAAACTGTTTTCAATCAACAGATTTCTTTATTACAGCGTACTGCATGCTTGTTACTGCCTCTTTTCTATATTGAATCCTTGATTGGACAAGCATTTTGAATTTAACATGGACTGTGATTGCACACATCAAACAAATTAAAGCTGCCAATCTCTTTTTGGAGGATATCCTTTATACACACTATCACTGAAGAGTACCCCGAGTACATTTGCTTAGGAGAAATGGGGAAAGTAGAAATGATTATTATGACAGTCGGAGACATTCATTTCCCATGACATGAAACTGCCCTTGCACCCCCTTTTCTCCTGTTTCTAAAGTAATTATTTTGCGTAAGAAAAACAAATGCACAAGCCTTCAAAATCTCAATGGCTGTTTTACTCTCAACAATCTATCTTTCATTTCGGCCAGACACTGATTATATTGCAAAAATGAGATGGTAAGAGATGAACTATCTCATAAACCTGAAACTGCTTTTCTTTAGTTAACACTTCTCCATAGAGTAACCGAAGGCCATGGTTTGGCATTATGTGCATCTATCCAAAATGAGATTCAATGCTGTACAACTTCTGAACTGTACAGTAATATTGAATTGTAGCAGAGATTACTTAAACATATTAGATCCCACTAAGATGAAAGCACTGGGAAATATTTGACTTTTAATAGCCAGTTGAGAGATGGCAGTGGTTGAACAAATTAAGTGTAAGTGGGAAAAAGCTTATAAGTAGAAAAGCAAATAAACAGAACCCTCCTACAAAATCAAATCCCATAACCAACTAGAGACAAATGGGACAAGTCAAGGAGCTAAAAAAAAAGAGCCACAAAAGAAAAAGCAACAAAACCATTTGCTAGCCAGACATGACTAAAAGCATTCATAGTGCTTGGCACTTAATAAAGCTTAATATAAATTCCTTTATAACAAGTGCTTATGAAATTGAGATATCTTTATCTGGAATACGTTGTCAGTTATTTGCTCTATCTGCATCGCCATCAGAGTAGCATGAAGAAAAAGGACAAAACATCCAAGCTGCTTTGTTTGTTTGGTTTGTTTTCAGATGACTGCTGAATCTTCATTCAAAAGATCTTGGTGCAAGTCTCAGCTTTGCCACCAATCTCACCATTATACTCGGCCAGTTGCTTAAGTTACTCAAATGTCATTTTCTGCTGTAGGACAGGTTTGGGGAAATCTTCTCTGACCTATTGCTTGTCTTTCTTGCACTATAAATTCTACAGGCAAAAGAGGTCTTCAAATTTGCCTTTTTATGGTGCATCAGACCTCCAGATAGCAGCACAATGCAAATAACTAATGATGAGAACCCAGCCTTCTGAAGGAAGAGGTAAACCATTTTCCCGTTTTCCATTTGTTTCAGAAATGACTCTGCTGGCATCCATATTTGTATATGGCATAAAACCTTCCTGTTCCACTGCAATAACCACTGAAGATGCTCAAGTCAGATTTGCCATAAGTGACTCTCAATGAGGCACCTTAAAGCCCTCTAATAATCTAATGTGGGCAGTGTTCAGTCTCATCAAAATTAACTTCTTCAAGGACAAGCTAAAAGTCCCACTCCTCTCAGAAAGGGAGGAAAGGATGCAACAAGAGACTTGGGCCTCTGCACCAAGAACTTGGCTCGGTTGTCAGTTCAGCTTACCTCTTCCTAGTTTTTCTGAAACTTGTAAATCCAGTCTTGTTAGCAATAGCGAAGTATCTAACAGATCATAAAAAAGCCGCACACACACAATTCAAATTCAGTGTGGTAATCCAAGACAAAATCAATTGGGATAGGCTGATTTCTTAGAATTTTAATCTGAATTCTTAAAACAAAACTTCCAGAAGGGTCTACTGTTCTATCCGGCTTTCATTCAACACAATATCTACAAAAATTAGGTTCTGGAGGATTAGTTATTGCTCTGGCATTCAGCAAAAATACAAAACCAAGGAAAGCTTACTGCAGCCAAAACCCTGCAGTCAAGGTAAGGTGCAAAGACCAACATGCTGAGCTAGAAAGAAATGGACGGGATTTTATTGCTGCTTTCTCCTTAACTAACTACCTCAATTCTCTGCACTAGACAAGCTACCTTCATATACATTTTAAATAGTAACACAGACCTAGTCAAATTCCCAGCGCCACTGATTAAATAAAAATTAAGATTAGAAAGCATCACGACTGCCCACAGTGTGCTAATGAATCCGGCAGCCACATGCTCTGCTGGAAGTAAAAAGAGGGTTTAAAATGCCCTACGAGCTACCGCTTCCCACACTTCTGAGAGGCCAGCAAGGCTACGCGCGGCTGTCCCTTCCTCGAAGGCAGAGCCTGCAGGAAGCTCTTCGGTGGAGGGGCAAGGAGAGGCATTTTAGCTGCCGCGGGGGAAGAACACGCGACAGGCCGTCCAGCCCATCCCAGGAAACCGGCATCTCCCGTTCCCAAGAGGAAGAAATCCCAGAGTTTCACACGAGTAAGAAAGCCCCTGCCCCAGCAAAGCCCTCTAAGGCTAGTCCAAATGTCATTATGAAATGTTTTAAAGCTTTTTTGGGAGATTTCTCCCTTCTTCCTTTCATGCGCATCCTCTCATAGTACAGGAGCCCTTTCAGGACACATGCAGTAAGAATATAAAAAGGATCTTAACAGATCTGATTGAAGGTCTCCCTATCCTCCAGTTCTGCCTCAGAGAGGAGAAAAGCAGATGCTGGGTGCAAGAACCACACAGTCACACAGCGCCACAGCTCTGTGCCAGGAACCCAGCAGCTGGAAAGGGCAGCAGCTTCCCGAGCTGGAGCTTCACCGCATAGAGCAACTATGAGGGGATTCCCTTTCCTTAAGTATTTCCAAATATTTCTTTAATCCACATAAACACCCTAGGATCCGTATCAAGATAAAAAGATATTAGAGTACCTAGGATTTTTAAAATTGGCTTCTACATTGGAGTTTTTGCCTATCACAGGTGCTCTCAGCAATGCGTAACTGAGCACATTCAGTAGCTAAAAAAGCCTGCAGCACACTCAACCGTACTCACGTCTACCAAACGCCTACCAGTCTTTACTGTAGCCAAGCACCATTTAAGAGGATGAAGTCATACTGGACCTGGCCAAACCTGCACACCAAAGAAGAGTGAGAGGAAAACTCAAGCTGAGAGAAAAAAATGAAAGAAATGATCTTCATACCAAGAGCTTTCAATACACTATGTTTTTACTGTGTATACACCTTCAATACAAAGCTATTTTATAGACAATGAGAAAGGCAAGATGTATTATAGCACATAGGTAACAAACAGTGACATAACAGAGGAAAGGAGAAATCTTAGGGCTACTAAAGACGGATGTAAAAGTTTATTGGAATAGCAATTTGTTAGAGATCACAGCAAGCACCACTTCCCTTCGAAATCAGCTCTGTTCTGAGGAGTGCAGATGTAAGCATGTTGTGCCTACTGAAATAATCTCTACTAATATAAAGGTGTCTTCTTTCACGAGACAGTAGCTGTGATTTTGTGAAGGTCTTTTGATGATACCAGCTACTATTCACAGCTATAATCATACATAGTACACAATCGCAAGTTCAGATGACTAAGCACTCCACAATTTAGATGGGAGGATCTGAGCAGGAAAATGAACTTTCTAGCCTAATCTGTCAGATAAATCTATTGCTCTGCAGACAACAGACCCAAATGTTTTCTTGTAACTGCTTTGGATTTGTGACACTGAAGAAAACAATGTTTTTGTGTCTAATTACAAACTTTATGTGAAGATAACAATTAGAACTTCATCCTAGCAGAAAACTACTATTGCTGAAACTCATCAAAACAGAAGAGATATTAAACTGGAAAAAATAAAATATAGAATCACTGAATAAAGGAAAGAACATGAACATTTTCGATCCAGGGAACAGCCTCAGCAATAATTCTGAGACCTCACTAAGACAGCTGATTAGATTTTATTAAATATTGCAACATTCAGTTGATATTGACGAATGCTTCCTAGCACCTGCATTAAGCCCTCTAGGATCTCTAAACACAGTTTCCATGCACTATGTTCAGCCTATGTTTTGTCCATTGAAAGTCCTCTAATCAGGTATGTGAAAAGTAATTTTGAACCCCAAGCACGAACAGAAGTTGCTCCAAAAGGACGTGGACAGACAGGTGCCTGAGAAGACATATAGACACCCACCAGTTCGAGAGGCTCCTTGACCACCAACTACGGTTCAAGGCAGGTAACACACGCATTAAAAATGGCAGAATTCTCCTGGGAACAACTCCCTCAACATATTTTCTATCCATCTGAAAAAGATCTGGATTAGTAAAAACAAACAAACAAACAAATAAATAAATAATGAGAATGAAGCTACAGACCTATATTTGGTTTATGGTCCTTGCAGTGTTAATTCTGGATCTGAAACTGATTATCCCATCCAGAACCACACCTTAGGTTGGGACATAAGTGCTAAATTAGCAAAATGTTACTCAGGAACCTTTCTTTATTGGGCTAATGCCTGATTAGAAAAATGTGTCCACTTCTCCCCCCCCCAGATCTTTTTTCCTTAGAAGTCTATGGAACGTGGTACAAAAAATGTACGTATACTTATTTGCAGCAATGTGTTATCTAAGCAAGAACGCAAACAATGATCTACTCTTGCACTATTAGTAGATGCTTACAAGAATTTCTGGAACAGATGCAGAGTATTTTCTTCAAAGCAGATCTCTGAAAAAAACTGCAGCACAATGAGAAAGCTACTTTCACGAGAAATACTACCTTTTGTTTGCCATTTGCAAAGAAAACTTACACTTGACCACTAAGACCATTTGAGAGTTTTTCTGCATACCATAGCTTCCACGTAGATATCCATATAATGGAAAGTCTGATCAGATTTGTCAGCTTTACTCTTTTTGACCACCGATCTTTACAACAAATGAGACTTTTTTTTTTTTAAAGACAAAACAAGGTTCTGAAGAAGCCATCCAAGTTTCTGATCTGTATCACCAGTGCAATTTATTCTGTGAACAGATTTGTTCAATATAGCTAAGCATTTTGTGTGCAATTAGAATTGCAGTCTGGTGACAACATCCAAAATCTGAACTGTAAAGTGCATGGAAACAACTGGTAAGTTAGCCACAAAAACCTACCAGAGTCACTAGAACGATTCAAAAAAACTGGAAATATCTCAACGCTTGTGAAAGCTGCTGCTGTATTTGTAATACATTAAGCTTTACTTACTCTAATGACATGCATGATGCGTATAGTCTTCATATAGGAGTATTCTGTGGTAACCCCTCTTTGGTTGTGTTTCCTGGTCTCTTAAAAAAGGAACCCAAAACCATTAACTAAACCTTATTGAGAGATTAACCATTACCTGTAGCCATGGAAGCCACTCCAGCGGTAATTCTCCAAAAGTTATGAAAACAGTGATTACCTACTCAAACTAAAGGGGAAGATGTTAGCTAGCGTCAACCTGAACATGTCGCGGGTTAGCGTGAAACTTTCTTTGAGCAAGTTATCCTTAACAAGCTTTTCAGGAAAGAATTGCTTCACGTCCAGTGGGCAAGACTGTACACACAGATACAGCGACTAGGAGCCCAGCTAAAGGAAGAGCCACCGGCCCGGCCCCGTGCTGGTGTCACTCAGGTGAAGGGCAGGCAACTGATCCCTTGCCTTCGTCGCCTGTTAGCAACAGGCATCTACTGCACCTACTACTTCCCCAGAGGGTTTCTGGAAAAAAAAATAGTTCTGCACAGAACAACACCTCAAAGTACCCTCAAAATGCTGGAATAAGTAGTCTTCTTTTTTTTTCCTTTGTGCATAAATTGTGTTAAAAATCCAGTATTTTCCAAATGTAATTCAAGAATTCTGGTCGAAAGCCACTGCATAATTACTATTCATTTGTAATAAGCCATCTGCACACCTAAAAAGTTTGGGTTTAAACAGATACCAGTTCACAGACGCTACGAGTTCAGAACTGTATCTTTCAGGACATTTGCATGTGAGCAAGTACAGGAGACTAGCAGAGATATTTATTTTCCAAGATAATGGAAAAGAGAGGGATATGGGGAATCTGTAAAAATTCAGTCTCTCAGTATTTCCATTAACTCAGCATTTCCATTAACTCTCAGTTAGAAGCTACCAAAAAGGTTTTAAAAAGAAGTTAATAAAACATGAGAAAAAGCTTGAAGAATCCTATGCTATGATCGTAAGCATAACTGGAAGACACTGCACTTAGATACCACGGAAAAAGGAACCACGGCACCATGTCAACGCCCGCATATCAACACCTTGCCATACCTGCAAGGTCAAATCCGTGCCCAATGCCTCAGGATTTCAATCCAAGCAGTTCTGTGATCTGTGGGTAACTGCTGTCCAATTACGTACTACGCATTTCATGCAGCAGTCCCATGACCAGGAAGGACTAAGATGGTATCAAGAAGAGCGTATCAATAAAATTATAGCAATTTGACTTTTTTGCTCTCCACTTTTGATGTATATGGAAGTATTGTGGAACATGCTTTCAGAAATCAGGTATCTAACACTAATAAATTATGCACCGATTACAGATGACCTTTGGAATCGCTAAAGGTAGAGTCACAATCATGCATTTAAAAAAACCCCCGCTTTTCACCATAATGTATGAATGTATGAAATTAAATGAGGCTTGCAATATAATCAGCGTGGTTGGCTGCTTTAATATATTCCATTTCAATTTAAATCACCACAAGCCAGGAGTGACGAATCTAATTTGATCGTCTGTTCACAAAAACACTGCAAAGAGATGTAAGCAGACCTATCAACAGCTGGTAACATGGCCTGCTTTCAAAAACAATTAATAGGTTTTTACACAACCAGAAACTCTTAAAATATGCAAAAACAGTTTAAATCCCTGCAGTATTAAAAAAACGACGATGGAAAGGAATTCTCATAGTAAATGCATTTTAAACAGCACGCTCTTGCTTAAAACCCCTAACAGCCAGAAAATTCAAATAGAAAGTTCAGATCTCTAATAAAAAGGTGCTGCTGGGCCATGCACTAAGTGTATAACCCATTGTAACTAGACTTTGTAGGCTTGACTGCTCTTTATTAGGTGTTTCAATTGTATTTCACATTTAAATGGATTTTTATGAGCTCCTGCACATACTAAATATGCATATTTGACTGCAATGAAATGAGTCCACGCATAACTGCTACTAAGTTTGTATAAAGGCCTGCCTTATGAAAAGAATATACACTTTCAAAAGCAGAATACGCTCCCATGTAACTCACATAATGAAAAATACGCATGTCATTGTGTCCCACTCAAAAAAAAAAAAAAAAAAAAAAAAAAAAAAAAAAAAAAAAGCTGTCTTATCTATGATTATCTGTCAGGCTTGCCATACCTGTACTTTATGGATTTTAATTCTGGATGTTGCACATTTTTCTCCGGGAGAGAAACATTTTCCCTAAGCTACTGAAACCACTTCTGATTAATGGGACTGAAACCTAGACGGAAAGCCCCTCACCAGACTGTATTCATTCAGTCTGTCATTAATTAGTATCTGCATGAGAAGACATTTTTGAAAGCATTTCAAATCAAGTAGACTTATTGAAAACATATCTGAGATTTTAACAGGGGATGACGAGCAGACAAGCCTCTTCTGGAGAATGACGACCGGGTGCACGAGCACATCAGCACTGCTGCAAGACGCGGAATTCAACTGCCGTTCATTTACTCAACTCTTCGCTACTGCCGACTTGAGGAAATGACTTTCCCACAACATCAGGCATAAGGACAGCACACACAAAAGTAAAACAAGACACCTGAAAGCAAATTGCTCTGTCAACAACAGTCACTAAAACAGGGAAGATGACAACACACTAAAGCATCTGCTGCCGCACAGAAGATCAACTATAAAAAAAAACAAAAATGCTGTTTGTGATCTAATTTTGGATGAAGTGTGTGGCCAGAATTAAATACTGTTGCTTTATTTTGCTTATGACAAAACCACACAGCCCACACCCTTGGTCAAAGGACAACCACCGCATGAGATACTTAATCCAAAAAGACTTGATATGCTAACAAACCTGCATTTAATAGAAAGATAGCAGAAGTTTATCATGACTTTTTTTTCTCAAGCATTTGACAGAGGCTGTCTATACCCCAAACTATGGTGCAAATGGTTAGCTACATAGCAATGTTATATTTTCGAAATTTGTATTTTTGTGACACTCACTGTTAAATGCCTGAGATCTACCTCACTGTCATTGCCAACATTAGTCACCGTCACCTACTTCCCACAAAACATGTTGTGCATCGCGAGGCAAAACAGATCCCCAAAGCACCAAGGAGAAAAAAAAGGTAAAGTGACAAGGCAGCACATCTTCTTTCTAGCCTGGAAGAGAACATAATGTACTCCAGAAACAAAAACACTTAATAAACTCATGCCCACCTTAAACTACATGTGCATCTGACTGTGAGGGACAATAATCTATAGTTCTTAGTGATACACACACAATAACTGTTAGCTCCCTTGATGTATTTCTGGAACTGCTGCCCCATATGGGATTATTTCAGACTATGTGCAGAGGATATTTACCCCATTCTTTAAAAGATCAACATAAAAATTTTGCAGAACTTACTGGAAGATACCCATACACAGCAGCTATCTAGCTACTTGCTCTCAAGTCCTGTATTAGAATGGAAGAAGTTACCAACATGCTGCTCTTACTGGATCCACTCATATGCTTCACTCACACACAAGAATAACAGAAAAAAAAAAACAGTTCCTCCTTTCTTTTTTTTTTTACTCCTTTTTTTCCCCCATAAGGCTAGTGACCAATCAGTAGTTAGTCATGTTCCTCCCACCTTGAAAACTTCAGCTTTATAGTCAGGCATCTTCA
This sequence comes from Nothocercus julius, assembly GCA_013398735.1. Classification (NCBI taxonomy): domain Eukaryota; kingdom Metazoa; phylum Chordata; class Aves; order Tinamiformes; family Tinamidae; genus Nothocercus; species Nothocercus julius. Next base: position 7,568,486 of record VZSV01000020.1, on the reverse strand, counting down.
AATAATAACTGCCTTGAAGAACACCTGATGTTCATTACCATTGGTATCTGGGACAAGGACCACCCATTTCCCCAGTACCAACCAGTTTGCAGATGTTGGCTTGTACACTCTGTATGTTGACAGCACAAACTGTATGGAAGAAACGTCCCAGCATGGAGAAAAATACCCAGTCGCCTGCTGCGTAACACACAATGACAGACAGAAACACTGAGATACTCCACGGTTACTCTCCCTTGTCACTTGTCCTACATCCTGACTGTACAGTGCTGAAAACATCAACCTCACAGGTATGAAATTACTTAGAGAGGGAAAAACAACCTGCCACTGCTGGCAAACTTGTGTTACCCACTCCTAACTTAATTAGTTTTTATCAAAGATGAAGGTATCCAAGAACTAATTAGACATATTTCACAAAATGCACAAAGAAAGCCACCAAGCAAGCAGTCAGCCCTAGTGGAAACTAGTAGCTTCTCCAGCAAAACAAACCGGGCGCACTCGTCGAAAAGCACGCTGTTTTACAAAGCAAATGTGATAAACTACTCCCTGCTAACTTCAGCTTGCATCGCTAGGCAAAGATGATGAGAAAATTGTGATTCACAAGGGTTCAGTACCATGAAGCGCCACTGCAGTTCTAATTTAGGGCTCTGGAACATTAAAAAATATATTATGACTCCTGAAAATATTTAGCCCCCCCCACCCGCCAAACATTAAAAAATATATTACTTTGCTTTAACACATTGGCCAATTTCAAAAGAAAATTAAAACCAAATACTTTTAGTTTTTTAAACAAATTCTCTCTTAGTTTCCTGTTTCTCCCTCTGTATTCCTCCCAAATCCTGCTAATTCATCTACAAGGCATTACAGACGTTGATAAAACACACACTTGCAGCTATTCAGGTACAGGGTGCAGAGCATTTCTTCTCTTTGAGGACCTTCACCCACACGGTCCTCTGAGGATTCAGATCCTCTTCCTTTACCCTTAACAGCAATAGGAAACTGGCCATTCTGAAATACTAAGGGGATTGTGAAAATAACAATACACTCTTTCCCATCCATGCAACTATCCCCACTACCAGGATGTCAATATTCTCCCCTAAGGAAACATACCTACTGATCATCTCCAAGTTGTGAGAAGTCGGCAATTTTGAACAGGGAATACAGGTGATCCGTATTCATCAGAACAATGGAAGTAAAACAGGGAAGCAGGTTACTTGGGTACCACAACATTAAGTACTTTCTGACAAAGACTGCATTAGCAGATGACAGGAGATTGAACACATAGCAAACAACACGCTTTGCAGATTTTCCTGTCCTTGATGTTGCAGTTGATCTGGAAAAGAATGCGCAAAGTCCCTCATGCAGAGATAGCCTTTGATCTCAGTTTACTAACTTGATGCATTTGAATATCCATGTGTGCCTCATGTCTTCTATGTTATTATATCTATAAAATAATGGATTATTAAAGGCTTGCCTGTTACACAAAAATATATTTTACACATCCTTCTTAAATTAAGTTTTGTATTTTTTTCATTTTTTTTTTTCCTCTTTAACATGCTTTTACACTCAGGAGAAAGAAGGATTATGGACTACAAGCTGTAACAAGCTGTAACTCCTCTTTGGGGTAAGTTCCTCTACAGTTATCAAAATCCCTGTATTTACTGAATATAAAATAGCAGAAGTCGATGGATTTGGCTTTTAGCAGCTGAAATCTTTTGTGGGTAAAGAATAGCTATTAAGAGATAACAACAATTACCTTGTTGATTGTGAATTAATTTTCAAATGGCCCCTCAGAGGAAGCTGAGTCTCTAGATACAGTCCTGTGAAAAATATTAGGCGCTCAGAAAAATGACATCTTTTGCTGTCTCTGCACATAACCACGGAAGTCTGTGTCAATGAAGTGATTTTTAACAGGCTGGTTTGCAAACTTCACTGCAGACTTTCCTGAGGAGCTGTGAGAGTCATGGCGTTCTGTCTCCTCATGGTTAACTGTTATGCCTAGGTGATTTTCCCCCAAAGCTTTCCAATTAATTACATTTACTTTAGAAATGGATGGTTCTGGGCTGCATAAGTGGTGTATTTCAGAACAACATGCTCACTTTGCTTTAGTCAACAGAAGTCATAACTGTAGAAGGATAAAGGAAACTGATGCTGGTGGTTGTTCCTTCTTTGATGCTAAACCCTAAGGTGACTGGAATACTGTATATAGCAATTTTCCACATTTGGCTTCTAACACAGCGAATTCATGAATGATGGTTCTGGTATAACTCTTGGAATATCACTGTCCACATCTGAACTCGTCACCCTGGACCTCCTGTATTATCAATGGGGGAAAAAAACAGAGGCATTTTCAGGTGTGATCCACTTCAACCTAGTGTAAATGAGGTTGGATGAGCTATGCCCTGAAAGGGCCTATTTCTCTCGACTGACTGTACAGGGGAGGCAAAGGGGGAAAAATTCACATATAAATGATTTGAACTGCAGACCTCAAAGTATGCTGAGATGTACTGCATATTGCTGTGGGCAGTTTTTTTTTTCCACTAGTAACATTTGGTTCACTATGGAGGCAGTAGATGAACAGCAGAGCTGCTACTCACATAGCACATACATATATCTATATATATACATATATATAGATAAAATAGGTATATTTATTCAAGTAATCACATAATAAGCTAATAGCACCTAACAACAGGAGGAACGTGCCTCAGCAATGCCTGCTGCCAGCACTGCACCAGCCCGGAGGCCGAGGAGGCCAACGGCCTCCTGGTTTGCACTGGGCAGAGCGTGGCCAGCAGGCTGAGGGAGGGGGATCCTCCCCTTCTCTGCAGAACCGGTGAGTGCTGGCTCCAGTGCCGGGCCCCCGATACAAGAGTGAGCCCAGCAAAGGGGCACCAGGATGATTAGGGGCCTGGAGCATCCCTTGTACAAGGGGAGGCTGGGAGAGCAGAGGCTGTTCAGCCTGGAGAAGAGAAGGCTCCAGAGAGAACTGGATATTGATGAGAGGGTGTCAAGAAGATGGAGGCAGACTCTTCCCAGTGATGCCCATGGACAGCACAAGAGGCAATGGGCACTCCCCCCCCGAAAATTCCACATAAATATACGAAGCCCTAACTGTGGCAGTGGTCTAGGATCACAGCAGGTTGCCCAGACAGGCTGAAGAGTCTCACTTCTAGGAGGCATTAAAACCCTGACTAGACACGGCCTGGAGCTGCCCTGCTCTGGGCGGGGGGTTGGACTAGACCATCTCCAGAGGTGCCTTCCCCCCTCAATAACTTTGTGATTCCCTTGCTAAGACTGAATGGCGCCTCCTGAGCCAAAGGGCATCGCACCTTCCTTCAGTTTAAACAAGAAGCTACCGCTTCTTACAGTTCAGACCCCAGAAAAATCTGTGCAGCATGTCACCAGTCCCGGGAGCGAGGGAAAACTACGCAGTCTCTTGGGCACTTTACCAGACTTTAACCCTTTGACTTTTTGAGATATTTCGTATTTTCGTAGCGTTCTCATCACGTCCCTACAAGGATCCTGTGGCATACGCAGCGCAAGTGACAAATTTCCCCTCAAATACCACCACACACGCACCACTCATGAGGTACGTCTAGCGGTGCATCACCTGTGGCTGGGCAGAAAAGCCTACCCTGGGAAAGATGGGCGTCTTCTCGTCACTCCTCTCTGCCCTCTGCATCTGTGAAAGCAAAGCATCAGATGCATTTCTTCTAAAGGGAGGAAAACCTCTACGTGGGCCCCCATTCAGTCCTCAACTTACTGCTGCTGCCTACCTTTTTTAAAGGCAACGTATAGCAGCTGAAAAGCTAAAGGTGACTACCTACTATATAAATAAGCCTGCCGCTGTGGTGATTTATATTATCATTATAATTGGAAAACAGTGCACTGGCGAGTTTTACTTTATAATGATGTTTGTCTGACCTTGAGGCATTCCGTGGCCTCTCTTATTTAGACCCACCTGGCAACACAAAGCACACACACACTTTGGAAAGTCTTTAAATTTAAAAACCTCTGAGTATGTTCAACAGTATCTTTTTTTTTTTTTTTTTTTTCCCCCAAGTGCCATTTGTGGTTTACACTTTGCAATAGAATTCCATTTTTAAAATCTAAGTATATATACTAATTTGAATTATGCTAAAAACCTGGTTTATCATAATAATGGCCTTCAAAAATGTTCTATTCAACAGAAATTCTGGCCTACTAAAGATGTTTCAAAAACATCAGCTTGCAACTGATGAAGAATGTTACCAAGAAGGAAGTACTCCATCTGTAAAACTGCTGATTTCTGCATAGAAAAGACTTCCTCTCAAATCATATTTTATGTTTAGGGATGATAAAAAAGATCTTTATCACATGCTTCTCCAAAGTCTTTTTCTCTTCCCCTCTTTCCATATCCCAAATGACATAAAATGTTTTCAAATTACTCGCAACTCGAGAATTCCTTCAGAGACAGCTAATGCCAAGGTAAGACTTGTGCTTGCACGATTTTTAAAAACACATATGTAAATATCCTATTTAATACTTTCTAAATAATAGTAATAATAAAAAATCCTCACAGGATAATAAATACAACAGTAGTGAAATCCAAAGATTGGGGACCTTCCACTGGACATGCAGGTCCTCATTCTAACTTCACTGTTTCAAACAATCTATAAAAACAGAGACTACATTTTGCAGAGGCTGATTTTGCTGTCAGACCACACTGTAAATTAGTTTCATTTATTGTTGCCTCTCCAAATCCTTCAACATTTCTATTTTTCAGTGCTTTTTTTTTTTTTTTTTTTTTTCATATTTACTGTATTGTCATTTTTTTGAGCAAATTTGCATGATAAATGCTCACTTTATACATCTGGTTCACTCTTTTATTTCCTTATTCTTCTTTTCCATTAAAACTTTTTCCTCATGTGTGATTCGGTACAGGCATTTCTCCTTGCCTTTATTAAATACAATCTGTTAAATAAAAAGCACATAAGTCCCTAAGACCGATTAATAAAAAGGTACCTTAATATTAATATTTTATCAGGCTCTTTATTATGGTACCAACACAGTCCCATGGATTTTGATGTGACAATTGCAAGTTCTCCACCTGTTTCTTAAGCAAAGCTCAAATAACTAAATAAACACTTCCCCTCCATGAGAAAAAAAAGATTGCTTTACTTCTGTGATCGCTATGTTACAGAAAAACTCAAATACTGTTGGTGTGCAACATAATTTTTAAAGTGTAATAATGAACCACTAATACTGTTTCTGCAGTTCAGACAGAGGCACCCAAACAAGTGACAGAAAGGTACCTGAACACGGGAATGTCCAATGAAAAACTTAGGAGTGGTCATGATGTGTTCACACGATCTGATCCTGTGGTAATATGAGCATACTGGCACTCTCCTTTTCTATTTTTTTTTCTTTCTGTTCTTACTAGAAAACACAGGCACTCTAATAAGCTGATAGACCAAACACTGAAACAAACTGCATATTTTGTCTAAATGGGAACTTACAACTACTTGTCACAGAGATTCAACAAAACCCAGACTAACCAAACCTGACTCACCCAGACCTCCAGACCCTATTCCAAGTCCCCAAGGGAAGGGATGCTCCAGTGCAAATGCTCTGTGAGGTCACAGCCTCCTTCTTCTGGAGTCACTAAGAAAATATCTGCTGGGGCATTTGAAGTTTGGCTTAAACTGGGAACCAGTAGCTAAGTCTTTTAGTACAGAGGAGAAAGAAAACAGAAGAAGTTTTTGAACTTGAATTTTTCAGAAACTAAACTTTCAGATAAAATCCTATTTCTCTCTCTTTCTCTCTCCCTCTGCACCTATGAAAGAACTGCAGCCGTTGTGCTGCACCAAATGCACGCATCTTATGCACAGATACTGATAGTTTTGCAAAATTAAGGACACACTTCTTCATTTCTAGCACCAGTCATGAAATTGCACTCTTGACTTAAATAATATTTTGAACCACTGAATTATCCATCAAGTTATGTAATTGGTCATCTGACAACCTACTTAAAATCCACCAACTGCTGTATGACACAGTATTCAAAATACAAAATAGTAAGAACTAGAATCAAGATTACTATAGTTAAGAATTACTGTTACACTCTCATAGTAAACAGCTTAACTATATTTGTCTTTGCCATCTACCATTAGATATTGTTTCAATACCTACTTTTTTTAAACTGCAGGTTTGGCTCTAGCAAAAAATCAAAAGTAAACAATTTCTGACAAAAATGTTCATCTAAAAACATGCAGTTTAGACAAGATGTTGTCTTCTGCTGCCTGTTTATGAACCATATATTGTTATACCAGAAAGATGGAAAAAAATCATAAGTAGCTAAATGCTTTAATTCCAAGTTCATAAAACTCTATTAACGTCAAATTTTATTTGTTTTATCATCTAAATAAGCTGACTTAGGCTGTCACTCACTTTCTGTTCATTTGTTTTGTCTTACTGCGTGCATCTGTTGAAAGTGAAAAAATGTCTATTTAAAGATAAGTGGAAATACTACAGAATGTAACATTTTCATGTCAAAATAATTACATTATTATATTCTGAGTTAAATAATATGAGATAGGAAAACATTTTGATATGCATTTGACAGTTGCAATCCCGGCAGGATCAAATCAACTTCTTCCAAACTAATTTCCACTAGATAAAAACAAACAGCTCCCAAACCCCGTCCACCACCCTCTCCCACCCAGCCCAAACCTCCCAGACGAGAGGAGGAAGACAGCAAAGCAGCACATCCCGGTATATTCACTGCAACATTCACTAATCAGTTTTAAATTGCATTTAGATGCTTCACTGTCTTACGCTGCCTTTTTAATCACCTTTTAACACTGTATTTGTGTTTTCTACAGAATAAATATTTACTCTTATGCTGTTCTCTACACAGCCTTCTCATCCTTAATCAATATAAGATATTTTTGTAATCTACTCTAGAGGAAAAAAAAAAAGGATAGCTATATTTTCATTATGTCTTTAATACAGATGCTTTGTTTGTTAAGAAGACAGAAAGATACTTCCAAAGAAGTGTCTCCTGTATGGTTATTATTTTTCTGTAAATAATGTAGTTAATTTTACTTGCAGTATTAATTCACATCTTGGAGACCAATGAATCCATATGTTTCTTTTATGGATCAATATTGTTCAAATTGTTTTGGAGACAAAATTCTCCTTTGGGTTCCTATATTTAGTAGATGCAAAATGAGGTAATTCCATTTGACATCAAAAAGGATGTCAGACACAACACCAGGCCAAGTTTGGGAGATAAAAATGGCTTTTGGTAAATATACAGTAAAGAAGCTGCTTATATAATGAGCACAGGAAAACAATACACACATCCATACACAATATTGTGTCGTGGAGAGTTCCACTGAAACTGCAGCTCAATATTACAGTAACTGTTTTCTTTATGTTCCACTTTGAACATTTCTGTTCTGCTACAGAGATTACAATTTTCTGTCTTTTTATTAGTTCACTTCTTTATTCACTTCAATTATTCACTTCTTTACCTCAGCCTTATCACACACGCTGGTTTCCTGCTTTTGGAAGTATTCTTCCTTTTGGTGTTTCTCCTTAAATTAATATTGGCACATAATAAATGCATATTTGCTGTCATGATTCATGTGAATTGTATTTCTGATGTCATTTTGATACAAGTTGTAATGAAGAATGAAGAATCAGGAAACGTAGTGCTTTGCAACACTCCTAATTCACTCTATCAAAGGTAATACATGATGTATTTAATTTATAGGAAACAAACAGCTTCCATCTGCACAGTTTCAACCACATGTCAGGACAAAACCACCATATAAAAGCCTGAACATTATTTTTTCCCCCTCTAACCTGAAGTAAAATCTTTTGTTCCAAACTGTGCTGTTGGATAAATACATAAATTTAACACCTGCATTGTTAAGTAATAAATCATCAAAATAAATACAAAAAGAAGTCTAAGCCCTCAAGAAAAACCTTCGGCTCAAGAGAAATCAGTTGCATTCCCCACATCTTTTGTGGATCCTAGGTTTTATTTCACGTACATACGGCCATAAACAGTATTTTTCCTACCATCTTAATAACCAACACCAGACAACAGACCCAGTTAAGCTCAAAAATAACAGAAAGAATAAAGTTAAAAAGGTGCTACTACCAAGTGTGAAACTTTATGTAACTTCAGTAACAAAACATTTAAATTTGGAGCAAGAATGACACAAATGAAGAGGCCCAAATGTATGGGGAATACAGTCAAGGTTTTAAAACTCATTTTAAGGAAAATATTAATTAAAGACATGAAAGTCCTTCTACAACCTTCTCAAACCATACTGGCCATAAAGGAAGAAAAAGGGAGAGTTGGGCTCCATGTGCAACACCGTATACCATACTCAGTAGGTCACTGGTCTTTTAAATAATCTCTAGTGAACAAATAAGATTTCGGAAAGTTTTTAGTAGATAATTACACTTCCTGATTTTGTAATTAGTGGAACTACATGTAATTACATAATAATTATGACGGTAATTACGTAATTAAGATGTATAATTATGTAGTAAAAAACATTATGGAAATAAAAGCCATCAACTGTATAAGCACAATACATTTTTAAAAATAAATTCTGTATCATCTGTTTAAAGCTACCATTTTCCTCAAAATATCAAAGTGATTAAAAGCCATCACTGGCAAGTTCTAAAATACATTTCTTACATGAGACTTATCATACAGATAATTGCATCTTTTTTTAAGTCTCTTTAAAGCCTAGGATTCATATTACCCTTCTGATGCCTAGTCACATATATACTGAATGGATTATGCAAGGGAAATTGTTTGTTTATATTTCCAATTTCTAAAAAAATAATTTTAAAGAATTAGCATCAATCTCAGAAAGCTGGGATCTGGAACATAGGTCCATCAAACTTAAGGGTCCTCTACGAGGTGTAATAGGCTTGTCTTACATTTTGTGAGAATAAGCAGTCATTAAAATAAGCCTTATCATTTCTGATTCACATTAATAAACAAAATCCTTATTAAGACAGACGAAACTAGAAAGACAAAAATATCAGAGTTGCAGATAAAAAAAAAAGATGAAGAAAAAAAGAAAACAGTTTTAAAGTATATTCTGTTTACAGCCAGTCAAAAGGGAACTCAAAAAGGAGTCAGACTGCATTAGATAGTCTTTGCAATACCATATTCCATCTAAAGTTGCTACCTAGCTATTTAAATAGTAAAAAAATGAAGTGCAAATGAGAAAATAATATTTTTGCTCACTTTTTTCCCATATACACTGCTGCTGTCAGCAGCAGCATTTTTATTTGAAAAAGTCAAGTAAGTATCCCAAGTCATGAGGGATCAGAAGTTAGACAGCGCACCTACCTCATCCCAACCTGCACCATTAGCATTAGTGTGTTAAAGGAAAAAAAAACAAAAAACAGAAAAACACCCTTCCTTAATCAAAGAGGAGGAGGGAGCAGCACCGTAAATGCGGTTCTGCTCATGCCATAGATTTCCCACCTCGTGGATGTATCACAACTGCTGTAACTCATTATTTCCATTCACAAGCCGAGAAAATAATTCACAACAATCCCTAACTCCAAGAGAGGTGTCACAGTCCATTAAGCTTTGTGCTCACAGACTGGGTTATAGACAGAGCTGTTCAGTATAATGCAGTTTACTCAGATTCTATAGGTTTAACAAAGACTATAAAAATCTTAAGTACACTCCACAAAAAGAAATGGAATGGAAAAAACAAGTGTTTCACATAAGATATTAAAAATGTTGAACTGATAATAAAAACTGTATGATCGTTTTGGAAAGATAACTTAAGATTTACAGATCAGCTAAATACACATTACTTGGGTAAGGGTCAAAATACACTGAGCGTTCATGTAAAATTGTTATTGGTTTTAATAAGTTAGATTTAAAAAATATTTAAGATATTGAATTCAATTCAATTCCAATGAATTTCATTAAATTTCATTTTTTCCAATACAAGTGATTCAAAATTTGCAGTCATGTCAGTAATGAAAAAATTGCCAGTTCCTTCTCTGTAATCTTTCCAGGACCGTTTCACTTCTAGGGAAAAGATCAAAAATTCATGTTCAAATTCTGGATTTATATTTGTACAAATTCTATTTTTTGGTAACATTTATAATTCTAGTGTTTTTCTCTCTCTCCATTATACCTCTGAATCATGCTTAAGACACTGCAAAAAAAAGTTGAGAAATCTTCCTCTACAAAACAGAATACGTTAAGGAAAAATGAACAGGTGCTTTTGAAGATGTACTCAAAGATTAAATTATTGGAAATTAGTATTTTACAGTTTCTTCTAGAACAACATGAGGAAAGATAAGAGACTTGAGAGCAAAGGTGGAAAAGAGCATTTGTTTGCTTCGATACAGAGATCACTACTGTGAAGTCTGAGTGACAGCAACTACACTTGTAGAGCTGTCAAAAATAGATTTCTTCACTCAACTGTACTCTCTCAAAAGAGTTATGCCAAGTTTCAGCTATCATGATCTTAAAAATAGCGACACACATATGTGTGTATGTGTATATACATATATATACACGGTTATTTATATGATTTCTCCCTTGAAAAGGGATTTCTTCCCTTGAAAAACTGTACACCCAAACTATACCACCCCTTCACTATACTATGTAAGTATATTAAATTACATACACAGTATATAACCCCTTCCTTACTTAGTGCAACAAGTACTTTGTGTAGTCTTCTCGTCTACAATTGATAAACACGTGGCACATAGTTTTGATGCCAAAAATAAAAAATCTCCGGTTTCATACACAGGACAATCCTTCCAAGTTCATGCCACACACACACACACACACACACACACACACACACATACTCCTCTCTCTCTCTGAGCAAAGGTTCACACTGCACCTCAGAGCAGAAACACCTCCTTGCTCAAGCACACGCTTCGAGTCTTGGCTACGCCAGTCCGCCTGCCTATGTCTCACCACCACCATCAGCTTACGTATATTAAGCCACGTTCACATAAGGAGCTCTGTAAACTGTTTAAAACAGTGTTCTTTTAAAGTTACAAGAATTTTTATATAAAAATCACTTCAAACTGATACTTGGCACACCAAGGAAGGAACATACTGGGGAAAAAAAAAAATTATAGGATGCACACAACTATCCAGAGCTGAATTTCATGTTTTATGTCTGGGTCATACAGCCTAAAAGAGTTTCATTTTTTCCCAATATAATTTTACAGTTTATTCATCCATAAAGCAAACTAGATGCTTTTGGGGTTTGCATGGGCGGGTGAAGTAAGGTACATGCACAGCTGTGACAAAAGTGCAAAAACCTCCTTTGAATATGCATTATGAAACTACAGCCCATAAATACATATTCTAAACAATTACGTTCTACTTCCAAGTACTTGCATATACTTTGAAGAAAGAGGTCTTCCTGGCATGCAGGAACATTTCATTATGAGCTTTCTCCAAAGTTACCTTCCTCCCAGCCTCACTTTCTTTTGCTTATCCGCTAAACTGGTTTGTCCGGACTGTTTCGGAATCCAGTAATCAGGGGCTCAATACTTGCAAATACCCTGAGAGAACAGACCATGGCATCCCTGTGATTCCCGCTTCTGAAACACCTAAGTGCACTGCAAACAACACACGTAGCATTGCCTCTCTCAGAAACGGTACGGCGGGACGCTTTCACCCCCGTTTTATAGAATGAAAGAGTTTAATAATCAGATTCCCATTTCACTAAAAAACCTCAAGCACCACGAATAACCTCCGTGATGTCAAGGCACTCTTTTTGGAATAAAGCTACAGTCACTGCGAGCGAGCAGCCTGCAGAATTCTTACCCAGAGTCTTGCATTAAGACTTTGTGCTTTATGGCAAGAGGGAGAACAGAACTAGTGACATCTGAAGCACAAGAGCTTCACTGACTTTATGTGGGCTCAATTTCTCTTCGTTTTTAACAGATTTTATTTTATTGCAGAAGGAAAATGAGAACAGTGCTATCGTTGAACATTAAACAATAGCAATACTTGAATGTAGCAACGATGCAAAGCCTGCTGTACTCTGTTTTGATTTTCTGACGACGCAACTATAAAAACACATTGGTTTCCGTTACAGAAGTTAAGGCACACGCAGCGAGCACACTCCTCTATTGAAACACCACCTGTTTACATGGCTGACAGCCCACCTTAACTTTCTCCCCCACGCAAATGAACAGAAGATGCTGCTGCTTTGTTACTCCTATCGCTTCTTGGTGCTCTAACTGCTTCACCTAAACTGCAGTATCTGACTAAATCCAGAACAAAGCTTTGAAAATTTTTAATGCGTAAGGATGAACTGAAAATGTTTTGAGCACACTACTACTAAAAATGGATCATCCTTTCTTTTCCTGATTGCTTGCAAAATTAAATCCAAATAAACAGACAGTATGTTATCACTGGCATTTGTGAATTACAGTTTCTAGCATCGCAATATCAAAGATTAAATTGTTGTTTTTTATTTGACCTGATACCAACTGCGCAAGAGTTCCTAACTCAGAAAGACAGCAAAGGATTTTCAGAGTTTCACTTTACATAGCAGAAACACGAAGAATCTTGCACACCCTATTACAGTGGTAAAGTGTCTTGGAAGAGAGGATACCCAGTTGATGTCACACCTTGACTTTAGTCTGGCTTTTGAAATTGTCGCTGATGATATTAAAGACAAACCCAGGACAGCTGAGTGAAACACAGGCCAGGAAGCCTGACATCTTGCATAAATGCAATTACTGGGGAAGAATTAGCACAGCTTGTCTTACAGGCCAAGGTCTGTCTCATAAACTCTACCACTGTCTTGGATAGGTTCAATGAGCAAGAGAACAAAGACGACGCTGTGCTTACCCAGGAATCTTCTAAACATGTCCATTAGTCTCTTACCAAAATCATTTCAGAGAGAAACAGTCATGGCATGAGAGATAAATACTAAATAAATCATTGGTTAGAGACAGGAAACAGAATTTAAGTAATCAGTTCTCGCTCTGGAGAAAGGTTACCACTGGAGCTCCACAGCAACCTGCCCTGTATTTATACATGACCAGGGCAAGCAAGCAAGCAGGCAGGCAGTCAAGATATTGATTTGGTTCTAACTCTGTGGTGCTATCAGGATAGTAGAGGTTCAAGTTAATGTTAAAGAATTTCAGGAAGACTTAGCAGAGTCAGTCACCAGACAATAAAATAGCAAACTAAATTCATTGTAGATAGGTGTAAAGCAATACACCTATGATTACTTTTTTCAAACTTCAATTGCATAGAAACGAGCTCTGGCATGACCAGAAGTAAATTATACTAGCTAGTTCTGTGAAAAACATTAGCTCAATGATCACTAGTGTAAAAAAGCAAAAATATTAGGAATTATTGGGAGAAAACAGAGAACACAAAACACAGGGAGTACCAATTGCATCACAGGTTCACTTATACCTTTAATTCCTTTTCTGGTCCCCATCCCAAGACAGATTTAGAAGCATGGGAGATCAAGTTCCAAAGAAAAGTGAACAAAGAAATGGTTTCTATATCTGGAACAATTAAAGAGATGCAGGGTGGATGTGAGAGGAGTATATATGGTTAGGACTAGCATGGAAAAGTGTGTATGGAGCCACTGATGCTCTTCCTTCCAGTATAAGAACCAAGAGACAACAAAGGCAGACAATAGTCATGAGATTTAAAACAAAAGCACAAGGTCCTTTATGGAACAGATGGTGGATCTGAGCAAGTTGCTGATACCTGCTGAACAGATTGCTCATGAGCTTAATGAGAGTTTGGATGAATTCATGGACGAGAAAACCCCTGTAGATTACTGAATTCCGATTCTGACTAAGAAAGTCATTAAGAATGAAAATGCTTGAAGGTTGGGAGGGACACGGTAAAGCATCATGTACGCTTGCACTGTTCTCGTATTACACCTTTGGTACCTACTTCTGACTTCAAGGAACAGGACTGGATAGCCTTTGGTCAGGTCCCATATAAGAAATTCTGTTCTTACAGTTTCAGAGCGTACTAGGAGAGCATGGCCAGCTTTGTTCAGAAAAACACATACTGATCATCAATATCCCAGGGCCAAAATGAAAGGCTTTATTGAATGAAGCTGCACAGGTAACTGTCAGGGCTCTGATCAACACTTTTGTTCAAGACCTGAAGTAAGGAATTGCAATTTAGATTTTGTAGATGATAAACTAGGAAGAACTCTAAGTGTGCTAGAGGACAAGATGAGTTTTTAAAATGATTTTGAGAAACTGGAAATCCATTTGAAAGCTTTCTCTCCCACCCTAAACTGTTATTTAACAGAGAAAAGTGCTAACTGTCTCTCTGAATAAATGTATCAACTGTACAAATATAGAATGAGAAAAACTGGTTAGGAACAGCTGTGCAGAGTAGCATGTAAGGATTACATTAGCTCACAAACTGAACAAGAGCGAACAGTGCTCTTGCAAATGTTGTAAACCCCATAAAGTTACGAATAAACAGAAGAACAGCCTACAAAACACATTAATTAATGCTTCTGGCTACAGGTCAGGTAGAATCTGACCTGTAATGCTAAGTTGACTCTACATCAAGTGGGATGTAGATGGGGTAGACAAACTCCAGGAACTGTAGTGAAAATTATCAAGTATCTACAAAACAACAGGCAGACATGGGGAATATCCTTCCTCCCTTCAAATGAGAGTTTGTAGATGAAAGAAGATTTAGAAGGCAACAGTCAGGTTTTAAATACAAATGGCTCTAAGAGGAAGAAAATAAGTCTATCATCCATGGTGGACAAAATAAGCTTCAGAAAGCAAAATTCAGCTTAGAAATTAAGACAAATTCTCTATTGCTAAGTTTTTTAAAGCACCAGGAGATACTGGCTGTGAAATCTGAGAAGTTGTAGAAGCAGAGAAGGTTTTAGACCTTGCTTATCTTTAAAAGGAAGACTAGGCAAACAACAGTATTGAACCTCTTTGTAAGGAAGGAAAGCAGTTTGAATGACTGCTTCAACACCCAATTATTTAACATATTATTTCAGATTCATTTTGAGAAGCAGTAAGGACTTTCAGTTTAAATGGTTGAATAAACAAAAATCTGCTTATAATTAACATATTCAATTTTGAAAAAGCAAATACAGAAAGTGCAGTTGAACTACTAGTGAAATCTCAAGATTTTTAATAAAGAGGAGGCACAAATTCCTTCAGACTACAGCGGAACACTGTATTTATATCTTCAATATCAAGTCATGGACAGATCTTTTCAAGTAGAGAAGACTGCAAGACGAATAATAATTTTAAATGATTATTAGGAATAAACAGACTCTGTAAGAGCAAGAGGAGGAAGTGGTCTGCAAAAAGTCAGGAGAGGTGGCAAAAATGAAAGACTTGATAAAAGTCATTATGATGATGGGATGACAAGTTAGTGATACAACGAAGCTACAGAAATGACACACACAACTAAACATTTATCAACAGAGATACATCCAGTAAAGGTACCTACTGCATGTATGAGACACTGGATAGACGCTATGTGGAACACCAGGCAAGACTCTGTTTAGATGAATTCAAATTTGAAAGGATTGCACACAGGCGCTAAAGGGAATGATCACACCACAGACACTGTTTAGTCTCTTTAAACTGTTTAGTCCATGTAAACTAATTAGTTTAGAACAAAAACTTAGTTTAAAACAGAACAGAGAAAGACCACCACTGCTTCTAACAATATAGTGGAGAGCCTCAGGGTGGGAAAATCAACAAACATTTAGTGGATGGACATAAACTACCTGCAAACAAGCTAAATAGTTAGAAGACAGTGAAGTGGTCAGCCACCATGAGCGTCTGAAACACACTTGGAATAATAAAAGGGGAAAAATCTCCCAGAGGTTTCAAAATGAAATTCCGTAAACTGTCAGTCCTTGTAAGATATGGTAGCCTGTGGGAGCAGGAGATGGATACAATCGCCCATGAAGACCCTTCCACTCTTTTCCTTATATTAGGACAGACTTCCACACACCGAATCATTTGCTTTTAGCTAGCAGG
Organism: Nothocercus julius; assembly: GCA_013398735.1. Classification (NCBI taxonomy): domain Eukaryota; kingdom Metazoa; phylum Chordata; class Aves; order Tinamiformes; family Tinamidae; genus Nothocercus; species Nothocercus julius. The sequence continues at coordinate 7,552,457 of VZSV01000020.1, read as the reverse complement.
AGTCACAACTATATAGTATGGCCTCTACGCATCTGCGACGCTTTACTGAACTGAGATGACTATACAGTGTGCCATCCTTTGGATATAGAAAACCACTCTGAAGTACAAATACCAAAGTGAGTTCACTCTCAAAGGGATAAAAAAGGAAACATGAGTTTATGAAAGAAAGAATGTCAATACAACATGTCAAGACCAGACCTTATGGCTTATTTGAGCATCTTTTACCTAAGAGGTTGCAGCTCTTGTGGCCTTTATATCAGGTTGACCAATACAGCACTTAGAAATACTGTTCTTTATTTTAGTCTTCTGCCATCGCCTATCCACCTAGCTAGTGACGGAGGGCAGGAGTGGGGAAAGTATTTCAGGGGAAAAGAGTTACGAGAGCAGCAGCCGGCGCACCTTTTCTCCACAGGCATCACCAGGTTGCAAATGGGATGCAAGGGAAGTGCTCTCTGGGAAACAAGGCTTCAAAAGTGGGATCCAAATACAGGTTTGTTCAGAATTCCCATCTGCCAACCACTAGCCTGCCATTAGAAATACTCTTCTGTCAGCCTGAAAAGCACTTAGCTGCACAGAAGTCGTAAATCCATTGTAGCTTAGAGATGTTTTGCTTCATAAATTATATGGCAATTGGAAGAAGACAGGAAAAAGTTTTCCTAACATTAGGTTAGCCTGTGTGTTTAACAGAGCTTTGCAGATAATTAGTGTAACAGTTTTTCTTGTCCCATCGTTTTCTCCCCTGATAAGAAGGGTCTTGTAGATATTAAAAGGGGAAAATAAGTTTTATTCGGCCTTTTTTTCAATATGTATTTTTAATTAATCTGTTTATTGAAGTTGCCACGTCCTTCCAACTTTATGCAAAGACATTCTTTAATGATGCAATGCAAGCACAGTTCAGTTAAAAGACGAAAGGAGATACACAGCATACTCTTAAATTGGTTATTCCACACATTGCACATTGCTCTTGCAGAGAATTCCTAAATCCATACTGTCTTCTATTTTTTGGTTTATGTTACAGTCTAGTTGAGAGCTGAGCAGTAAAAATGTGTAGTTCTGGCTTCTAAAAGAAAAGCTGCTATTAAACTATATTTAACTAAAAATTTAAACCTACCTTTATCTTCTTCAGCAACCACTTTATCCATTGCATAATCCACATCAAAAATGTACCGGTAAAAGCAGAGTTGGGTGTAGAGGGCCTTATCAGAATACTGTAATATAAGGAGAGAATGATTAAAACCCCCATTCCAAGAAGTCAATCTTTTGCATCTATTTCTATTTCCAATATCAAAAGGCATTTCCTTTTGTGCTTTTCTAACCCATTACATCCTCTGTTCATGTCAGATTTTTATTATTTTACTACATACTACATATTCCTATGTACTTTTTCTCACAACTTAAACCAGGCATTCATATCGACCATACTAAATTTATCATTTCTTTAGATAAACATATTGGCATACCACAATGGCGCTGCAGGAGCAAAACGAGATTCATGAGAATGATGGGACAAGGGAGTAACTTATCCCTAATGCCTGAGGATAACACACAATGGCATGATCTCAAAAAGGAAAAACAGTTAATACATACTTCTGATGAATACAGGTGCTTGGCTGTATTTTCCTCCCATCCATCCCTCTATGCGCCCACACAGCTGTGGTTATATAAATTGTGAACATTCCTTTCACGTAAAAACAGCTGCATATATACCTTTAAAGATTATGTCACCATCTTGCTCTACACATCTGTGAAGGCTACTGCATGTAAGTAATTACACATTTGGATCAAAAATCTGCAGGTGTGTACCTGTGGAATATCATATCCAATTAAATGCTCTGCATGTCATTGATGTCAAGCTTCTGTGCTCTTTCTCTAGCTCAAAAGTACATGCCTGTATGCATTTATATCACTGTTGTCTTTCTGTGTGTGAGAAAATTGCTTGGATAGACATGAGATAGTTCTACATTGGTCCCCCTAGGACTAAACCATTTCAAGTTAATTTTGCTGAAGTCTTGTTCGATAC
>VZSV01000020.1:7535437-7547937 GCA_013398735.1 Nothocercus julius | reverse complement strand
TGAAGGCAACGAGAAGTAATTAAAAAAACCAACCACCCTCAGTTTGCTAACTACTAGACTGCTTTGCAAAGGAGATAATTTCCACAGGCTACAGAAGTTATTTGTATTACTTCAATTAATTGTAATACAAAACAGTGGCACCACTTCATTAATCAGCTGCTTGAGAGAGTTACTTTGGTGAGAAGTCTTTTTGGTAATTTGATTAGAAAAAACAGTGGTTCTTATTACTGTTATATGAATCAGTATGTCCATCAAGCAAATTATTTAGGACAAGGTCTTAATACTATAAAAAGCAAAAAGAAAGGAAAAAGAGCGAGAGAGTCTTTTGGCAGAAAATTGGATCTCAGACATTTTCAAAGCACACATGGAACGAAGCGAAGCATACAGGAAATACTTCAGTGCTCTGCGAGGCATTTCCTCCCCTCCCCCCTAGAAAGATGCAGTAATTAAAACCTAATTATTATCTTCATTTTAAACAAAACCTAAAGTGAATACCAATTAATAACAACATACTAATGAGCATCTGCTGTGATGAAATTGAATATGAATGTGCTGCAAATTTCGGGTAATTTATTTTTTCGGGGAAGTGCCACTGGTCTCAATCTACTGCTGGAAGACTGTATAGACTTTACACATTTTCCATCATATCTCTTATAATCAGCAATTTCTATTTTCAAAAAGAGAGCAGAGCTTGGCAATGTGGATATTTATGTATCCAAATACTATCCATACTATATTTAAAAAAAAACCCTCATGTTTTCTTTTGGAAAAGAAAGAAAGATGAAACCTTTGGAAAGGTTTCATCAGACCAAGTTCATACAGACCCAGTCACCACTGAAGTCTGAAGGTAGACTCTTGTCTACAAAAAAAATAAGCCCTAACAAAGCAAATTAATGCAACACTGAATACTCATTAATTGTGTGCTCCACCCCACTCTCTGCTTATATAAAAGGATAAAAAATACTGAAATTTCATCATCTTATACATCAAAAGAAAACCAGTTAAAAATACACTGCTGATCTGCCACCAGTAGGATGGAAGTAACTGAAATAACAAGAACCTGTACTGGTTTAGGTCCTGTTTAGAAATTGGTGAGAACATCACAGATGATCCAACACAACTCTGGACTGCAATATGAGCTTAAAAACAGAAAAGTGGACGCGGAATTGGTTGAAAAACATCTACTCACAAGGAACTGTGTAAAAGGGTTCACAGAATAACTCCAGGGTGGATCTTGAGAATACCATGATTAAACATTTTCAATACAAAAACCTTTGAGAAAAAGGAACTATTAAAGAAATTTAATAGCCAATTATTTCTGGCCATAGTGAAAAAGCTAAATGAATTATCTGAAACTGGAAGAGTCCCAAGTTGGAACTGTTCTGTACTGAGGATCCGTAAGAAGACACCTCAAAGTAAAGTGACAGGAGGAATGAATATGGAAGGGGTACATAAAATGAAAAGCAAGTGTCAGCAGACCAGGCAATACTTACCCCAAAATCTCTGAAAGAATGCAAGCCTGAAGCAGCTGGAATGTTAGTACTGGTGCAGCACTTCTACTTAAAGCTGACAGCGTTAGCAAAAAAAATAAAAATAAGTATTGCTCCTCTTCATCAGAAGTATATTTTTAAACAGAGTCATTGGTGCTCACTAACAACTTCTTGTCTTAATGATAGGTATGCAACACTCTGCCCTATTACTTTGTGAGTTCTAGTGCTCATATGAACATACAATAAACCAAATCAAACTCACCAATTCAGCAAAAATTATTCACTTTATTGCCAATCTATCAGAAAAATATCCTAACAAAGCCAACTAGTTTGCTGCATGGTCAAGAGCTGGCACAAGAGGCAATGGCAAACCATGCTGTAGCTGATGTAACCAGTTGCTGCCAGCAAGGAAGGAACTGTACGGGCACCCGCTTTTAGCTTTGGGCTCCCCACTCCACCTTGCACCCAGTATTCAAGCTCACCTGAGTAGTTCAACAAGATCTGACAGTGAAAATAGAAGTCTAACAGAAAAATTACTCACTTTTCAGGGGCTGGGGTGTCAGCTCTATCAAACAACACCCTCAGTATAGAGAATTCAATGTATTCTTTATTCTGAAATTTTCAGTATCAAGATGTTTATGACTAATTTTTGGTATTACCATTTTATATGAATACACAAAAGGTACAAACACATAAAACTTATGTCACATATGACTGAAATCAGACACAGGTGCACACATACTTGGCAGTTAATTACACCAGAGTAAAAAGTATTGGGCCTAGTTTTATCCAAATAACTAAAGTCTTTGATTCCAAATTGAATAAAAGAAGCAAATATATGAGTAACATCTCATGACTCTGGAGAAACTCTGGAGTTTCAGAGTTTGCAGACTAACCCACCTACATTGGCATATGAGGGGAAAAAAAAAAAAAAAAGAGGAAATCTTTGGGACCTTTTTTTTTTTTTTTTTTAAACTTTTAAAACCAATGACCTTCAGAATTATCTGCCCTTTGACTATCCAGGTGGACAGTATGAAGCAGTTTGGTGAAAAGTAGCCCCGATTCACCCAAAACAATGTGGTGAAACAACATGAAAACTGAAAGACAACCCTGTAAAGCAAAGCTGTCCCTCTGCGGTGCAGATCGGGTATCCTGATACATGTTAACACATCCACTGCATCACAGAGCAGCTAGTACAGCAAAGCAGCAGATTACTGATCTACTCATGGAACAAGGAGCACTCACAGCTGATAACTACAGGTCATCTGCTTATTCAAAATACGGGGAAAAAAAGCACGTACAGAAGAACTCTGACCACTGAACGGAATTCTCCTAGCTTTCAAGCAACTTCATTGATTTCCATATAAAATTAAAAATCCTGATTTTATTCCAAACAAACCGGAACTGGGACAAGAGTCCCAGAGCAGAGCAATTTATTCAGCTCCTGAGAAGCACATTGAGGGTACCCAGCTACCACAGCTAAACTACTTCTGGCATGCAAGCTACCTCATGACAGGCTGGGTAGCCTGACGGCAGCTGTACCTGTAACCTGAAACAAACCTTTAGTGTGCAGGCTGAATGGCAAGCATTGTACTAAAGGAACAGCCAAGATGTAAAAAAAAACAGTGTTTCTCTCACTGTGCACTGAGTTTTTGATTCTCCAGATATATACATGTTTATGTTGTTAGGGTCTACTACAACTGGAGGCATAGTTAAGGCTGTAGATGCAGGTCTGTCTTTTGACTTTGCTGACTTCTGAATGTTTTTCCATGAGCAGAAGGTCTCAATGTGGAAAGGTCTCACATAGGAAATAACTATAACCTGAAAAGCCCTCCAGCAACAGCTTTGTATGTTGGAAGAGTGGTGCTGAAAAAGTTATTATTTTCAGTTCTTCCAGGGAAAATATGTCTTCCTTCAGACCACATGCTCATATTGGTAACTAAATCTTCCAATTGTTTACATGAAGGAAAGTATACAGCGAAGAAAGTTATATATTGGTGGAAATGTTGACACTATTATTAAAATGTACATGAAATCACTAACTATTAAGATTTCCTGATGTTTTCAATCCTAAGATTATTTTTCAAACACGTTCAGCCCTATCCCTAAAACTAATAGACCACAGGTTATGTTTTGGGTCTAGACTAATCATTTTTCTTCATTCTACTGAAGAAATACCAGGAATACTATCTTAGGAGCCCGTAAAAGGTTTTGGATCTGACATGACACATAACATAATTTCCCTTTAGCTTTACAATTCATGAAGTCAATCCTAAACGAGGATGAAGAAATGGGGAAAGAGCAGGGAAAAAAATCTGCACAGGGCAGTTTCAGAGAAGAACCGCCTACCATCTAGCAGCTGTAGTCTTATTTCGTGGCAAAAAGAGGCTAAAGATTAGACTCTGCAGACTAGGCATAAGGCATCTTTCCGTACCATTTTTATGCAATCCTGCTGACATATTAAAAGAATGGCTGCATATTGTCAAGAATGAGCAAAAGATTATCCCTTATTATCTTATTTAAGACTCATTTAGAATATTCTGTCTGCCTTCAAAACTGAGGAGGATGGCACTGCTGATGTTCTGATGCAGGATGTTTTGATAACAATGGAAAGAACATGTAGAACCAAGTCACGATGCTACAATCTAGACTGTGGTAGACACAGCAAGTATAAATGTGAAAGTGTAAGATTTCTGCTTAGATAAATGATTTAAAATTACTTTATATTACTACTTAAAAAAAACCCACTGATTGATATACTCTGCACAAACATTTAACACTTGTTTGCTGGCCAGAAGAACATACTATAAAAGTGTAAACAGTTCGGCTTATACATGTTTATTTAAATTATGATTTTGTTAGGAAATGGCTAATGTTGCATTTCTTCCCTGCAAAGTAATTTACTAATTGTGAAGAGGTATAAAAAGTGAAAAGCACTGTTTTTACCCAAAAGTTGATTACCATTCAACATGCACAAATGCAGCACTTTAAAACTATTTATTGGTAAATAAACAAAACAATAAATAGGATAGATACACAAGCAAATAAGCTTATCCAAGTATGTTTTAGATGTAAAGGCATGAATGTAAAAACAACAAAACAGTATCATTTGCAGAGAGGAAACCGAATATAATTTGGGCTGAAATATTCCTGTCACTCAAGACTTTGGAACTCAATTCCCTCAACTGTAGCTTTTAGCAAGAGTTTAAGTCTGAAAAGCTTGTTTTCCTCCTTTAGTCTTTCAAATTGTAATAAATTAGTCTTTACTGAACTGGTTAAATAATCTGGAGGAATATATCCTCTACATCTGATGCAGAGGATTATTTTGTCTAAAGCAAATTTAGCAACTGAGTAAATTCTAACAGACAGAGCTGCTGTTCCTTTTTTTGATCTTGAATTCTCCTGAAAGTTAAGACAATGACGAAACTAGGCTAAGAAACGAGAAAACACTTGAGCTATTCACCTTGTACCTGGAAATATTTTCCTTTGAAATATTTGAAAGCCAGGATTGTTCAGCGATGACTGAAACCTCACCTCTAACATGCTAACAACCTACACAAGCAGCTCTTGGAAGCTCTTGAAGCTCTAAGAGTGTGGAATGGCAAACAGGCTTGCAATATAGTTTACTTACTCAACTTGCTTACCTTTTTTTTTTCTTTTTTTGAGCTAGGATGTACACAAGTGATTTCTCTGCTAAATAAAACCTCTCTTTGTTTGTTCCAAATGTATTGACCATTTCCCAAAAGGTCATAGTACCATCTATCTACTTACGCACATATAACCAGCTCTATCAATGCAAGTCTTGATCTCATGTCCCTGAGCAGCTCCCACAGACTTTAGAAGAACAGGATTCTAGCATATGCTAAAGAAACATTATGTTACAGTGATGACAAAGCATCTTTATCTTTCCTGTGTCAATACACAGTACACATCAGTTTATATGTTAAATTTGAGACTTTTTTTTTTTTAATGACAAATATTTCTGGTATTGTCTATGAATTTAACGATACTCTGAATAACACCAGTTTTAAACAACAGATGTATGTTTATCATTTAACATTTGACTGTTATTGATGTCAACTTTGTGGACTGATTTGAAATGACATTGCTTCCATCCTGAATCCCACAATTCCCAATCTCACAATTCCCAAGTTCAAACAGAAGAGAAAGACACCAACCTTGGGATTATCCACTAAGAAAAGAAATTAATCCATCTAAGAACAGGAAAAGATTAAGCCCTTGAGGGCTGATTCTATCAGCTGCCTTAACTGGAGAGGTCAATATTGTGTGTGTGCTCGTGAAAACAAATAATGCAACAAACTGCAGATTCTGCAGATCCTCGGGAACTTAAAAAAATTTTCAAATATGTCTGAAAATTACTGTTTTACGCATAACTAAATTAAGACACATGCCAATTCAAAAATGACCTAATAATAATTATGCAAACTATCTAAACAGTCTCTTCATTTTCATACGACACTTCACACACATGCAACCAAACTGCAATGAATTTACTAGCTGTGACAGAGACAGCTCTGTAGAGCATTAATAATCATAATCCCTATAATCCTTTTACTGTCATATTTTATCCTTTCTACTATGGAAACTTGGACCTATGTTTTATCTTCCACTGATGAGATGTGGCACACATATTAAAAAAAAAAAAAAAGGAAATGCCAGTCAAAATGACAACTTACTAAAACTAGGTCCTCATAATACAAAATTTCTGCAGTTAGTTTTCATTACTGTTAATTATTCTGTGCCTAATAATCCCACCTTTGGGAATGGTAAACTGGCCACTTGAGGTGGGGTAGGGAAGAAGTAAAGGAGTAAGGCTACTGTTTTTTCCAGTTCTCCTGGTTATTATATGCAGAGGGACTCCTTGTTTCTCATGAGTGCAAGCAAGCCAAGCTGATAGCTGAGCTATCCTCATATGGATCAACTTATTGGTTTATTATTAAAATTACTCTTGGCATTGCTAATTAATCCAAACATGTATATTTATATAAAGGCCTGACATATAAATTTTAAACAAAACGTTTGAAAAAAGTGTACTTCCAAGCAAGGAATTCCCATCAAATGAAGACTAAAGTTGTCGGTCAATTGTTTTTTAAAAAAAACAACCTACAAGCAAACTTCTGTACTTTAGGAGTATTTTTTCCCCATCGTGAAGAATGCTCCGTAGCAAAACCACGATAACTGAAAACCAAATTACGGATCTACTGGAGATAATATAAACCATAGACACCAAGAACTCTGCTGAACCCAGGTAAAAATATCTACATATTCACAGAAAGTCAGAGAAAGTGATTTTCACATCCTATCATCTTTTACTGGAGATAAATTAAGCATCAGACAAAAATGACTTGCGTTCCACCTCTGTTTCTGCGAAGAGTTGCATAACTTCAGGTAAGTCTCTGAGCCTTCTGGTAGGTCCCTTTTATAAAGCTGGGGCATCTAAAAGCAGCACTGGGTGTTAATAAAAAGATACGGATTACGGCAGAGGAGGCACCAGATATTCTAGGACCGTCTACTGGCTTAGGCCCTTCACTCAGGGGCTAGAAGTTCTTGTTTCTTGTCTTGGACCTAAATGTCTATCTAGACAGAAAACGCTGGTCATATTAGTGTTTCAGTGTTCACTTCTGAAGATGTGAACAAAATCACAATTCACTGAAAAAGAATCTGACATGAAACTGAAATGAAAGGTAGAAAATGAAATGAAACGAAGAATGATAACCTTTCAAACTCGACAAAATATATCTTAAAAATAATGCAGATGGACACCAGCAGCATGCTGCTTATTTTCCCTAGTACTAAATACTAAGGTAAATATTAAACACGAACTATGTTTAACAGAAAGTAATGGAGAAAAAAAGATAAAAAACATATGAGAGATTTGAAACTGACCTGTCAAGAAAAGATCTTGCTTTGAGAGGTCTTCCAAATAAAAACCTGTAAGAAGCTCAGAAGCTGTGCCTGTGAAACAGTAAGCCTCACAGTAAAACCATGCATCTAATATGCTATATTTTTGAGTATATTCTGGGATACACTGCTCATTAATAAAGCAAATACCTCCAAATTCAACAAACATTTTCCCTGTAGGACCAACAAAAAACCTGCTGGTGGTCACCAAATGCAATGAACACCCCTGTGTGAAACGGTCAGAGCCTGTTCACCATTTCAAGGTTTTGATCAACTCCTTTCTTTAAATTTTTTTTTTTTCTCACTCATGCCTCAGAGTAGTAGTTCAGTGATTTATAACTAGCAATTTTACATTAGGAAGATACTTAACTTCTTTGTTGACAGAATCCACTTTTTCTCTGAAAAAATCTGATACATCTGATATGAGATTGGATCAGATGTTTTAAAAGCTGACCTCAATGTCCAAAAGTGAAAAGAAAATACATTTTATTTATAACCAATCAATATGAGACTACTGTTCTGAACCTGGGGCGCCTTTGCCTGACTTAAAGCATAATGATCTAAGATAAGCTGAGAAAACCCTCTTACCATCAACAAATAATCTTAGGGTTTAAGAAGCCTTACCAAAAGCATCGCCCTCTTTTCTAGTGGTCAGGCAGAACATGTGGTCACTGTGGGGTACCTAAAACTTACTATGTAAACCTTCAAGCTGTGCACTGAGATCTACGTACTACAAAGGTGACAAACGATTTAGCCGATAATCTGGAAGATAGAAAGAGGATGGCCTGTGAGTGTGGAAAAGCAGAGACCTGCCTGACAGCAGGGAACCTCTCCATCTTCCGTCGCAGTGATTACAGTTACAGCACTACCATAAAAAGACAGCTTATATCAACAGGAAAGAGGGAAACAGGAAACAGTCTCTGAAACAGGAACAAGCATTTCAGAATGTTATCGGCTACAACTAGTGACATTGGAACTCGAGCTTCAACCAGGCAAATCCCAAGCATGGTGCAACGTTTGTAAAAGCATTTGATCAATCTCTGTTTGTCAGATAAAACCGTGGTGTTCCTCTCAAAAATGCCATCTTCCATTCAAAGAAGTGAACTTCATCAGATCCAACCCTACTAAGTAGAAGGGTCTGATGTCCACTGAAGTTCCAGTCAAATGAAAATTGCAGCCTTTACTGCAGATTTTAAGTATTAATGTCAAATAAACATCACCACCACTTACCTATGCATTCAGAAAGACCACTCCAACCAGAACAGAATGCATGTTAAATCTTAATTCTGACTTAAAAAAATTAATCGCTACCTCTCACTTTTCCATGTTCTCTGAAAACCTTCTTTGTGCTCTGCCATTCCCCAACAGCCACTCACCACCTCTGATCACTGAGATTTCCCGCTCGTCTTCACGGATCACATTACTTTTCATCAAATACCAAATGAAGCCGTCTTGAAACTGCACCATGACCTTCCCTGCAGTAGGCTCTCTTGAATACGCAGTTTTAGGGGGCGGCCAAATCCACCGCACGACTCCAGGATAACGCTAGGGAAAGACGCTAGGTTTCAGCAGCTAGGTAGATGTAGCTTCTCTACTGACTGTCATGACATGTAATTTTGAGAAACTCCAAAGCGATCCAGCCAAAATAAAACCATCAATAGGCATGAGGCTGGCTGTCCTCAGAGCTTCTTCTTCCCAACATTTGTTAGTGGATCGATGCTTTGGCAACGATTCACTGGTGAATTTGTGTGACTGCTATGACAGCATGGAAACAGAAACAAGCTCTTTGAGTGGCAGTGGATTAAAAGATATTTGACAGATTCCCCTCCAAATCTAGCAAAAACGTAAGGTGAGTTCCCAGCAGTTTTGGCAATTCCATCTTCAACCGAGTCTCTAACCCTCCCCTTTTTTGAAAATATGCCTCAGATAGTTTATACACAAAGCCTGCAGGAAGTTCAACATTATAAATCTTACAGAAAACATACATAAGTAAATAAGACATTTAATTTGTAAAGTTAGTAAAGCTGTATTTCTGGGATCTAAAAGAGAGCTAACAAAAACACAACCTGAAACTTGGGACTGGAGAAAGTACTAATAAGCACATGCAACAAAAACACCAATCATGTAATTTAAAATAAGACAGGGGAAAAATGACCTTATCCTTCACAGCAGCACCACGCAGCACCCCAATGCCCAAATTATGGGGAATAAAAAGACAAATAAGGATGAGGGCATTCCATTTGAGCAGAGAAAGAACAGGTTGCCTACTGCAGATGCTCTTGGATCATTTAATAACCACACTTAGAAAAAGCAATAGAAAAAAAAACCTAGCTCTCAAAGTTTCTGGCCCTGGAAAGCTGGATTGGCTTATTAGCCATCTTCATAAGATGAATAAGATGCCAGAACATCTACGGAAATGTACTTACTGTTAAATACAATGTCATAATCAGTGAAATTGCACTAAACATTCCATTTAAAAAATCATTTTACCACAGTTATTCTTAAATATCTGATATAAAAATCCACATATACATATACACACACATACACACACACACACACACACACACACACACAAATATAAGAGCTCATTCAAATTCCACAGAGCAAAGCAGCTGTTTTTATAGGTATGGCAATCCCTACACTCAAACACAAAACCGGGCAGGCAGACGTCAAGTCCACAACATGCATCAAGGTTATGAAGACCGTGCCTGAGCCAAAAGCTACTAAGGGAATTCTTTGGGGATACTACTATTCACCTGCTCTTCACTAGAAAACTCCAAAGATTTTGCATCTTCCTGATACATTCAACACTCTTCTACCGAGGTTATTCAAATGTCAAGATCAAGAGAGTGAAATACAGCCAGTGGGAACAGCTAAGAACATCCCTCATTTTTAAAGCTTTTACAAAAAGCAAACTTTCTTTATTATATTTTCTGTACAACTTTTCAGAATTTACAAATCAAATTTACATTGTTCACTCAAGTGTATGTTCATTCCTCTGTGCAGGTTTACAATAGAAGTTTTCTGTTAAAAGAATGTACACTACGTTCATGCAGTTTTAGGATTGTATTACGTATATTATGCCATCAATAATTGTTTTTGTAATTTAATGCACTTGACATATTTCCTTCAGTTCAGAACTGTTAATTCTTCAGTTTAGGTCTGCATGATTACAAATATTACAATATTACAAATATTACAGCAAATATTACAGCAAGTCCAAGAATATATTTTTGAAAAAAAAAAAAAAAAATGTGGCCATGGCAGATTTTATTTATTTAAACATTTGCACAGTTAATAATGAACAACTACATATATAGGGTAGAGCTAATCAGAAGAGCTGTCTCAAGGAGAAAGTTCAGTTTTACTATAGCTAGTTCATTCTCTGGAGTTTTCTTTTTATTTTTTTTTTTTTTTTTTTTTTTTTTTTTTGCTATTCAGGAGGAAGATGAAGCTGAAAGCTGCCTGGAAGCCTAGATTAGGCTGGATAACAACAATCTTGTATGGCAGCAGGACACTGGCCAAACTTCAAACTATTTATTTACAGTTCCAATAAACTGTTCTGTTAGGTAAGGATTTTTGAGTGGTTTTCAGCAAGAAGAACAAGCTGGCCTTTCCCTCCTTATTGTGCAGGACTCCTCTATATTATGCACTAGCCAAAATTTCTGAGCTGTTTTAATAAGATCATCCATGTAAAAATCTAGCCACGTAAGAAGAGTAGAGCACTGATGAATAAGAAAATTAAAATTTGACAAAATGGCAACATTTTCTTATCTGCTTGGACACACCAAAAAAAAAAGTATTCCTTACCACTTCTAGTATCTGGATGTTCAGAAGCATGACATCGAACATACCAGCTAGGTAGTGGAAACAGAGCAACCAATGCATGCAGCATCTTCAAGGAAGAAATGTAATTACTTTTGGTCAATCCATCCAGATCAGAACAAAAGAAACAAACTTAGTCTACATGAGATAGTCTATAAAGCAGAAAAGTGGCTTCCAAAACTACCTCACAGGGCTATCAAAAAAACCCTTAGAAAATAGCTTTTATAGAGTTCTGCAAAGTCTCAAAACATTTATGAGATGAGTATTTCAATTTTGCCCATCACCATATAATCGAAAACAACAATCCATTCTTCAGGTCAAATACTGCAGAAGTTTCACGTAGCATCATAACTGTCTCAGCGCAACTGTCAACACCTTTCCACAATGGAAAAGGCTAAAAAAAACCTCAGTATGATACATAATGATATCTGTAATCACTATGCTTAGCTTCTGTAACACAGTTTTAACAAATGCTACTTTCTGTGCCTTTCCCCTCTTTCTTAAGCTCTAGAAGGGAACGTCATTAACAGTACCCTCAAAATACTAAGAAATCCAAACTGAGGGAACTCCAAATGAAAAGAAACCCAATGACAGAAATCCATTTATTTATTTATGGCTGGGATGCTTGGAATATGTCTAGCCCTGTTCAAAAGATGACCATCATCCTCAACGTGCTTTATTTTATCATCGTTCAGTGATATCCTGCATTTATGCAGTTTCTGACTAAGAGATCTGCCAAAAAGTATGAAGACAGACTAGTGACTCTTGCTCTGAATGAATGCTGAATCGGTGTCTGGAAGTGAGTAAAACAGTATCTTTCAGACGAGATGAAGGTTATGTCCTTGCACAGCCCTTTTATGGCACCTTTCGCGAAGCTCTCCAAGTTAATCCCAAGCCTCCTGGCCAAACTAACTCTACTGACTGCAATTTGCTGGAAACGCCTCAAGTTCCCCATGTAGTTTCATTTTGGTAGGGCAGCCTCCCGCTCTTGCTCTGAGCTGCCAAACACTGTTTCTCGAGGTTGTTAAACAGTTGCTGTGCTCAATCCTTGGGGTAGCTGCACTTCAGTGATAAAGTTAGTGAACCTATATATAGTTTGCAAATCCATTTGTTATGCCTAAAGTACTCTTAGATGTAGAATGTGCAAGAATGCACATATATTAAGCTTTTTAAACTCTAAAAAGGGGGACTGCCGTAACTGGTGGGATCCACGTTCAGTCACTTTCTACTTAACGGTTTGAAAAAAATTACATGCAAATT
>VZSV01000020.1:7520437-7530437 GCA_013398735.1 Nothocercus julius | reverse complement strand
GACATTTTTACTATAAATTCTTTTTTTTTTTAATCTATCCAAACAATGAATCATACTCAAGGAAGAAAACGTCTTCCGTGAAGCCGATACTGTAATATGCACTGCAAAGATCTAAAATTAGAAACAAAGAGCTTTGTTTAAGGTAACATAATCACTGGTTGAGAACCGAATTGAAATTTTTGTGGTTCAAATCCCACGTTCTACACATACAGTCATCTCCATTTTGAAATATACCTGAATCTTTGATCTTCTCCAATTCAAACAGCACTAATATATAGCAAAATAACTCTGTACAACTGTGCAGACCAAAAGCTATGAAGCTCCAGAGATCTACAATGAATTATTATTTTTTTAATTAAGGTGCAATTTCCGTGCTTTAGAGAGAAAAGATTCTACAAAACCATTTTATTTTTTAGGTTTCCTAGTGACAGGCCCAAACACTTTTTTTTTCTCCCTAGGAAGATACTAGGACTTCAACAAAATTAGACTAATTTAGGATTTTTTGTTGTTGTTTTGTTAAGTTAAAATGAAGTAAAATCTCAAACAGCTTGTTCCATATGAGCTCAGACAGACAATGCAAAATGTATCTCTCAGGGTACCAAGAATGCTTCTCGGATCAGGAGGATGCAAAGACATCTTTTGTACCAAGTCCAACCACAGGTTACACTAATGTAATACCCTGTTTCTAAATATGACCAGTAGCAGATACTTAAGGAATAACACAAGAAAAAGCATACACTAATATTCTTCCAGGTTTGAAAAGTGGATGACTCAAGCATCTTCTGAATCAAAGTGCTTTTTATATTCAGTAGCCCTTCACCCCAAAGAATTTCTCCAACAGCTTTCTGAACCAACGTGAACTTCTAGCATCTACAACATCCTGCAGAACAACTACACATTTTATGAAAAAAAAAAAAAAAAAAAAAAAAAAAGCAAAAACTTGTCTCTTTTGCATGTACCACCTGTTAGGATTCCCTTTTTTTTTTAAATGTCTTCTAGTCCTTGTCTTGGAAGAGACTAGGAATAATCACTTTGCATTCACCTTTTTCATGTCACTCATGGTTTCATAGATCTCTGTCACGTCATCTGCACTCAAGATCTTTTCCAAACCACAGTCCTAATGTATTTAGCTGTTCCTCACACGGAAACCGCATCTTTTCTGCCCTGCTCTGAATGTTGTCCAGTTCATTTTCAAAAGGATGGGGAGGAGAAAAACAAGTGAAAAGGAGAGGAAGAGGAAACCTGTGTGGCACACTGTACTCAAGATCCCGAAGGAATATGAATTTATATAAAAACATGAAGACATTTTCTTAAGTTCATTTACCTGAAGCACTACTGAACATTTGAGCAATAAGAAGATATTTTCATAAAGGTATTTATTATAAACTTATTCTTACAAGGTAATACTCAATACACATACTGTATGCAAATGTAGGATTCATTTTTAGCATCTTCATCACTTAAGAGTAACGAACGAAGATTTGCATTGCTAACCGACTAGTCGACCTGGTTTCACAAGGGCTTTCTGCCACACTTCTCAAACCATCCCTCTGCTTATGCTACTGTTCAGTAGCTCGGCAGTGCCAACCCACGCTGATTTGAGGGTATCACACATCTTGGCTGTTGCTTTCTGCTCTGTGCATAGTGACCATTTATTTCCACCTCCATTTCTAGTCTCCTGGTGTTGCTCCCACAAGGAAACTAAATCTAAACACAGTACAGTTGCAGGCATTTGGACAAAAGTATTAGGAAAAGGCAGCACAACTCAAAAAGTTGCTTGCTTCCCTTCTCGTTGACTCCTTAAGAAGCTGTCTCAACAACTTCTACCTAATCTCCATGATGCCAACTGAAATTTCCAATTATTTTTGTGTTTCAAACCCTTCCAGTTTGCACAGCCTCACTTAGAGCCCTACGGTCCCTCTCACCGCTTTGACTGGGCAGTCACCAGCACAACCCTGAAACTACACACTTCCCTTTGCTTTTAGTTCATAGGCATCTTGACTTTCTGACAAAGACAATTCATATACAACTTGAATTTTCTCTTCTCACCAGCACGGTCCAAACTGCATCTTTCTTTTGCACCTCAGTAATCCATTGTCCCGATTCAATATGATTATGTCAGCAAAGTTACATATTTTAGTTACCTTATTTCTAACGCTTTGCAACTTGTTCAGAGGCACATGTGGATTTCAGGTGACGTTTTCTGAAGTCTTGTTAAAATGGAACTTCACTTAAACTACCATTAAAACCTGCTTTTTTAAAAACAATTTTGCCCATTTCTTTCCTATTGTTTATTGGAGTACACAGGCTTGAAGGCTTTTCATGGATTCTTCATTACAGAAATAGATAACAGAAAACCTGAACACTCTGTCTTTTCACATCTGCCAGCTTTAATACTTTCTCCAATTCAAAAATATATTCTCCTACAATCTTTTTAAAAGCACTAGCAATCCGATTCAAGGTGGGTTTTTTTGTTTGTTTATTTTAAGAAGAAAACCTTAAATTCTTTCTGAATAGCTTCCTTTATTTCAAAAACCTTTCCAGATTCTAGAACCTCTCTCTTTCACCATTTCTGCAGCCACATCATATCTGTGATACTATCCCCTTAGTGCCATACCCAAGAAAACTCTTCCAGTTTCTCTTGCACATTTGCAGGCAGACAAAAAAAGAAAGAAAAAAGAAAAAAAAAATTCCAAAGTATGCATTAGGATACACAGTTAGACTTCATTTCATCAGGCTTTTAGTACCTAAACTATTCACCCTATCATCTCTTTAGAGTAAATGGAGGGAAGAAAAAAGCATCTCCAAAAGAACAACTCACTTAACAGATTCTGGAATGAGACAAATCATGGTCTGGGGCTCCTTTAACAAATTAAGGACACATTTAATATCTGAGCAAAGTTTGGGAAACAGTATGATCATTGCATCCATTTGCCATGTTTAAGTGTTCTTGTTCTGCATACTAACAACTTAAATCATCACATATGTAGTTCTGCAAGGTGAGAAAATTCCTGGAATACACAAGTCTTCCACGGAAGTAATTTTGGTCTGCTGCAACTAGCAGTCCTAGTACTGCTCTCCTTGACACAAATTATTTATGACAAGTATTTTTGTTATTTTGCATTATAAAGATGCAGGTTGCTGTATCAAGATCGAGCTACTTCATAAGCACATGCTTTATCATTAAAAGTCCTAATTTTGGACCTGACCCAAGGTCTTCTAAAATCAGTGGATTCAAGGGAGCCTCAAGTCAGAAAGCTGGTCCTTAGCTTTGGTTTTGCATGTGCACTGAAGGTTTTTTTTTTTTTCTTTTTTTTTTTATTGTCTCGCACTTTTCAAATAATTCACCAAACGTATTAAACTTTTATTACATAAAAAATTGCTAAAGAACTTGAGATCTTCAGACACCAGATACTTCCATGATTACCAGAATATCTTGGTACATATAAGAACCGCAATGAGAGAAAACACCAAAACGTTTTTGGAAAGATAATGAAATGTCATGTATCATCCATTAGCTTCATTCTTAGAGACCAAGATATGTCTACGTGGAAAGCTGTTTATGGCACCTATATCTTCCTATGAAACATCTGGCAACAGGACTTTAAATTACACAGCGGACGGGGGGGAGGAGGGAGAACCGAAGCTACGTAGCCCATTACAGAAATCCTTCTGTTTAAGTGCATAGGGGCTTCAGCTGTAACGATGAAGATGCTTTGTGCACGAAAGAGAACATTTGTGACTCAAAACGTATGAAATGACTACATCTGAACTCAAAGATAATTTATTACACCACAAAGTGTGAAACCTGCCAGACAGCAAGGTATTTGGTTAGGGAACGCAAGGGCAACTGGAAAAACAAAGCCTGGAACGGGAACAGCGTCACAGCTTCAGCTGAGCAGAACACTCAAAAAGAGACAACCACGCTAATAACGCTCGATAAAAGTAACTGTGTTTGGTTTCTGCCACCTGTTGGCATTTTTAAGCTAATGATTAAGAATCAAGGCACTATGGCCCTTGCAAGGTACTGCCCTATTCTGTTACACACAGCGCATAAAGACAGTCCACCCAAATTATCATGGAACAACCACATTTGCAGCAAGTTTCTTTATGCAGTTGTTTCAGCCTAATTTAGCCACTGTTGAAGAAAGAGCTGGGAACTATGCTGGTCACAAAATACAAAAGATGAAAAAAAGAATGAAACAATCTGCTTAAAATAAAAGTAATGGCTTATTTTAGGATTAAAAATAGGCATTCTGATCACACAGCTCATTACTGTTTTTGCTTTTTAACAATTAAAGAACAAATTATCAAAACACAAAATTTCATGAAGAAGTTTATTTCTAGATAAATCACATTTAAAAATGGACTTCTAACCTGTGAAGTCACCTGTATTATAAAACAAATGTGCAACAGTGTCTGTGACACAGAAAGCAACTACATGTCCCTTTAATTCATACAGAAAATAGTTAATATAATTTGGCTAGACTTCCTACCAGTTATAATTAACATTAAAGAGGTCTTTTCTTCTTTGTCACCTCTCTATTCAGGACTTATTTGCGTTTGTTTGTACTTACTATCTGTTAATCTCTCCTAACAAATGACAATAATAACTCTTGCTATTATGCATGGAAACTAAACATGTAGATAACTGTGAGGGGAGCTATTTTGGAAAAAAAAAACAGTATCAGAAGCAAGTAGCTCTTTGTGCCTCTTGTTTTCCTTTGATAATTAAGCTATGGTCTTGATTTGTTTTAAATAAAAAACTTTTCTGTGGACATGCATGTTGCAATCAAACTCAACACACATACTGTGCTCAGATTCAGTTTGTTCAAGGGCAGTACTGTTAACCCTTATTTGATCCATGCTATTGTCTTCACTGGCCAAACAAAACCAAGCCTTCATTTTCCCAGCAGCTATCACTGAGTCTTTTAAATTAATTTGCAATAGATCAAACAAAATCACAAAGGGAAATCTTCTGTTTTGTTATATTTGATGTCTGCAATATTGTAGAAAATGAAATTAAAGTTGATTAAAAAAAAGAAAAAAAAAGCAGCTAGCATTTTTATGCATTCTGTCTACAAATGCTTAGTTCTGTTCAAACTTTTAAAAAAAATCTAAGCAAAGAAAACCTAGGTAAATGCCTAATGTAAACGAAAATCCCTAAAGTGTATTATGTCCACAAACTGAACTGCAACTAATGGGGAGAAATTTGCCAGTCAAGTAATTTTCTTTCTTTCTAAATCTGTTCCTGAGAATTTAGCATCTCTCATCCTAGTGATCAACAAGCATTACAAATATGATCCCAAAACAGAGACAAGAGGGTTTGGAATAGCCTTTAGAATAGAAGTAGCAGGAGTCAGTGGCACTTATAGAGCTTTATCTTAACAGTTTTAACAAATTAAATTTCACAATGGCGTTTGGTTGCTTGCCACAGCAGAGGACTGGAGGTGGTTCTCAAAGTCGCTTCAGTTCTGTATCTATGTTTCTGCCTTTGGACAGCCTGGACACTGAGGAACTATGATACTTTAAGTTCACAAGCAACGCAAAAACGCAGTTGTAAAAAAGAAGAAAGCTGTGAGCACTTGCAATTAATTAGAGGACATTGTCACTCACTTTGGAGAAAATTCAAAATGTAATTAGCATTTGTTTTTCAACAGTCTCTCTCTTCTTAAGAAGAAAATCTTAACGTGGATTTTAAAAATGGAATCTTAGTGGATGATGTCCAATCTCCGGTAACTGGAATATCCAACCTCAAGATTGCCAAGGATTCAAACCCCAATGGTTACCTCAGCCACCATAAAAGACAGAATTGTAACTTTATCCTATCAAAGCACCCTAGAAAAAGAGAAATATGGGAACACTACTTGGACATGCTTTCCTAGTTAGCAACTAGGAGCTTTCTGTTCTTGTCACTGATTGCCAGACTGGCTTCTGGAACCCTGAATATGAGAGACAACACTGAAAACTTCCCAATTCTGATATCAGCCCTCCTTTTGCAAGGACTATGCTTACAAATGCATTTTATTGCCACTAATCCCAAGGGCAGAAGGGTCAGCCCCCTTTTCCTGTTGCAGTCTAATTTTACGGACAGTAATGCCTAAACGGACTAGCACAATCTGGTGGGGATGGCTCTTTGGAAGGAGCATCCACTCTAAGATAAGCTACTCCTGTAAAGTCAGGGGAGTTTTTTTTACTGATGTGTATCAGAAACTCATGTCCTTGAAGTAATTTCGGCATCCAAGCACCTTCTTTTTTTAGGTCAGATCAAAGAAATACTCTAATGAGAAGAATGAATGTGACAAATGCATTTGCACCATGTTGATGGCAACATCATCAGCAGCAACGGAAATCTGAATGACGGTGTGAGGAACTAGCGTCGTGCGCCAGAACTTCAGCACCTAATGGAGACTTGAGTGACACCTGCTACTACCCAAAGAAACCCCCAGGGCAGGAATGCTATCTCAAATGGTGAAATGAGATTTCACATGGCAAACCCACTTGCTGAGCTGAAGTCAGCATAACTCAGATTCCTTAGGCAACATCCTAGTTTTTCCATGGGAAATATTCCTGGTAAAATCTTCAGAAGACCTCCCTCCTGAAGAAACCAATTCTACTGCTGCTACACACAAGAAAAGCACAAACTTGTTCAGTTTTTGAAAGGGTTTCTCAAGATGACTCAATGAGAAAAGGCTAAGATAGGCATCTCTTCGTTATCCCCATAAAGTTTCTGTAGCATCTGTGCTAGCTACAGCCATGATGTTTGAGTATCAAATCAGCAGAAAATATCTGCAGAAAGTATCACGATTTTCCCTCTTGATGTAACTGGCATTTTCTGTCTGGTACTTCCAAAGAGTGAATTAACATGGCCATTCCTTTGGAATTTAGACACTAATACCTTGGAGACTCAATTATCAAATTTATAAAACCATACTAGCTCCAAAATACAAAAGGACCCAATATGACATCTAAAATCCACCACTACTGGGCAACTGAGGCCTGGACATAGGAAAGAAAAGAGATGGGAAAGAAAATTTATCAACTTTAGCAAGCAAACTAATCATGGAAGTGAAATGTGGAGATAAACCTATAGCAGAGAAATTCAGGGGAAGCCTAAAAGAATATTCTCTCTCAAAAGAGTACCCCACACAGAGAGAATCAGCTAGGAGGCTTCTTTCTTTCCTCAACCGTAACAAAATGACCATTATTAGCAATGAAGCCTTCATAAATACATGCAATAGCCAACTATTTCTCCGAGGAAATAGACTTTTCTGCTCTATAGGATTAGCTTGATTCACCAGAGCTTACAACTGTAAACACAAAGTGGACCTACAGTAGTAGAAATGAAAATCTTACCAATTTTGACATGTATGAACTTTCCTCTTTCCTGTCAGTGATGATCTCCTTGACCATCTCTGAGCATGCCTTAAGGCAGGCATGCTGTAGCAACAGGAATCACGCAAATAAACCCTGAAATCCACAGTGACAGAATTAGAACCAATCAACGACCCAGATTTTCAGATCAACAAGTTTTTCAGGATTTTCCAAGTCAAGAGAGGAGATTTGATATTCATCAAGCACTAAAATAAAAATAAATAAATAAATGCAACAACTGTGGGGCCACGAGAAGGATCCCATTTGCCAAAGAAATCTGCAGGGATAGGTGCCAGTTCTGTTCTGCAAAAGAGCTGGAATTCCTACTCCTTTATTATTAACATACTAGTCATGTCAGCCTTCTACTTTGTTAAAATTTTAACAAGAAATTCCACAAAAAGTTCTCGGCACTATTTTAATAGGCAAAGAGATCTCTTTACTATAAAGAGATCAAAACATATCATGCCAGAAGCCCCTATGTCAGGTTCAGGAGACCTCATCCTAAAGAAAGATATGGCTGAATTTGACCTTAGAATTTCAAGATGTAAAAGAATTTCCAAGTGAAGAGTGCTGGCAAGTTTTACTGAATGCTATATATACTGAGAACTTTTATTTAAGTCAAAATCTCTTGAAACTGACCTTCCCTATAAATTCTTGCTGAAATCTAATCAAGGAAACACAGGTCATCTTTGAGATGTCTTTAGACTTTATACTGCTGTCCTCACTGTAACATTTAAACATCTTCAAACAACAAATTTCTTCGATATTTTCATGGACTCAACAAATTTCACGAAAGCAGATGCATCAGCAATGGGTTATTGATGCTGGCTGACTACAGTTTCCACCCTTTAAGTTTAACTGAGGCAGGTACCATGTTAAACATGCTGCCAACAAACAGAAAGAAAAGCTACTATAGCATATTCTTAGGATGCACATTAGAGTTGCATGACCTCCTCTAGAAATTTATTCTGTAGCTTAACCCCTTACTTGGCGCTCTTTGGTATTTTGTTTTATATTGCAGATCCCTGGGTTTATATTCCAAGAAGCAATGCAAATCGTTTTAGTACCTTGGTGGCTGAAATTTGTTCTTGAAATTTAAACTTAAAACTAACAAGGAGGTCATTAAAAGATCCGATCACAGATCCAGGGTGTTATATGGCTATCCAGTTCACAGACAAAGATCAGAAACTATTTTCTTTATCAGCTCGCTCCTGTCCATTGACTTTCCATTCAGCTTTTTTATAAAATAAATATTGCAGCTACTTCCTCATCCAGAAAAAATGGGTTACATTTCCCAGTATGATATTTTTAGAGTCTGATGCTACCTGATCATCCAATTTAGACAAAAAGTAAACAGGGACCACGACATTTCACACTCCATTTCATGCTGCTTCACTTCAATGGAAGCTGAAGATATGATTTCAATTTCTTTTCAATGCACTTCCTTATTTTCAGAGCTTCTTCAGGTTTGGCCTATATAACCGAACTGAATTCAGCTGTGAGGATGGAGTAGATTAAAAAAAAAGAAAAAAAAAAAAAGGGTAAAAAAACCTCTCATAAGGAAAGGAAATCCTTTCTTGGATGGTTCAGTTCTGCTCCTCTTGAATTCACTATTTGCCTGAGAAAGCGTTACTAATGGATAGAAGTGATCTTTCAAGAAAAATGCTGAACTGCCTCTGAAACAAAGAATGGTAACAAGGAGATGTGAATTGCTTTTGAAAGCAGTGCCACTTCACAGCAGCACAGCCCATGGACGGTTGGTTACACGTTCAGTATCATCATCGCAGGTATCACATTATGGGACGTTATGATACGGAAGTACGTTAGCCAATAACTTCCTAGTGGAAGGCAAATGATCACTTTATCATAGTGTGACAGTGCTGCAAAAAGACAGACAGACAGAAAGACAGACAAGATACCCACTCCAGCATCTACTGAAACCTCCTGTTCTCGGAGACGCTCTTATCTGTGGTCCCAGTTCCCAGGTGGAAAGCTGCCAGCCCATACTGACCCACACACAGTTGTGAAGGTCCGGGGAAACAAGACAACTGTAAGCGAAGGTAACATAGCTCAGCTAACTTGCTACCATGAAGAAGTTATGATAGAGAGGGAAAAAAAATAAAAGGCAACTGTTTCTTGAGTGAGCCTCCCAGCAAGACGTGAAGTGTCCTTCTATCTTGAAAAAGCTGCTGATCATTAGAACAAGAGAAGCCCTGATGAAGGTTCCTAGCAGCCACTAGGAAAACTGAAGCTTAATCTTTCATATCAAACTACTCTGATCCAAAACACCCAAAGGCAAGATCCATATCTAGTTCCCTTGAATGTTATGGAAATTTGACATTAACTGAATATGATTTAGCCCTACAAAAAAAAACCTGCCTCATATGCACTTATTTTAGTAACTTACAACTCATATATAGTAAATATCTGTTAATAAATCAGACACCTCAAGGTTCTGCCAGTAACATATTGACCCTGTAAACCACAAACTACCACATGCCTATTTTTGGGCTATTAAAAAATGGAACTTTACAGAATTTCAAAAAAGATATTTTCTGATTTAGGATATTAAAACATATTGGAACTTAAATTGCTTTCGAACCCAAAGCTGAAAAAAAAAAAAAAA
>VZSV01000020.1:7486222-7520327 GCA_013398735.1 Nothocercus julius | reverse complement strand
AACAGAGCAGAAGATGGAAGAAATAGAAATGCAAGAACCCAAATGCTGAAGTTAAGGTACAAAATTCTTTAAATTATCAAACAGATAGATAGAAGTAAAAAATATCACGTAGGTCAGAGTTTTACATGTTATTTAAAATTGATTTTTTTTAAAGATATCTTTAAATGTACAGTCATATGTCATTTCATACAAGTTATTTGAAACTTATCGATCTCATTTGTGCAAAGACCAGGCTCTGTCATCAACCTGCTGAAAGGATAATAGAGCACTCCAAACCCTTATGATAGGTTAAATGCAAACAGTGGCCCTCATTTAAACACATGTAATAGCACCACAAGTGGACAAAATCCAACCTTAACAATTGCACATTATACAATAAATTAGCAAGTGTGTTCTGCTTTACTTCACCTCAAAGGCAGTATCTTGCTCTTGTTATCTTCATTTACAATAATATTCCAAGTACCGCAATATGCGCCCAAAACTGCTAAGAGGTAGAGCACAAGCATTCATGGACTAACATGCTGCTCACAAAGACAGCCAACAATTACCACCAATTTTATTTTACTTTGGCAGGACAATACCAAAGCAGCTAAATTGGATTTCATGCAAGCAATGGGGAGAAGACATACTTAAAATGACTATGTAAGGAAAATTACACTGAGAAAGAGATCAGCGAAAGATGTCTTATGTATTTCTGCATGGACAACTGAAGCCTCTAGAAGGATATTCAAGTCTATTCTGTAAAATATTCTCCCTATTCACACAACTCAAAGCGAGCCACGCTCTTAGGCTATAGCAGGTCACAACTAAGTACAGTACCTTGCTTCAGAAATAATTTGGCTTTGTCTGTCAACTGTCAACAAAGCACAAAGAGCTCACAGCCCAGCCAGGTATTGCCTGTTAAGGAATCTAGCAAATACAAACAGTGAGGACTCAAGATTTCGTAGGGTCTGCACCTCTACTTAGGTTAGAAAGCTAAAAACAATCTCCTCTCCTGCCTCTTCCATGATTTCTCCCTCTCCCCTCAAACAGATGCACATTCCCTGTCTCCTTAATATCACAGAATTATTTTATAGAAATCTCTATGCAACATTAGATGTAATAAGGAACACAAAGAATATCTAATTTTAATCATGTACACGGCAGTAAGATAGTCATCTCTAGTATCTATTTCCAGGACAACAAAAAGACGAAAAAAATGTTTATGCAAATCATTTACCTTTGCAACATGGTTATAAACATCTCTAAACACTGAGGGAGTTAAAACATATCTGAAACCTTTAAAAATAATAACGCACAGGAAGAAATACATACACAAATACGTAAGCTTAGAGTAGCGCAACAGAACAAAAGGTAAGGATAGAGAAAACAGTCTCAACAGGCTGGGCATCTTAAACTAGAAAACTTTAAGGCATCGCGAAGCAATGTTTGTTCATTTAAGTTTAATTACTTTCTCCTTGAGAATGGCACTAATGAAACTGAATATCTGTCAGGGCTTGGAAGAGCAGGGTGAATAGTCTGCAAACAGGGCCGAGGGCAGACAGGGGAGCTGGCGGGGCCGGGGGTTGCTAGGTGATGCAGGGTGCAAACCCGCAAACTTGCCCGCGTTTACTTTGCTTTCACGCTGCTCTCACGCCGGCTCTCCGAAGTTTTAAGAATTAATTCCCAGGTAGCTGTTTAAAAACTAAAAAGCCAAATTATAATAGAAAAAAATACCCTTAATCCTCGTCACCTCTTCCCTCGCCTGCTCCTTTCGACACAGGAGAAAAATAGGAGAGAGGAAATTCACAGCTCTAAAGTGCAGGGAATCCACCACAAGGTTTTGAATATGACCACAAGAGAAATACTCAGTATACAGGTATTTATACATAATTGTTGAGGTCTGGTGATTAGGAAGAGCTTCTGTCTTTCCACATTAATTTTTACTTTTCTAAATCTAAAGAAAAGCAATTCCTAGAGCAAAACTTTGGTAAATAAATGTTTAAGCTGGGAATGAAGAATTTACTAAAATTTCTGCTGCAGCTGACAAAAGCAAACTTTTCAGTACATCCATTTGTTTCTATTTCCATCCTTTCAGAGCGGTGGTTATTTTCTTCCTTTTTTTTCCCCCTAAAGTATCTGATCAGAGATTGTCCGGTAAGAGCACTTTATTAGATCATCAGTCAGAGGGTTTTACAAGCACCAAGAGCTATGGGCTCAAATGCAGCACATCAGTTTTAATAGCCCAAGGTCTAATAGTAAACTGCAGATACTGCTGAGAACTTTCCATGCACTGAACTCTTGAAAAAGCACCATCTCTCAAGCTTAAATGCAGCTGCCTCTTTCAATGCCGCAAATGGGTAAATTTGACAAAAAAGCCACCATTAAGACTACATGAAAGGCTCAAGACAACATCCTTTCAATGCTTTGTACTTCAGTAATCAGATGTACTTACTCACCCCCTCCCCCAAACCCGATCAAGAACTATTTCTGAATGGTAGGAAATAATTCCACTTTGTACATCTTTTAGTTAATCAAGACTTTCTATTCAGCAATTTGACCTTTTGTTCAAAACAGGATTATCAGTTTTTTCGCCAGTTACCAAGGGCGACTCGCATGGTGAACATAATTGCAATAATTTGCAAAACACCATGGCAACCCACATTACAACTAGGTAAATACTGGTCTTTTGTGCTACATTGTTATTTTCAGAGATGCTGAAGTCAAAGAACGAATGACAAATGAACACAAAATTTATATTTGCTTTGTCTCAAAAGAGAAGAAAATTGATAACAAGAATTGGGGGGAAACCGACTACAGCTGTAATTTCTAACTTGATTAATTAGGATGGTAACAGTCCTTAACAGTATATTCAACAAACAGCCCTGACTTAGTCTCTCCACCCACCTCTCTCGCTTTCCCCACTACTACCATGAACCCCCACCCCAGACAAATTTTTGCAGCTAGGAGAACAAACAACTCCATTTGCTCTTTTCTTCAACTTAATGGAATCCTTAATTACAGAATATTGTTCTCCTGCTCTTCATTACGCGAAATCTGAAAGTGAGAGAGAGACAAGGAGGAAGAGAGTGCCAAGCAGACAGGGCAGCTACAGTCATCTGCCTTTTTTTTTTTTCTGGTTCACAACGGATCTAAAGATGAGACGGCATTTTTTTGCTATATTAGCAGCTGTTGTATAGCAGATAATTAAGTAAACTATTTACTGCTCAACTTCTCTCATTGGCAGCTTTAGCAAAACATGAAAGCTTATGTCATGTCGTGGTTAAAACCCCAAATCAGAGGGGAAGCGACTGCTTAAAAAGGAAAATTTACTCTTAAAAAAAAAATCTCACCGAATTGGATGGTTCCTGAGAAAACACTGACTGTATTAAAACATTTGCCTGTGAATACTATGTATTAAATAAACCAGCTAACATTTTTTCCTAATTGCCTTTATAATTCTAAGGACCTAATTGTTACAGTATAGGCTCTAATTAGGATTACAATCACATTAAAATTAATATAGCATTTCAGAAACAGAAGTTACAAAAACAGAGGAATAATTTTGCTTAAGAAAAAAAATATTTGTTGAAAGCAGTCCAATACATGGTACTAACTAGATTTTAAAATAACTTGACTAAATATTACTGGTGCATGGGTTATGTGCTGAAACACCGTTTATTATGCCATGAATTGAGTGGCTGAGAATTTAATTTTTATGACACCATTAACAAGTTTTATATATAACAAGTTTTACATATATTTATTTATACAGGCCAAATTCTGCTCACAGATCTATGCATACAGTTCCTACAAAATACAATGGCACCTTTTAGAAACAAACGTTCACATACAGAGGGTATATGAAAAATACATTAAGCTACAAAAAGCAGGCAATCAGAAGCTAGCGTAATCCTCTTTCAGTTCCCTGCACATGCACATCATGTATCAATCTACAGTTAAAGGCCCACATCTTTAATTCTCATTAAAGGATTGAATTGCCATTAGAATAAAACAGGTTTTAGAGACTACTGCTGTACGCCTACATGCTATAAACACTGGATAGTATGTAGTAAAATGAAAGAAATGAAAACAGAGTGCTGAAGGCAACTGAATCCTGCCCCAGGGAGCTGAAAAACACTCCTGCCTCTGCTACAGGGATTTGCTGGGCTGCTGGAAGAGTCACTGGAACTCTCCCCAGAGATCAGACTATTTTCACGGCAGTTTAAGGTCTTCACTGCTGAAGGCTCTGAGTACACCCAGAGGCACCCCAGAAGCTGCCCTTGGAGAAGCACACGATACACTACGCTACCTGTCCCCCAAAAACCATGCCCTCTGCATCACAAGCACCTTGCCCAGGTGTCCTGCAGGAGGCACCCCATGCCGCAGGCAGCTCCGTGACAAAGAGAAATGCCCAGGCAAAGTCGCAGAGAGGGCACTCAGTACAGTGAAAGACGTCCACTAAACAAGCAGGACAACACACATGTGATCAAGCAACTCATCAGGTAAGTGCTGTCCAACCCATAGGCTACAATCTGACACAAAAAATAAAAAGAGAAGGGGATAATAACATCGTAAGACTTACACAAGAGACCTGAGTAAGTATAAAGGCAGTATTAGTTCCAGGATTTCCCAAGCCTTAAAATTTTAAATGTCCAGCACTGAAGTACCAGGATCATGTTTCTGACTTCAAATAAAAATGCTGCCCTATTTCTTCAAAACAGCGCTTAAACTTATGCCCACATTTTACTATTTGAGCTAACAAAGTAACCAGTAGTAACAATGAATTTCTTCATGCTCTACAAGCTACACATTTTGCCCAGTATTAATCAATGGCAGAGGGAGGCAATAACTCAGGAATTTTCTTGTATGTGTATCTATCTATCTATACAGATACATATATTTTTAAACCATTCACTCACAAATACAATTGCTTGCTTTTCCTGTCCCAATTTCTACAGGCCTGTCTTCATCCATGACTGACCCCTCCTGCTATCTCAAGCCAACTTCCTCATGGAGATATTAGTCCTTACCAGTGGATAACCCATACTTGGGCCTTGGAGTATTTGAATACTCCAATATTTGAATACTCCGATTTAGCCATTTCTGCTCAGTTCAGCTTCTTTGCTTTTAGTCTCCTCTACATCTACTGCGTTTTAGTTCCAGTCCTATATGTTGGTTCTAGCCTCTTCACTCACCTCGTCTTTCAATCACACTTTCTAAACACAAATATCAACTCTATGCTTCCTTTTGAAAGTGCATCATGCCTAGCTCCTGCCCCATCTCCATTTGAACCCAAGGATTTTCTTTTCTTATCTGCAAAAGTCACTGACATCCTATGTGAGACACTTATGTTCTGATCGAGGATCTGCAACTTACTTCCAAAACCCAAAATCTGACTGCCAGAAATCCTGCTAAACATTTACAAGAACATTACTACTAAAATACAAGACTAGGATTAGAAAATGCAGGAAAAAAAAAAAAAGTTTTCTTAAAGGCTCACAATCACCAAATTTCAAAGGATTTTCACAGCAAGAGAAGAAGAGGCAAGAAGGAAGGAAGGTACACTCAACCTCACAGTCAAGAATTAATTAAAAGTACTAACCATGATCTACAGAAGCAGATGCAACTATCTGGAACGGGCACTGTGACTACTCAGGAGGAACAGGTGAAGATGGGGCCATGCCAAGAGTAGAAAAAAGACTACACAAAATACGTCTAGCTGGACCTATGTATGTTTTGCTCAGAAATAGTTTTAGAATCTCCCTCTTTTGAAGATATTTCAAATTTACTAACATCAAAGATGGACCAGCCTTTGGTTCACCAGTGGCGGGTTGGACCAAATGACATGCAGGGGTCTCTTCAACCTACGCTATGCTGTGGTTCTATGATCCAACCAGACTACTACCTTGCCAGGGTAACCTGATGGCCTTTAGGCTAACAATGCTCTTGAGTGGGCATTAAAATGGCAAACTTGATGGAAATGACAGAAATCGTAAACTCCTTGAACTGAAACAAACAAACAAACAAAAAAAGACTGTGAAAGTTTTCGGTTGTTTATGTATTGGTTATAGATATAGCAAGTGAAATAAACAGGGCATTTTTATTGCAGAGAATAAATTTTACTAAACTAGATTTGTAGCAAATTATGCAATTCATATTCAGGTAGGACAAACAGGACAAAAACAAAAGCTAGAGGATCCTTCAAACACACTATCTTTTGTCTTTTTAAAGGTTACTTGCTATGGAAACCTGAAAGACCACGATAGCCAGCAGCTCGATACAGAAAAAAATAAGGCCTAAAAGAGCTTTCTAACTGCAAGCTCTTGAGAGCAGAACTAGTTACTTGTTATTTACTCTCTGATTCATATGAAAAGAAAAATTTTGCTGCTTTGAGCTCATGGTAGACATGTATGTTGCCCCAAATCTCATTATATAGCATTTTCTAAAAATCAGACTATTTGATATAGAAAACTTCATTGATTTCATTATGACAGTTAAAGAAAAATTAAATTATTGGACCAGAAGGTGGTGACTACTTAGTAACCACTATTATGACTTGATTATAGTTTACATGAGCAGTACCAATCAACTATACCTTTGTTGCTTCCAAAAAGACCTTTTTCATAAGGTTAAGAAAATTACAGGAAAATTTTAAGTCAGTCAAATATAAGAAACAGATTTATAAGAAATGGAGACTGAAGGTAAACAGCTGTCAACATAAGTCATGGCTTTTCTAAAGAAGAAAACTGATAAGCAAAAATAAGACAGATATCGGTGAAAATACAAGTTAACTCTCTAGCTTAAAATAACAGAATTGTTAACAGCATAGAAGAGGCAGAAGTGTAACTTTTTTCTGTATTGTGAAAGACCAAAGTGGCATTCTGGTAAAAAAAAAAAAAAAAAATATATATATATATAGATGAAGAATTACCTTTTAGGTATTTCTTAATTTCTTTAATAAAATCCTGAATAGATGTTTAAAATATTTTAGGCCAGCAGTCACATAAAGCTTTAAAAATCCTTACAGAACTGACCAAGATGATCTGCTGGATCTGCTGGACCTCATACCTGAAGCTACCT
This sequence comes from Nothocercus julius, assembly GCA_013398735.1. NCBI lineage: Eukaryota > Metazoa > Chordata > Aves > Tinamiformes > Tinamidae > Nothocercus > Nothocercus julius. The sequence continues at coordinate 7,513,265 of VZSV01000020.1, read as the reverse complement.
CAAAAGACTGAAGCCCACAGACCTGCAAGAGCACTACTGTCGTAATATTTAAACACACAATACTTGAACACACAAACCAGGATGCTGGGTTTATGGTTGGACTTGATGATCTTGAAGGTCTTTTCCAACCAGAATGATTCTATGATCCACATAACTATCCATGCAAGTGGTCTAGTGTTAAAACAGAACTGTTAGAGACCTTAAGTGACCAAAAATTAAAGGACAGGAATGTGATTAACATTAGTCAATATTGTTTTACACAAAACAGTCTCAAGCAAACATGACAATTCATTTCTTCATAAGATAACAAGTTTGGACAAAAACACGGAGGAATTAAAATTAACCTCCTACATGGTATTTGATTTACTTCCAAAGAATGCTACAATAGAACTAGCATTACACTGTGGTAACAAAGTATATGCAAAATTGTTTAAGAACTGGAAGTTGAAATGTCTCCAAAACAGCTGTCCGTTAAGACATAAAGTGATGACAGGCAAGTAAACATCTGCCCATATGGGGAGAGAGTAAAGTATCACAAAAGAAAGGTTACACTCAACTCTCTCTGACATTTGTATCAATGATTAGTAGGAGAGAGGGGAAAATCAATTCAGCTAAAGTTCAAAGATAACATGAAGATAGAACAGTGGTTAATGAGGAAACTGGTTTGGCAAACTATGCTCATTCAGAACAAAATACACTTTAGTACAACCAAACAGAAACTAGGGAAACAGGGAACAAAGTTCATACCTACAGAATGGGGATACTGTATCCCAGAAATTATCACCTGAAAAGGTGTCACGATAGACAAGCAATTCAAAGTAAGGTCTCAATGCAGACAGCACAAGATGCAGAGATTCTATACTGAAGTACTGTGTATGAGTACTGAGCTGATTTTCTGCAAAGATTGATTAGCAAGAATAACACTGAAACACATCTGGTGTCATTTTTTGAAAAGCTGAGGAGTAATTGGTAAAGAGCTATAAACAATGTTTAAATTATAAACACATAAGATTTCATAAATAACCTTGCAAAAATGTGCAACACTGACAGACCATATGAGCACAATCTCTTTTATTTAACAAAAAAGAAGACTGAGAGGTGGCTTGATCAAAATGTATACTCATGGGGAGAAAAGAACAGAAAACACAGGGTACTTAAATGTAGAGAAGTAAGAAGCAGTATGAGCCAGTGGTTAGAAACTGAAGACAGACGAATTTAATTTGCAAATATGGCACTCTGCAGATGATCAACCAATTCAATATACTACCAAAGGAGATAAAATTTTTACTTTTCTCGTCAACTTCAAATCAATACCACTTACATTCTCAAAAATTGATTTTAACTAAAACTGGGAATAATCATGAGAAAAATGAATGGACTAATTACAGAAGGAGTCGGACAAAAACAGGATGAAAATCACTGAGAGTTCTGTACTACTGTTGGCAACCACTTCATTTATCCAGTTTCATCTCAAAAACAGAGTACTTTTTGTCTCATTATTGCTAATAGAAAGGCTAGTTAAGTTCTTATTCTTTTGATTGTTATAAACATTCTAATATTTAGATTAAGTGCACTCATGACAAAACTGTATCTGTTTAATTTACAGAAGACAGAACTTCTCGATTAAGCACCGTCTCAAAGTCAGCTGATGATTTAATATCACTGAAAACCTTAGCATAGCACAGCATAAATCTTTCCATTAGCAAAGGGAAAGGCTCTAACAGGAGTAGACGCATCCTGAGGTCAATGCATGGTTCTATACTTGATCTAGTAAGCAGGAATTTGGCTTGCATGACTATGTGAGGAACAAGTTCCGGTGGGAACAGGTAAGATCTGTTCACCAAAGCGAGGCAAGAGTATCATTTCACAGAGTCACAGAATCACAGAATGGTTGAGGCTAGAAGGGACCTCTAGAGATCATCTAGTCCAACCCTGCTGCTCCAGCAGGCACACCTAGAGCACGGGGCACCAGGGCAGGCACCTAGACCAGGGTGGCAGCCAGGCGGGTTTGGAAGATCTCCAGAGAAGGAGACTCCACAGCCTCTCTGGGCAGCCTCTTCCAGGGCTTTGTCACCCTCACAGGAAAGAAGCTCTTCCTCCTATGCAGATGGAACTTCCTGTGTTTCAACTTGTACCCATTACCCCTGGTCCTGTCACTGGCCACTACCAAGAAGAGTTCGGCCCCATCCTCCCTATATTCACCCCTCAGACATTTGTACATGTTGATCAAATCTCCTCTCAGTCTTCTCTTCTCCAGGCTAAACGGGCCCAGCTCACTTAGCCTTTCCTCATACAATAGATGCTCCAGTCCCTTAATCATCTTTGTTGCTCTACACTGGACCCTCTCTAGAAGCTCCACATCCCTCTCACCTCTCCCATGAGGCCTGCTGACCTAGTGAGGAAGGCTTTAAGCTCGCTTCTTCGGGCATGGTGACCAAAGCCTGGAGACAAATCATGGCTTAGGCAGTATCGAGGAAACACCCATCAGACAGCATGAAGCCCTCACATTGCCCTTAAGAAGCTTCATCTCAGAGCCCAGGAAGGTTATGGAGCAAATCCTCCTCAAAGTCATGTCCAGACACATGAAGGACAAAAAGGTGATTGGGAACAGCCAGCTGGACCAAAGGTAAACTGAGCTTCACCATCCTCAGCAACTCCATACAGTGAAGAGAGAGGAAAGGATACCTATTACATCAACTTTAGCAAGGTTTCTGGTATCCCGTAGACCTTTATACCACATGAATTTTAATCAGCACCCAGTAGCAAGTGGCATTCCTCAGCAGTTGATGCTGGGGATAATTTTCTTCAACAACACGGACAATGAAGTGAAATGCTTCCTCAGTAAGTTCACGAATAACATCAGATTGGGGCAACAGTGCTTTGGGCACTCAAGAAGGCAGCTACTATTCAAAAGGACCTTAACAAGCTGAAGGAATGGGCTAGCAAGAACCTTGAAATGTAACAAAGGCAAAGCAAAGTCCTGCATCTGGGATGGAATAACCTCATGCATCAGTGCTAGCTGGGGACTGACTAGATAGGAAACAGCTTTGCGGAACACTGTCCCAATGGACAAACTGAGTATTAGCCAGCAGGGAGCCCTTAAAGCAAACCAGGGAGATATGGGACCACGGTCTCCAGTTTTAGGCTCTCCAGCAAAAAAATGAAGTCCACTGACAGACTGCAGCAAATCCAGTGGAGGGCCACCAGGAGGGTCAGGGCTCTAGAGCAAATGACACATATGGAGAAGCTGTGAAAACTGAGGGCTTAAAAAGAGAAGGATAAAAATGTATATTATGGCTGTTTCCAACTACTTAATGGAAGGCTACAGAAAGGACAGTCAGACTCTTCTCAAAGATGCACACTGAATGGGCAAGAGACAGCAGATACAGGTTGCAGCAGAAATAATTCTGATTAGGTATCAGCTTTTATTTTTATTTTTTTAACGATGAGAATGGTCAAACGGGTTAATCGAGGGGCTATGGCACATCCATCTTGGACACAGTACCTGCACTAAAAGCGTGGCTGGACAAAGTCCCAAGCAACCTGATTTAACTTTGAAGTTTGACTGAAGCAAATAATGGGACCAGGTAACATCCAGAGTCCCCTAAACTCCTCTCTGATTCTATGATAGCTTTTGTTTGGCAATTACTTCAGCTGTGGATAGAGGCAAGCCTTTTCTTTTTTGTTGTTGTGTTTTTCTGATACAAACTAAGCCAGCTGTTAAGAAGAACGAGTGGGTGGCCATACTGGTTAGTGAGACTGATATCAACATGAGAAACAGAACAATTCCCAGCGTTTATCCGACTCGCCACAGTCTCCTGACTGTAATGCATGCAGAGGTGGTAAAAGTTATTTGATGTTTGATGGTTACGGTGAGTCACTTTCAGGACAGCCCTAGGGAACAGATAATGGAAACAAAATCTCTGCCTTGGAAATTCATTTCAGTGAACGTTAATTCATAATGGTTTTTGTTCCATAAAATAAGTTCAGTGCTGATGAATGCCCACTGGTCAGCTGCAGGATAGCAGTAACTATTACACACTGCCCAAGAAACGCTGAAAGAACTGGTATCTCCACCTTTGAGATATCAGCCTAAGAGGCAGTAGATAAGAACTGAAATGAGCTAATACATGACACTTAGTGATGACAGAACCACTTGAGAGAGAAACAATGAACTAATACAACCAAAATATTACACACCTACTGCTTCTGGACATGGGGAAAACAAAACCAACACATTAAAGCACCTTTAGCACAACTGAAGAAATTCCCACAAAACATGAAAACATGCTCATTTATTAAATAATCATCCAATAATTAAATAATCGTCCAAAGTGTCAGAGGTGTATCATTAGAAAAGGGAGAACAAGAAAGAGGGAGGGATAAGGAGGAAAAAACCCTGGAGCATCCCTTCTTTCCCAGGCCACTCCATAATATCAGCAGCAAATCTCTGGGCTGCCTCACCTGATTTAGTCCAGAGCTAAACCAGAAGAACAGTAAGAATGTTTTGGTAGATTCTCTCTTCTCATTCAGTATGATTAGGAATACGTGATGAAAGACCACCTTAGTCTACTCCAGTTGCCTAAGTGTCACAGGAAAAGAATGCTATACCATTTTATATATATGAGAATATATAACTTAAGGAAGAAAATGTTCTTTTTAAAGAGGAAAAAATGAAGATATTTACAACAACCCTTTATTATCCAATATATTTAACCAGAATAATCTACCTTGACTCCTCTGAAAAGTTACTTCTGACCTTTGAGAATTAAACATCTCTCTCCTATTTTAAAATGGATGACTCTGTTCTTTACACAGCATGTAAGCATGAAATGATACTTTCCTTTGCACTGCAGCATTTTGTGGGTTTTATCTTTTAAACCAGCTTCAGCACAACTCAGTCATGATTAGTTTATCAAGGCTTGTGAAGACAGCACTACACACAAACGGGAGAGGTCAAAGGATGGGAAAGGTGGCAAGAAAATAAACACATGCAACCAGAACAATTCAGATTTGGACTATGCTTCCAGAGAAAAACAAATTTCCTTCTCAGATTCCATCAGATATACCAGTCATGTGCGCACACACTGATATATTAAACTACGACAGAAAACCCGTGACAGCAAATATTACATATGGATATATGACAACCTTCTAATCAGCCCTGCAAAGGGATCTGCTTGCCTCTGCATTCTTGCAAACACAGAGAATTCAATGGCAAGATGAGTCCTAAACTAGTGGATTTCAGTCTGGGTCTTCATTTGCTACCAAGATAAGTTTACTCAGAATTTTAATCTCTTGCCTGTGGGTCCAGAGTGTTTTACAAACCAGAAACCATAATGCATTTATTCTACAGCTCTATCAACTATTTCAAAAACAGCAGCAAGGTACAGAAAGCAGGTCCGTAATTATGTACATAAACTTTTGAGTATTTCCTCATGAAAGAAAGACAGTACACTCCTCTGGACTGTAACAGACTCTAGTCTTACACTAGATTACACCGCTTACACTTTTATTTTTCTGTTTTACATCCTGTTAAAAGATTAAAACTATATTACACCGCTCATTAATGAAATAATTTTGTCTCTCTCCTCTATTTGCATGAAGAAAATAGTCAAGACAAAAATCTAAGACGGCAAAATTTTAATATGCAGTTTGGTAAAGTTCTAGTCAGTCTTTGAACAACACGTTTATCTATCCAGTAAAGCTTGTGTTAATGCGATGTAAGAGTTTGGCAAATTCAACTCTAATGGAGCATAAAAGTGCTTTTGCTTGAAAGTGAGATCATTTTTATAAATTCAAAGCATGATCACTTTTTCCTTTTTTTGTAGGAACAATCTGATACAAGCAGCAAAGCTTAAATAAACTAGAAACATTTCAAATGATCCATAAAGGATTAATAAGCACTGCAGGAAGTCCTATAGGCTCAGCGTATACATTTTCCATCTTTCTCTCCTGCGACAGGCATGACATGAAATTCTAAGCAGAACTCAAGTTTCAAAGTCACTGAATGTTAAGGTCTGCAGCTTTGATACCAGGGTGGAGTGGGGTCACTGTCTTGGAATATTTAATTTAAATAAATAACAAAATATTGATTTTATTAGCATAATAAAGCCCCCCAAATTATGGCCCTTCACAATTTTTTTTTTTTTTTTTTTTTACTTGCAAGTAGACAAATGGACAAAAGCAAGGCAAAAGGGGTAGTAGTAAGCTACAGGCCACTAATATAACAAGAACAAAATGACAGCTATTATTTTGGCAGAGATAATCTATGCGGAAACACAAAACACACGCACACAATTTCTTTCAATACAATTTTCTTGTCTTCCCACTGACTTCTATGATTACCACAGAAAGCAGGGTTCTAAACACATTTCTCAATTGAATCTTCAATCAATAACGGTAAAAAATTGAGAAGGGAGATAGGGGAAAATGTATTATAGCATTAGCAAGTGTTTGCAAAACAGACTGAACTTATCAATATGCAGAAAAGTTGACAGGAAATAAAAGCCATCCAATAACAGTAGACCATTTAGCTTTACTTTACTAAAGGTAGTCAAGCAAACAAACAGAAGTACTACATCCAAATCGCCAAATTCAACCAAAAATTGTCCTAGGTCTGGTCCAAGCAAACCAATCACATAGTCACATTTTCTTTTGCCCGTAGTTCCACATTTGTAGAACAAAGAGGAACTTTGAACTAACAAGTGAGCCTGGGTATATATGAATGCTCAAAGGAAGAACTCTTTAAACACTAAAGAGCAATCATTCAAATAATTTGCAGAAAGTAACAAAACTAAGCTAAATAGAGACTGCCAGCTGATGAGAGGTTCATTTTACACGGAGAAATATTAGAAAAGCAAAATTCAGAAGCCTGCAAAAAATAAATAATAAATAAAACTTCTGGGATCTCAGATGAAGGTCAACGTGACCTAAACAAACTCAATTTGCTAGCAAGAACCCAGACTTACTGCAACGCTGACGTAGGAGAGAACACACATCAGAACTGAGAGGTCCTTTTGTTGGCAGACGGAAAAGTTCAGCCTCTGCTAAGCATGCAAGGGCTCTGCTTGCACCCCCGGCTTTCTGCTAGAACCCAAAGCTGTCTAGGTGACAGTTACAAACAAGTTGGTGAAGCGGTTCGTAAAGAGCAGAAAACAGGGGGGATAAAAGCAGAAACATAACAGCCAAACACAAAGTTGGGGGGGGGTGTGGGGGGAGGCACAAATATAAGAGCCAGTAGTGGTAATATTAGCTATACTGGAGAGGGAGGGAGCAGAGATGTGGGAATGATAAATGTTAGCTCGCAGTGAAAGCCTGAAGCTGAAAGGCAAAAACTATGCTGAAATAATACACTAATCAAAAGCAAAAGTGAATGAGATGAAAAAAGCAGAAAAAAAATGAACAAAAGACAAAAAGTAACCGTTTCTCTGGATAAAGGCAGCAATAAGGCCTTGCTTGAAATGCTGTCTACAATCCTGGGCACATCACTAAAAAACAGATAAAAGAAACCAACAGAAACCATTGCTGAGCAGCAACAAAAACATTTCTACAGATACAAGAAAAGCATGATACAATATATTTTTAAATGGTTAGATATGTAACAGATACAGCCAAATAACAGTACGTTCAAGTAGCATTTGAAAATAAAGAGTAGTCTGAGAGGTCCTTAAGTATATTACAAAAAGTACACATCTTATGAGAAAAAGGTAAATTTAGACTAGTGTAAAGGAACATTTTAATTACATATTATCAGTCTTAATAGGAGCTGATAGATGTTTAATGAGCTAATCTATCAGCTAAAGTTGTCACAACTTTAATACAATCATCTGCATTGTTAAACAAACTCACCTTGAGAAATACTACACTGAAACATTCATAAAGGTGGAAAGAATTTTGATAAGTAGCTGTGGCCTTCATACACACAGCAAAACCAGAATTTACACCAACAGCGTCTCTTGACATTTAGTTTTGTCACAACTATCTTTGCAAAAAAGGAACAATAAAATAAATAAAAGGGGAACAAAAGGCAGTCAATGAAAACAGAAGTTGACAAATGGAAAGCTAAAAATCTGGACAGTCAAGTATACAGACAATAAACTCAGTGTTCTGTTTACCTTTCTCTGCAATTCAAAACAGAACTTCAGCGAAGCTGAAAAGATGACAAAACCACAGAACTGAAGCACAGAAATATTTTAAACATTGTATAAAACAGCTTCTGGAACGCCTTGCCACAGTAGCTATATCTACGGAAGATTTATGTATTCATAGAGGCAAAAATACTTCCAGTTTTATGAGAAAAAGTCAGCCACTAACTAGGTATTTATGTCTCCTACAGAAAACATTATTCTAAAAATTCCCTTCTATGGAGTTCCTTGAATCAACAAGCATTTGATTCCACTTAATGTCAGCGACACACACTACACCAGGCAAATCTTTTCCCTTAAGCCTTTGTTCATCGGTTAATACTTCAGCAGTCCATGGTTTGGGACTGCAAAGGCCCTATCAAACAAACATAAGGACCAAACACTTTCCTGATTGTCCATGAAGCTTAAATTTGTTTTATTTCTGAACTCGTTCTTTTATGATTCTAGCAGTGCTATTATAAAGCTGTATTGTTGAAGGTGAATTATAGATGATCAGTTTGCATTGTCAGAGCAGTCTACTTGAGAATTAAAGACAATTTTGAGGAAAAAATGACAAAAATGTATTTTGATATTTTTTCTACCTACAACCTTTGTCACCTCACCCCTACCTAAATTAACTTTATAACCAAGCTCAAGAATAATAAACATATAACTAGCAAAGAAAGTCAATTTTTGTTTACTAATTTCACTTGACATTACAGCAGCAAACATAAAACTGTGTTGGAGCAGTCGAGTAGTTCCCAGCAGAAGCTCAGATTTCCCATTTTATTTTTTTTTTTTGCTGTGAAAATTGCTTTGTTTTCTCAAAGTCACAGGATCTTACCACATACAGTGGACCAAAAGAGGCAAGAGAAGAGAGGCTGGCAGGTCTAAAAGATAAGTGAATGAGGAGGAAGGAAGAACAGAGGGAACGTGGGACAGACAGAGCAATTCTAAAATTTTGAAAATAGTTTTCAAATGGTAACTATGAAACAGGAAATAAAAAGAACACAATTATATGACAATTGCTGATAGATTGTAACAACTAGGAGCTTCTAGGCTCTTAATATTATCTGAACAGGAAAAAAAAAGCTTCATATTAATGAATCTATTCATAAATTTTCTGCTGTAGAACCTTAATGTATGACTGTTGAATGTACTTTTATTTTTCAGAACAGTACTGAAAATACATGTTATCTTTCTCACTACTCAGAAATAATTAGTAAGCAATTACGGAGCTTGAGTAGCACCAAGATGGGAGAAAAGAACGCCCTTTGTCTTTTCTGATAACTGATCAATTTGGCTGCTTCAGAAAACTGAAAGGCAGAAGTACTAGGTGTTTAGAGGAGAAACATATTTTCCCAAAGGCATTATTAACAATTAATAATCATTATACGCTGCCTTGTTTACCTGACCTTGTGTAAATTTAGCAGCCTTGTAATTAGACCCATATTTTGCACATTTGTATATTGCCATGCATAGGATTTGACTCATTCATTCATCCATTAAAATTTGCTTGACAGACATAGATGGATAATCAGGGTACAATTTGTATTTACTGGATTATGGAAAATCGCCCAATCTGTTAAGTCCAAGAAAAGAACATTCTTGTCTTTCTCTTGCAAAAGATGTAAAAGCAATTAAACATCAGAGGATGCCCTCAAAGCTCTCTGAAGAAGTAGCCAACAAGTAACAAAAGAAACCCCCCAAACAAACAACCCCCACTACACACACAGGTACTAGCCCTCCTTTAGGCACAAGCAAGTACAACAATACAACCAAGTTTAGACAACAACCTAATTCAGCAGTAAAAAAACATCTCCCCATAAAAACTAACCTGTCGGCATGAATTAAAACTTAATTGGAAAGGATGCCTTTAATTTTTACCTTCACCAATTCAAGTCTTACACTATAAAAATGAAGAAGGATTTTTTCCTATTTAACTACTCACTTAGTGCTACACAATCAGAAAAATAAAATTGTCTAAATTTCAGTGTTCTAACATTATCCTTAATAAAGAAATGCTCAAACCAGAGAGCACTGCATGATTGAGAATACAGTTAATGATTAAGCAGCGTAGGACATATCATTCTGATACCAGGAAAAAAAATTGTGAAGCTAGTGGTGAGCTCCTGAAATATCCCCTTAGAAACAGAATGGTATGGAAGACCTTTACTGAGCTTTCAATTTGAAAAACAATAAAAAAATGGGAAATGAAGGAACTTATTTACCTCTATGAAAAAATATGGAAGAAAGCTTCAAAAGAAACAGGCACGGTCTAAGTGTGCTGGTATCTCATAAAGGTGAGATGGCCTTGTCCAACTAGCACAGGTTTTACATGTTTCTTCTGAAGAAACTGATGGACTTTTGCCCAAGTTAAGTCAGATATGCTAATTATAACACTTTCACATTTTTACTGTCTTTTAAAGGGTGTCTTTGTACAGCTTCTTTCCTGGCCAAAAAAGAAGCCATTTGTTTCCTCTTCTAAATTCATAGCTCATGATTGACCTTTTGTTTTCCTTGCCCCAAAGCTGAATCTTCAAAATAATAAAGTATAAACAAGACGGTGGAAGAAAACTTCTTTTTTTTAAGCTTAATTTAGATCATTATTTTAGTACCTTTTTTAAGATGACCTACAAAAAAAACCAAACACCTGAAGTATCTACGAGTAATGAAAGTAACGTTAATATTTTAGTAAAGGGTTAAAAGGTAGTTCAACAGCATCTTCTTTTGTTCAGTCAACAGGATGCAGTTATGTGAACCTAGTTACTGTGACCAAACAAGGTGCAATGCAATGCTTTTCTCATCCCACTTCCAAGATCATTTATTTTCGGTCATAAGCACTGAAGAAGGGAAAGAATACTAAGCAAACCTCTTTCCTAAGCTAAGAAATTTAAGTTTAAATTTAATACTCAGCTTTTAACCACTCTGCAGACAAATCTTAAGTTATTAAATGTTTTACATAAAGTGACATGATGAGACAAGGAAGGCATCAGCCCAAGTCTCCAGCCTCAGTTCATCGCCCACTGCCCTACTGCAGAGGGTAAAAGATCTGACACTTCTTGTTGGTCCCTCTCTCCCTAATGGAGAAGAGCAGATTATCCCCCAACCAAGGCTGCTCTCTCCCTGAAAATTCCCACATGCTGGAACTCTCCAGACTCTCTCATCTGATACACGGTGTACAAGACCAGAATCAGGACCAGATTCTTGTAGCTCTTCATACACTGACAGATCTTCTGTTCTTCAGTTTTTGGTGGGCAATCCTCAAGAGAATGGCAGAAATGAGAGCACACTTTACAGTTTATAATGTTTCTAACCACTAGAAATGGTCTTTTTTAAAGGTCTACTCCGTAACCTCTGAGTTGGACAATGCTCCAACATGCCAGTTCTTAAGTGAAAGTTTTAAATTATTTTTACAGGCACTACCAGTAAGCTTAAAAATGTAAGAGGCATAAAAAAGAAATCCTACCTATTAATATTCCTATTCAGGCATAGTTGAAATGTACTTAAAAAAAAAAAAAAAAAATTACCTGAAGGGACTATCACAGATAGTAAGATATCCACCTTGCACTTTGTCTTTCATTAACCTGTTCGTTTACTTTAACGATGTCATCTATTTTTGTCACTGAGGGTCTTTCCTCCTGAAACAGAGGTTTTAATGGCCTCCTAGTGCTGTATCACACTTGATCCCTTCCAGCTGGCTTAGTGTCTCATCTAGAAAATAAAGACTGGAAGTGGAAACAAAGTGAAAGGATTTGTGGCCCAGGAGCCCCAACACAGCTCCTCCCCTCCCGCATCCATTTGTTGACAAAGTCACCCAGCGTTAAGCTGGGAGCGGAGAAAGGAGGAGGGAATAAATCTGTCTCGATGTCTTTTCTGTACAAACAATTCATCTGTAATCACCCTGACTGCACAAACACGAGCAACTAGGCCTGGGTTACGAGGCTGGCATCACTCCTGTCTGCAGAGCTGTCTAGAAAAGCACCATTTTAATTTATGTGGCAATTCAGTGAGCTTCTCACTGTGAAAGCCTCCGAAATCCTCGACCACTTTCCTTATTTTGATGGTGATCTCAGGCTCTCCTCAAATAGGATCTTTCTAAATAACATCCCACTACTGACTTATCAGCACCTTGCCACTAGCCTCATGAAGGCATTCAGAAAAGGACTCACCAGAAGACTACATAGGTCTTGTGTTTTGTTAATTCTAAGTTTTAAGATGTTTGACCCAATCCTGTTAGGAAATCTCCAAAGACAAGTCAGAACATACAGGATTTTGAATAGTTATTTCCCAATAAAGTGTCTCCATTTCTTTCGCTTGGGGAAGTAGAATCACAGAATGCTTAAGGTTGGAAGGGGCCTCTAGAGATCATCTAGTCCAACCCCCCTGCACACGCAGGGTCACCTAGAGCACGGGGCTCAGGACTGCGTCCAAGTGGGTTTGGAAGATCTCCAGGAGACTCCACAACCTCTCTGGGCAGCCTCTTCCAGGGCTCTGTCACCCTCACTGTCAAGAAATTTTTCCTTAAGTTCCTGTGGAACTTTTGGTGTTTCAGTTTGTGGCCATTACCTCTAGTCCCATCAGTGGTCACCACTGAGAAGAGGCCGCCCCATCCTCCTCACTGCCTCCCTTGAGGTACTGATAGACACTGATGAGGTCTTCTCTCAGCCTTCTCTTCTTCAGGCTGAACAGGCCCAGCTCTCTCAGCCTTTCCTCACAGGGCAGATGTTCCAGGCCCCTGATCATCCTCGTAGCCCTGCGCTGGACTCTCTCCAGCAGCTCCACATCCCTCCTGAACTGGGGTGTTTAATCCTAGAACTATGGCTGTTTTATCCTAAAACTATGTTATTTTTAGCCAGCCAGGAAACTCTCTCAAGAACCATATCACACTTCAGTTTCCACCACTGTCCCTACTTCACTGATTAAATTAAAAAGAAAGCAAAAACTGAAAGATCCCTAAAAGATCTTCCCATTAAAGGAACAAGGCACTATAAATGCTGATCCCCTATCACAAAAGGAAGAACAGGCAGAGAAGAGTAAGGAGAAATGTGATTACCTGCTTCCTCTGAACAAGTGTAAAACACACACAGAAATGCCAATGCATAGTGCGAAAAAGCACCACCACCACTGCAGGAACTACTAGAAGGCAAGGTAATATTTTTGAATAACTGTATCAATTTTTTTTATTGCCACTCTGTGTGTGTGTGTGTGTGTGTGTGTGTGTGTGTACATGCACATGGAGATAAATAAAAAATATATTTTCTACCAAAATTAAAATTCTATCTTCAGTCTTTGAACTTGGTATATGGTCATATGAATGGGTTATCTGGTATCTCCCAGTTCTCCTGAAAGACCATCCAGCATCAACCGCTTCAATCAGAGGGGGGGAAAAAAAACATGTTATCCAATAAAAACTATTACATGAATTATAACATTCTTGCAAAAATGTAATGTTACATTCTGCAAAAGACTTAAGTATAATCCATTTTGTTGTTTGGATCTTTTGGGGGGCAAAAGGGTTCATCATTTTTAAAGAATTCTGGCCCCTTTGTAGTATATTCGAATGTTGCTTTGGATATTAAATTGAGAATTTATCTTAAATGGAAACAAACAACTTCGCTAAAAATTAGACATTTATGACTTGCAAATTACAGATACTAATTATTTTCAGTATATACAATTATGATATTCTCAAGAGGTATTAATTTTGGGACAGATGTGCTTTCATCATGTAATTTGGAAATTAAGTTACACTCTCACGTATGGGAACTCAGAAGTCTGAATTTGTGTAAGGATAGGATTGATAGAGAGGAATTTTGTCTTGTTAATTTTCTCTCTCTCTCACTCTCTGATGAGAGTGTGGCCAGCAATCCTCACAGCTGGGTTGCCTCGCACTCAGAGGAATGGAGGCTGACTGCAGAGTTGATGAGGATACACTTCCACTTGACTCCACCTCCTATTTTGTCCTTTCAGATAATTCTTCCAAATCCAGTAACTTCTAAAAATTTAAACAATAACAAAGATATACCAGCTGTAAAATAGGCATAATGCTACATTTGTCACAGGTATGGCAGAGTAAAAATAAGTATTGCTAATGCAACCATCTGGAAGGAGAGAGAAAAAAAAAAAAGCATTACAATATAGAGAATCCAAACACAAGGTAATAATACAAAGAGTTCCATCAAATGAGGGGAAAAGAAAGGACATTTGTATGCTGAGGACCTTTCATTAGGAAAGGAAAGCCAGTTATTACAAAAATTCTCTCTTTGACAAGCCCATGTCTATAATCTTCAAAGACAGGGTGTGACAAGTGGTGAAGAATAAAGAGCACAAGAAAAAGTGCCAGTTAAATAAACCTCTGGAATGATATTGTTGCTGACTTGGTGACTGTGTGGATTAACTAAAGAAACTCTTATTGATACTCCGTGTTTTCCACATTGGAACCATGCAGTAACCACCAATACAGACAATAAAAGACAGAAAGTAGTATTGCTCTCTGGTCCAGTATAAAAATAAACTGAATTTCAAACATCAAGATATTCTTCATATTCTTCTATGTGAGGTTGAAAATAAGCATGCTAACATACAGAGCATCTACTACAACCATAAAACTACTTCATTTTGTAGAGGCAAGGAATACAATCACCGCATAAACATCTCTTCCTGAAGTTCTTTACTGATAGCCATGCATATTTTTGACGTCTTCAGTGCTGCACAAAGATGATGATTTTGTTCAGAAAAAAATCTAGTTGTCAAATTTCTGCAGAACCTTAATTTTCATGCAGGAACCTGGGATACATTTGGAAAACGTCAGAAATGTCTTTTTATTGTGTATATGTGGATTCAAAACATAACACAATCTATCAGGCTAAAGATACCTGGATAGCTGGAGCTCTTCAGATGAAAGATGATCAAGACAAGTAGTCTGGCATTAGTATCTGGCTGTATCTTAGAACAAGACTCTGCCCAAATCACAGCATCTTTCAGAGCAATCATACAAAGCAGTTATCTTCTTAACACTTGAGAAAAAAAATAAATTTGTATACAATCATTGAAGGAAACGCCAATGCTCTGTAGAAAATAGAAACACGTAGCACTTGCTATGACCTTGGCTTCTGAAAGGGACAGTTAAACAAATGGAAAACCCTTTTATGGAACCATGCCTAAACTAAATCTGTTTTGTGATTCCTCTCTGCATATAGGAACATTCCTATTTTTAAAGCATTATCATCTTCTCTGAATCCTGGATGACAAAAAACTTTTAGTCTGTTTCTTCAAAATTTAAACAGACCTGCAGTGTATGCCTTCATGATTTCATGAGTCAAGAAGACCAACAAGTAGCAACCCTCACACTATAATAAAGAGGACTGGGAAGAAAGAAAAAAGATTCACTAGAACTGACAGTGTTGACTCCTTCTTTAAGGAAAAAAAAAAAAAAGTTACAGATGACTTGGTGCCTTAATCTCTCACATTGTCTAGATTTCTCTTGGCCACCACAAGAGAAAAATTAAGAATTCCTTAGTAGTCACATTTGGATAGGTGCTTGCCTTCCCTATCCCAAAGGGCATGAATAAAGACACCAAGACAGAAGAAGAGTTTGCTGCCCAGATTCACTGTTTGGAGATCTGTTCACACACATGACTCACCTCCAGGAACCAAGCTGAAAGGTTGGAACTAAGCTGTTCATCTGTTCGATCCCCGAATGCTGAAATGTTCATCCATTCCCTCTTTTCAGCACCAAAACCCATAATACTAGATAGCTAACTAAATTAAGTTGAAAATAAGTTTTCGAAATAACCTTCTAGCAACAAACCCTGCATGTGATGAGATTTCTCATATTGGAATCTCTTTACTTAAGGAATATCACATTTAATTTTATAGAAGAGTATCTTACTAAGAAGTAGAATAGTGACTATAAGACACCGGAAATGTTTTGATAGTTTTAACTCCTTTAAACTAGAAAAATGCAAATAACTCTTCTAATAGCCAAGAGTGGCTAAAAATAAATACCTACAAGACTCACTCCTACTATGCCAGGGAAAGCATGCTGAAGTTCAGTGAAAGCTCTCAGTGTATCCATCTTCCATCCCCCCACTTTCAACTCCATTGCTTTGTTACTACACAATTTTCAGAAAACTGTATTACAGAAAATAGCAATAACAAAAATAGAAAAGCTATATTTACATTTAAAGTTGTATATTTACAACTCCATATTTTCATGCCATTATTAGAAAATACTCCATATTTTGTTCTTTTATAAGGCAATTTGTCTCTTAATTACACAGATAAACCCTCTTTAGTACTTAACAAAAGGCTTAAGGTTAGATGTTTTAACTTCTTAAGATTAATTTTGAACCAGGGATTTCTTTATCTTTAGCGACTCCTAAGAAAACATTTCTGATAATCACATTATTTTTAGGCCATAAATGCCAAGCCAATTCATCTTGGTGGAAAGAAAGATGTCCAGGGAGAATAGAGTCTCCTTAGGTTTAGAACTGAACTTTGGTTCTCCTGAGGGATGCAAGGTAAAACATTTGCCTCTAAAACCTACTCTAAATTCATTTAGCTGGACTTCTCCTTCTTGCCATATCTCAGATTGGTTACAGACTTGTGGGATCCTTTCCTATCCAAAACTGCATTCAAATTTTTATTAAACACAGCAAAAATCTAAACAGACTTAAAATAAATTTCTCAAAAAGAGAAATTCTTTAGAAGAATGATGAACATGGAAATTTGATCCTTTCATCATCAGTGATTTAGGAATCCTCTTGTGATTCATAATTTATTATGAAAATAGCCTCAGAAAACGTGAATATAACATCCATACCACTTTGTCAGTCCAAGGTATCAAAGCAGAGCATGCTTACTTACTCCTCCTAAAAGTAGCTTGCCCAGGCACTACTAGTAATATAATTCTGGTGGACTTCTCCATAGGGTGCACAGATCCACCCAAGATTTTAATTCAGAGTCAGAGTAATTGAATCACCTTAGTGGCACTTAGTGGCACGCACACGTTGCCTCTGCCACAAATGGTGTGTTAGCGTTAGTGCGTGGCAAGCCCCATTTCTTGGTGTTAGTCTGTTGCAAGCCCCATTTCTTAGAACTCGCTCCAAGTGGTTGGGCACCTAGGGGAACCTTTCCACAACAAGCAGGTGCATTTCCAGTGGCAGCAAGAATCTTCTCTGGCAACGCAGCTGCCTGTGGATTCGGCCCTCAAACAGCCAAGAGCAAACCGAGACTCCTCCCTTGCTGATGCTCCCTGGCGGCCGGTGGCTGAGATTCTGAGCGCACGGAGTCACGCTCAGCTTCGCCCAGCCACCAGTGAGACAGATGCGTGTCCATCACGGCTAGTAAAATCCAATGAGAAGAGTTAAAGCTTTTGTAAGGACATATCGATCACGACTTTGAAACACTTTGCTAAAAATCATATTGATGCTGTGAATCTAAAACAAACAATTCCTTTACTGTAACTTCTCCATGAACTGCCCCGTAAAAGTGAATCAATTCTAGTTAATAGATGCTATGAATGCTGTGACAAATAACTGCTTACTCATCCCCAAAATGCACTATATATGCTGACCAAAGGTTACCTTCTATTATTCAATAAGTGTAAATTACATCAGCAAAGACAGCCATATACTGTTTTCACATAGTAGAATACAGATTGCTCTGTTTCTTCAGCAACCAAAATATTTATAATTTCTCCTCAAAATGCTGTTTTAAGTGCAACCCATTTGCTGGCCTCAATCAAGAAATGAATGAGAATATGCTACTGTGGAGGGAAGAAAAGTCTTGAGTTTCCCTTCCCTCTCTTGGGTCCCCCTCTTGGGAGGAGCTGTGAATGAACCACGTTAACCTTCTGTCTTTCACTCCAATTGTTTCTCTTCTGCCTTGAGAGCTTTAATACGAAGAATAAGCATCTCACTCTTTGTATATATAAACCAAAGCCACAGTAATGCAACTTCAGACTTGAAAAGGCTCAGAAATACATGTACGTATAGTACTTCTCAAAGTAATCCCTGGAGTTATTTGGACAGCATATCCCAGCAATCCAATTGTACCTACCACCACCTATTGGTGCCTCCAATTCCTTGTGTTTTCTATCTGTACCTACACTTCATCACATGCCCATATATCACCCTAGTACACCAGCACAAAAATAATTAAAATACTGAACGACTGCCACTACCCAACACCTCTCCCCCACTCTAAAGAAACCTCTTCCCCCAACACATAATCACCAAACAACAAAAGTTTCCAACTCACAACTGTTTGAGAGAGCATCTTTACAGAAGTCATCGCCATCAGCTACAATCATATTTTCACCTGTTCATGTGGTGTACACCTGTGGGTTGCTGGCAATACACTTGATTGCAGTGGGGGAGATTCCAGGTTCAAAACCAGCCCTGTTGTCTTTGTTCTGCTAAGCAAATATGCCACGCTGCCCCAAAACCTCTGTGCATTTGTTGCCTCTTACAACATTACCTTTCTTACCAATCTTTCACCTTTTTAAATGCACAAAATACTAATGTAAAACCTGAGAATACATACAATAGCCACAACAGTTGTATATATATAAAAACAATAATTCAAAGATCTTGAACTAGTGTAGGAACATGCTTTTATATCACGACCTAACGTGCAAGTAGTAGACCACCCCACCACAGGTAAGAAATGAGAAATTTTGAGGGCTATTGAACACTGATTTTTCGCAGCAGAACAGTACAAAGTTATTTAGCACTGTTCAATAGCCTTCAAACTCCCTTCTGTCTGTGGGCTGCAGCTGTCCAGGAGAAAAAGGCTAAAATAAAAGCACAGCACAATAAAGGCTAGATAAACACTTGCTCAATATTTTTTATCCCTTTTAAGGTTTGCATCATTTTATGCATTTTAGAATGTATGAGCAGATCTTGATATGTCATATTACTAACCAAAGAGCATATAAATGCATATATATAAAAATATTTTTTTCTACTAATGCCACTACCAATGCCATGGGTGTATATTTGACAACAAGATTAAAAACATGGTGATTCAGGGATAACAAATTTGCAGTCTAACCATTTAGTATGAAGTTTGATATTGCTCAAGTTATACATACAACATAGGCTATTTTTAATTCACTCTTCTCAAGTTGGTGACCTTCCCATCTCAACAGCTGAATAAGATAGGGGTTTCAGTTTTATGAATGCAAACACTGATGTTTACAGAGCTTTGTAAAGCGGTGATCGCCCAGTTCGCATTTATTTATCACACTCTCAAAAATCAGTATTTGGGTATTCAAGCTGGAAACGTAAAACTATTTCCAACATCATAATTAGATGCTGCTACTATACGAGAAACGCCACCATTCAAGAAACGACACTACTCTTTGCATAAAATCTGGCCATTTTTTCCATTTCTGCTGGCGTGTTTCAGCCTTCACCCGCTCCCTAGCATGGCTGCTTCATTGATGGCTGAGGGTAACACTTCAGAAATGAACTAGCTAAACAAACTTCCCAGCAGCACTTGACAGAGCTACACCTATTCTTCCCCATTTCCAAAGCAGTACAGAATTAATTACCAGTTCTATGGATCTATTGTAAGTATAATAGACTAAAGAGCTATCACAGACACATTTATTGTAAAAGCACAATCCCAAGAGTGTCTAGTAGAGGGCCAAAACGATTAACACAAATGCTTTGTCAGATCAAAGATAAAATCTGCACCGCCCAATTGAGGAATGAATTAGAACAGTGGGTTATCTTTCAAATTAACCAGGGCAGTTAGTGAGGAAAATTTCATGAAAGTGTAATTCTTAGCCTTTGTGAATCCACACAGCAGGCATTCTGCCAGCTGACAAGATGATGAAATTTTCATGCTTAAAAAAGCCCTCTTCATTTCCCAATTTAGATTAGCTAGCATTTCTCTCTTTTCATCTATTTGCTCTTCTGAAGCAGAAATAAAAAAAAAAAAAAAGGCAAGATCAATCTTTTAGAGAATAATGCAGCTCTGAAAAGAACTAAAATCCCTGCATGTCATTTTTTAGATTACTTAATATATTTACAGTTAGGAGTAAGACTATCAAACTGATATATCTTAATACTATTAAGAAATTCTTAAGTGCCAGAGCAACGATAGATATGTTTTATAAGGAAGATATAAAACAGCCAGTGTTGAATGGGGAAAAACAATCGGAGAAACATCAAACTTTGTACAAAGGTGCGTAATCCACAAAAACAAGGGGACTGCAGCAGGCTTACAAAATTCTATTGACACAATTACCCGCGCATCTTTTTAAGGCAAGAACGTTAAATCATCATTACTTCTATTTATCTATCAGTTTCACATGCAAAAAATGGCAAGTTGGGTTTTATACTTTATTTAGATTTTTTCACAGCCTCCCCCCCCCGCCCCCCAAATTTACATGGCTAATATAACAGCAATTCAATAGATTAAAGGAAACAACATGCAATGGTCTTACAAGCACGTAAAGCCTGATTCAAAGCTTACCAAAAAAATAAACCTACTAATTTCAGTGCGCTTTGGATCAGGCCAAAGTGCTATTGATAAAACTACAGGTAAAAAGAAAAGGTATATCACTATTAAAAAAAAAATTCATTTTCACAACTGCATCTTTGTAATTTCTGCCATTTGACCAACACACAAAGAACAGTATTATCTAAGGAAAACCAAATAAAACAATAAAGGGAGTGAGATAAACTTAAATGATTAATTTGCCCATTTTAAAGTGGTACTTTTGGGTCCTTTAGATGCTACCACTACAATAGCACACTGCTAAACAAAAATCACAAAGTTTCGCAAGGCTTTTCCTCGTGCAACGCTTCTGCACACTCCCTCTGGGTGTGTTGCTATAGCTTATGGGATTATACATGTTAGTGCAAACACTCATGTGATGAGTTTCAACTCCAGCTGTTATACAATCACTACAAGGACTCGATGAAAGGAATAAACTAAAACTCACAGCACCCGCTTTTCTTAGAGCTAACAGAACAAAAAGTTTTCCTACCCATCTCAGTGGAAAGTCCTTTTTCTAAATGAAAATTATTGTCCCCTTTGGAAGCTACTTCTGGCAACAAAATAATCTCACATTTTCAGAGCCAAAATGTATTCCACAGTCAAAAGATACTCTCATAACTTATTATTTTAACTGCTCAGTTTAAAACGTAATGCTCAGAACCAGAAACATAAGCAGGTTTATAACGCTTTCACTTACAAGGACAAATAAATTCCTTTTGAAGGACACATTATTATCCTATGTACTGTAAAATATTTTCTAGGTTTGAATACAATGAAAACTAGCCTACAATACCCAATATCCAAATATTTCACAGTTGTTTCATAGCTTGTTATTATGAAAAATGCAGAAGGGAATAAAATATTAATGTTTCTTCACCCTTATCAGTAATAATGTTTCCCGTTCTCAGATGTATCCTCGTCCACTCACCAAAAGGCTGAAGTTTTGCACTCCTGAAGCAAAGGTCTTCAAAAGATGTATTTATAGATTCCAAAGCTAACACATTCCCATAAAGGAGTTTAGAAAACACTTACCCATAGTTGC
The DNA here is from genome assembly GCA_013398735.1 of Nothocercus julius. Taxonomy (NCBI): domain Eukaryota; kingdom Metazoa; phylum Chordata; class Aves; order Tinamiformes; family Tinamidae; genus Nothocercus; species Nothocercus julius. The sequence goes on along the minus strand of VZSV01000020.1, from coordinate 7,491,578 downwards.
AATAAAAGTTAATATAGAAGAAAAAAAAAACCCACAAAACACACGCTTAATATTGAGCCATAATTAAACTTATTAGGACAAATTATTTGCATTGTAGGTCTCTGCAAAATATACTTTGTGATACTTAAAAAAAACCAAAAGTATGCATTAAGCACATCACTTATTTACAGGCCAAAGTTTAAAAAACAATTTAGATTTTTTACATATACTCAAGGCTTTCATTCAAAGGTTCTGACCACCCAATACTACTGCTTCCTGCAAATGATTGCTGAAAACCTGAGAGCTCTGAAGTCAGGCCAATATTATAAGACCAAGAACCTGAGGCAGCTAATAAGATGAAGAAATCCATGAAAATTTAACCAAAATGGCTAGCTGCCATTTCACAAAATGAGATGCCATCAGCACATCAGAGATGCAAACTCTATGAATATAATTTAAAAATCAGTGTATTTGTTCTGACAACGTACATATATTTTATCTACAATGCCATGCAATTCTAGCAACTACTGTTGTCATTTTGGATTTCTTGCATTGGCCAAGTAAGAAAAAAATCTGTATCAAATTAACTACCCATCTTTCCACTCTGGCTCTTTTTACTCCCAATCTTTATGAAGAAAGATTTATGGAATTTTTAGGATTTATGGAAAATTGAGTATTTTCACCTTTTATCCTTCAAAGTTTTTTTTTTTTTTTTTTTTTTTTTTTTTTTTTTTTTTTTTTTTTAAAAGTTTTTAAGTATAATTAGGTCCATTGTTTCTTTTCGTAACCAAATGCAGCACAAGTAATTTGGGGCTGGAGTAAGAGAATCAGATTCCAATTACATACAAAAATGACATCTGCATACTTGATAGGCTTCACAAATTTTCTGAAAAGCAGTAAAATAATATAAGCACGTGCACTTTTTCCTCTAAAAATTTGAAGAACAGAGATCATCTATGTCTGTAACAATGTTGAAAGACACAGGTGTAGAAATGATATTCGTATGACTATCTTGACATGAAACTGAACTAACAAAAATATGCATTCCAAATTTGTATTTTAAAAGAACTGATTGATAGCTTATTTTCACAAATTTGGGGTTTGCCATTGCACGCTACTGTTTTGTACTATTCAGGATTTAACATGACAGTCACTAAAAGCAGCACCCTCTGGAAAACTCTATTCATATTGCAGAATATTTTCTGAATACTCACATTATAATATTTTTGTATGTGTCTTCTAATATCCAGCAGTAATTTATTGTTCATTTGAACCACATAGTTGAAAGGAGGCTCCTCACATTCACTCTTGCTGCACCTTTGCAAGCTGGGTTCAATAAAACGTCCCTGAAAATACAAGTTTATATAAACAGTTCATCATGACAGCAGATGATGGTAGCTAATTTACCACAGACATTTGTTTCACCTAGACACAGAACACAATTTTTAAAAAGAATATTTTAATATATTTTAATTATATCTCTAAAATCTGGGCCTTCTTTCTTCCCACAATTGGCCATACATCCATAAAGATTCTCTAAAACAACATGCAGTTTTTCCATTCTCTGCTTATTGAAAGGTCTTAAAAGTTCTTAAAAGCTCTTCTTGAAAGTTCTTAAAAGTTTACACCATCTCATTGACCCCAAGCCTTCAGAATGTCTAAAATTAAAACTTCAGTTCCTGGAAATCATGTGTGAACAGCTAAAATTAAGGTGGTAGAATTCTCATTAAAGTAACGTCCTGTTAGGTTGGATGGTTAGAAAAATTTTACAAAATTTTCTTTCTAGATAGAACTTAGCATCTAAGCTGATTCGTGTTGTTTTGCTTTAACCTCACCCACCCTCCGCACTAAAATTTCCAGGTGGAAGGTTTTCTTTTCTTTTTTTAAAGTTTTACATTCACTTCTTTACAGCTAGCCCATCTGCATTTTGTCAAACCTCCATGCAATTAACTATCTTATTTACAGCTGTAATGAACAAAAGTCAAGGATTTACGAAGTATTGCTCAAACTGCATCTGTCTTTTCCTCTTACTCGCTTCCAAAGACTGCTTTATTTTGATACAAAAAAATGTGAAACATCTGCTGTTTGTCCAAATTAACTTAAAATAATTACTTTTAATTTAGATAAAAGATTTATTTGCTTTCATTTTCAAGGTTTTCACTACTCTGAAGCTTGCTAATTTGCCAATGACTAATACATGCATAACATCGCTGGAGAGTTAAATACTTGGCCTTATTTCAAGTTGTGATCCAAGGTCAGAGATACATTTTTTGGCAGAACTTCCCAACAAGAATGCAACCCTTTGACTTTTTATGTTCGATATACAAAGACAGAAGGAAAGATAATGCAGAAAATCTTTCTGTCAAGAATGGAAAGGGGATATAAAAAGATAAACACAAATTCTCGAAACACACTGTTCCAATTAACATGATTTAGGATAAGCAACTGCCAATGCTATAAGAGGGTTTTATTAAACAGAGAACTGCAAGTTACTAAGGTGTTAAGATAAGGATTCCTTAAAAGTTACAGTAACAATCATTCACAAGTATGGGCAAACAGATTAATGAAGCAAACAGATTAATCTCACATGTTCTCCTAGACTACAATGTTCCCAGTTGAAATGCAAAAAATGGGATAAACATTTCAGCACTGTCCTATCAGCAATTTTCTGCTCCAAGTTTAAGTAGCTGGACTCCAACAGCACGGTATCTTCTCCTACAGCATATGAAGCCTAACTAAAAAGCTTTTTTCTTCTGCAAGTATTTTTACCCTCACCAAAGAAAAGAAATGAGACATAAGAGAAACTAACCGAGCCGTCAAAGACATTGTCATATATATTCTCTGTTCCGCATTTGGGGCAGCAGAATTTGAATCTCTCACAATCCCTATATTTCTCCTCATCAGTGAGCTGAGCTGGGCCACCAAGCAAGGCATCATTCTCCTCATCTTTTTGGTAATGGTGATGGACTCTGAACTGGGAGGGATCCAGTCCTATTAATAAGAAATAAAAAAAATTCAAACACTGAGAGTCAATCATACAAGTAGGGTTACTTTTCGTAGGCTTCGCAAAGCGGATACAAAAGTTACAAAATGTAAATTCAGAAGCAAAATAAAAAAAAAGAGAGGAAAAAAACCTATCTTAGGAAAAGAAAAAGAACAAGCAAAAAAACAAAACAAAGCAAAACCCCAAAACAAATTATAAAACATAAAGACATATTACAATTTTTAACCACAAATGAAAGTTCATGAAACATGAAGAAATCATCTACTTATCTTCTTATGCAAGATTGCTTTATAAATAAAACAAGCACATTGCATTACCATGGGACTATGAGACAGAACATTTTGTTTCTGAAGAAAGCACTGCTAACGGATGGCTTTATTGTTATTTCCTTCTTAAGTTTCATTGAAAATATTTCAATAAAAATGTGCATCATTATTAAGAAACAGTCTTTAAAGCAAAATGGCACCATTAAAACTGAAAACAGAGAATAAAAACCCCATTAAAGATACGCGGGTGCACTGCTATTACCAACTCCTTTAAGTCCGTCTACAACTGCCAACTCTGATTTCAATGCAGTGGTCGATTTCATTTTGGCTCAGTGGTTAACAGCATGCAGGTTTCAATCTAATGCAGTGGTTAAAATTCAGCAGCAGCAGCATTTAAAACGACAGCGCTGGAGACAAACTGCTTTATTTCTCATTGCCAGAATGCAAGAATTTAAACAAATAAATATACAAAAGCCCTTCTAAAAATACCGATTCAACCACAAATAAATAAATAAGCAAGCAAGCACCAAGTTTGCTAGGAACAAGCCTGCCAAAGTAAACTAAAGAAAAAATTCTCATTTTTTGGTCATCCTTTGCCATGCTCAACCTTTTAAAAGTCCATTCATTCCATCTGTAACTTTTATATTTTAGAAAAAAAGCACATACTGGGAACAACAACAACAACAAAAAAAAATCTAGTGAGCATATATGGAAGAATGCTTAGGAAACTATAGCTTCCGTTACTATTAACACAAAAAAGGAAACGCTCTGAGAAAAAAATTTTAACATAGGCTAATTAAGCCAAGTAAAAGATTACTATGCATTATCCTACATCACGTGTAAACTTTAACAAATATAACCACCACTACAGGAAAAAAAAAATATATATATAAATAGGAAATGAAGCTAGATGTTAAAATGCTTCTTAGCTTTACCATGCAGTATTAAAACACCTAAAGAAAATCTCTGGGAAAAATCTTCACAGAAAAAGTTTGATACTTGTGATTTTATTATGACTATTCTGAATCATTTTTTATAAATGCAAAATAAAATAAATTCAAGGAAGACACAGAAAGACTTCAATTGCCAAAAAAGTTCAACTGGTCTCTGATAAAATTGCATTTTCCCTAAAAATGTAGTTCTTTCCGATTTTAATTTTGGCAAAAGAAAAAAAAAGTCAGTGCATAAGGGTGACATTTCATCTCAGAGATTCTCAAACTTCTAAAACAGTTTTACTCTATTCATAGCCAGCAAAGCAAAATCAAAGAATCTTTGGTTGCGGGGGGGCGGGGAGATGGGAGTGGAAGGGAAAAAATAGTTGATAATGTTACAGAAGATACAAGTTTTAGGAAGGAGACTTGAGTGTTGTTTCATATTAAGATTTTGAAAATGCGAAAGACTGAAAATCAACTGAAAGATACAGTGGGCTGCATCTAAGACACTAACGGTAAATACAGTTATTCTCACTTTGGTGCAAATTCAGAACTGGATTGAAAAGAGAAAATATCACTGCTACTTTATTATACAGATCTTATCCAATGGTCAGTCAGAACTTTATCTTGTTTCCCAAAACCTAACAGAGCAAAACATTTCACTAAACAAAACATAAAGGAGATATATTTTGTCTTTCAGTCCAAAAAAAGCACATGGACAATTTGTAGTAATTTAACAGGAAGAAGTTTTCTTTTACTAGAATCCAGGCATTTCAGAACTTTCTTAGCTATGTGTGCTGGAGAAAGCAACTTGAAAAATATTGTGATGATTCAAGTGTACACCTCACTGCTGGTATGCAAACAGCCCGCGGGAATTCAAAGGGGCTGCAACTCGGGCCTCTAAAGCACATGCCTACCTTAATTATCTGGGGGAATCGGGACCTACTTTAGCTATTATGTCCTTTCAGGGATAAGTTAGTTGGTTCAGTTAACCCATTTCAGCACACCAACTTGGATCCTCCCGCGACGGGTCACGCTGGGCACGCTGCCCTACTCGGCAAGCAGAACAGGGACTATCTAAAGGTTGGAGATAAAAATATGCCTTCTGTAAATATTTAAAAATGAATAGAAGGAGACTTTAAGCTAATTTTCTCAAGTTTTTTTTTTTTTTTTTT
>VZSV01000020.1:7437193-7485757 GCA_013398735.1 Nothocercus julius | reverse complement strand
GTGCTGCCACCGCGAGGCGAAGGCTGCGCGCTGCTCCCGCCACCCTCCAGGGCCCGCGGGCCCGGGCCGCCAACGCGGGACCTTATCCGGGGCCATGGGAAGAAAGGGGCGCCGTGAATCGTCCTCCACCTTGCCTGGAACAGATCCCGCTGCACTTCCAAGCGGGCTCGCTTGGAACGGGAGTCCCAGAAGGGCTTCGTAGGCCCCGTTCGGACACAGGCCCCACCGAACTTTGGCATGGTGAATTAAGTTAGCAAAGAGTTAACTAAGTTCGTAAGGCGGCCAAGGTCAATACACTACGATAAACGTAGGGTCAACTTAAATACTTCCACACACAAGCGAGACTAGCTCCTGACACCAGTATTTTATTTTATTTAGAAATATCTGCAATGAAGAAAAACCTCGATACAAAGAGGCCAAGTTGCTCTCTAAAAAAAATAATCCAGTCTCTAAAGGCGGCATTAAGGCAGCCCCTGCCCTGCCCACAAATCCTGGCCGCAAGTCCCACCGCAGGGGCTGCGCAGCCCCACGGCAGAGAGCCCTTCCCGGCCACGGGGCCGCAGGGAAGGGCCCTCCGGCTCCCCTCTCCTCAGCTCCCACGCTGTCCCGGCGGGCAGGGCGCTGCGGAAGGAAGGGCTGCTCCGCAGGGCACGCGTGGAGCGCGGCTCAGCAAGGCCGAGCTTCCAAACACGCCGAGAGCACCCCCAGCTACGGCTCCCCTCGGCCCCGGCAACCCGCCCAGACGGCAAACGCCAAAACTCGTACGCTTTGCCCGCACAGCCACGGGCTCCCCCCCTTGCTTTATTCTTCCATTTTGTCGCTCTGTTCTCGCCTCGCTGCGTAACGTGGCAGAACTAACGAACGAACGCAGAGAAACCTTAGATAACTCGCGTGCCGTGAGGAGACCACGACTACTCCAGTGCCTCTAGAAAGAGCTAGTCTGGCTAGGTAATGTCACCAGTTAAAATGCTCTCTAAGGAAAAAAATGCCCCCTCCAGAAAAAAAAAAAACAAAGCAGCGGCCTTCAAGCGTGGGGGGGTGTCTTTACTGAGGACGCTGACAGACGCGCACCGGCAGGGCGGGAAGAGCTCCTACTGACATGGCTGGGCAGGAAGCAGGACGCGCCCCCAGACGCTGCATGACCTTCCTAAGAAACGCCTGAACGTGAGACAATTTACAGAGCGCCTGCGGACGCCTCTGTAAAGCAGCAGGACCTCTCTCTTTCCAAAGGCCACGACACAATCTAGGAGAAAACTCCTTTTCTGCGGCCAGCATCTTCTGCAATTTGTAGAGAAAGATGCGATACGTAACAACTACAAAAATCCCAGGCTTGGATGACTCCGCCTCCATGGTGCTTGGGTATTTTTGAGGGCACAGTGAAAAAAGGGGGGGAGAGGGGAACGCAATAGGCAGCAGCATTAATATTGCACCACCACATCCCCCCTCAAAGAAAGAAAAAAATCCTTCACAACACCCTTACTTCTTTATATTAAGAGTTTTCCAAGTACAGTTTTTTTTTTTTTAAAGCACTTAAAAAAAAAAATTTTGCTTTTTTAAGAAGTAGTTTTAGGATGAAGTAAGCAAGGCCTCCAAAAGTATATCAGGTTTATTGACTGCACATCCTCCTATCAGAAACCTTGACAAGCCTCAACTTGTCAATGTATTTTTTCTCCCTCAAGAACTTCAAGATAAAGACAATGAACGAAAAATTACGCCTGTGAGGTTCTCATTTTTAGGAGCAATGAATTTTCATCTCTCAAAGGCCAGGCAGACTTCCTACAAAGTCCAAAGACAAAAGACAATTTTCAGCTTGATTCTGTGGTGAATAAATGTGATATTTGAAGAGCTCTCTGCAATTTTTAGGTGCAGTTATTTGCTTTTGTTCTTGAGTGTCTAAAATAGATTAGTTAAAATAACTCACTTTGAGCATGGACAAGGAATAAAAATGCTTTTGCCTATCATAATATAAGCCAAGCTTCACTAAGCAGAACTCAATTTTATCTGCTTGGACTAGTGAGGTGACATGGTAATGAAACGTTTACCTAATAAGGAGATTCTTTAAAATATGGATCAGACACATTTCTTTCTACAACCATTCCATATATGTAATCCTAAACAGACATACACTCCACATAACAAATCAGAGGAGGAATCTCTCAGCAAGGAAGCAACCACAGTTGAGCCCATCAATATGATACTTCTCATATCCTTCAGAACAGAAGCTTTCTTTTTCCAAACAGAAAACAACCCTCTTTTTAAGAGAACAGGAAAAACAAATGGGATTTGGCTGCATTACATGATGAAAATACTAAAGAAAAAAAGCCCAACTTAAGCAAACAGGAAAATCGTTCTGCATTTTTCCTTTAAAGCAACGGGCTCAGCCATCTTGTACACTTACAGCTATTCTCAATTCCTTTGAGACAAACATATTTGATTACCTCTCCAATATTAAGAAAAAAAGTTATAACAATCTGCAACAATTCATGTTCAACTCTGATTAAAAGCAGAAGAAAAAAATTACATAAAACAGTTTTGAAAAAGACCTGACTACTAGCAGACTTGATGTAAACATTCCCAAGAAAACAAAGGTGGAGGAGCAAGTAACATTTTCTTAGCACAGCAAGGTCAAACTGGACATATTGCAGATGTGAGATTGTAATATATACATATAGGTTTTCCGACTAACAATTGTATACTATTAATAAACTCTCAGCTGCATAATGATATTACAGAGCAGAAAGGAAATTTTCATCTTGAACATACTACAGTGCAAAAAGCAGCACAGGCATTTGCAAACAGTGAATGCTACCAAGGGGCACACAGCTCTTAAGATCTGGGCGATTAACTTAGATGCCTAACGAGAGTTGGCCTTTCCCAAACACCTGACCTGTTGTGAATGAGGAATAACTCAGAATTATAGCCTAAATCTACTAAACTAAATCTCTGCAAGAAATCAATTAGCTTCAGAAATCACAAGTCTTTTACCCAAACAAACTACGAGTTTACCTCTATTTCAAACCGCTTCGTCTAAACCAAGAGTACTTGACTTTTTTGGTTTGATGACCCCCATGGTGCTCTCTGGCATCAATGGGAGGTTGAACGTTGATGCTGGGCCAAACAGCCAGACTTAAACAGTCAGCCTGTGTGTGGAGGTGGGGCTGACACCTCCTCAAAGCACTGGTTCTTGGACATGCAGTGCAACATCCAGTGTCTCCACGAAACAGCCTTGCAGACATGCAACCATGTCCGTTCTCACCCTCCCCCCAAAAGCAAAGTTCTCCTCCATTTATTTATTTATTTTGAAATCTTTAATGGAACTTTAATGGCAGTCACCCTTGAGAAGCAACAAGGCAGGAACTCATACCTGCATGCACTAAATGCAAAATGTGAACCCACCATGAGCTGAACCTTTAGCCTAGGTGGACCATATTGCCAGGTTGCACAGTGCCAGTTAAACGACCAATTCTTGGGTCTTGGTCAAGACCTGCATACAAAATGTTATAGTCTAATTCTTCTTCCAACCATTGCAAAGTCTATGAACAAAAGCATTCCAAAGTCCACACTGAGATGGACATGCACGTAACATCAAAGCAGGAGATTATTAAACTGACACCATGCAACTCTAAATATGTATTTTCTTGTCGGAGAAAAAAGTATTTTCAAGAACTCCACAAGCAGCAGGCTTAACTTTTTCCACCTTGTTAAGCCATGTGGTAATGGCTGTGGATGGTAATCCCTGGGTCTCATGGTTTTAAGCAGTAAGGGACTTGATTTAAGATACAAATCACAAAGTTACTGTTCATTGAGAAGATCATGTCTGTACGTTTTCAGTGAAAAACAATACTGAACAAAATTACAGATACGGCATGATATTTCCAGAGAAAGTGCCTGAATCTGAACCATTTAATATTTTTCAGCACCTATACTTCTTTCTAGAAAAGAAGTCTAAGGAATGGGAAAGACATGAAGCCACTAAGAGTTGGGAAAGAAAATTTCCAAAGAAGAGCATTTCAACGCTCTTCATTTGAATAAATACTGGCTGAATAAAAACTGGCAAGTCCATGGCCACTAGCACTAGTTATCTTCTATTAGGACTTCCTCTCTCTCTCTCCTTCTTTTTTTTTTTTTTTTTTTTTTTTTTTTGGAGTGAGGGGAAAAGAGGGAAGAGGGGGAGAACAAAGAGGGTTGTGGGAGGCAACCATTAGTCTAACCCATCTGGAGAAAGGAATAGCCATTACTAGGGCTTTTATTATTTTTTTTTTTTTTTAAATCTAGCAGGTCAATTCCAGAAATAAAAACTCTTCACACTGACCTACTACTAAAAATCTGCACCCTTTCATTATGACTGTTTTCTCACTGGGAAGATGCTAGAGGTAGCATGCTCCAGGACTACATGGTACTTCAGTAACTTAAGAAAACCTGACTTACAAGAATAATATCATTTGTGAACAGTACTTTTTTTTCAAACCCTGAATATGGTTTATAACATCTTAATAAGCACCTTCTGAAAAGTGTTATTCTGCAAAGTCATATAAACAAACTCACAATGCAAGCTGCTTTCTACTGACAGCATAACAAGTAATCCTTCATTCTAGGAGGACTGATTTTGGGAAACATTTTTGTTAAGAAATATGCATTAAAGCTTCTCACTTTGTCTCTTGAAACTCTTTAAATAAACTGAATTTAGAATACTTACCTAACCACGTTGCAATAAGAACAGAATCAATTCCCTCTATAGGCTCACATATTCTAGCAACTACTGGATGTATTTGCTGTGATAGATAGTACTGAGTATCAACAATAAGATTGTCCTGTTTTTGCAACTGTTCTGGAGCATATGCTCGCTGGCTGGCACTCAGATTTGATCCATCCTAAGAAAGGAGACATGTAGAAAAAAGTGTGAAAAAAGTAAAATCCACATTTAGTCTATATACAAAAGATTATACTTCAAGCATTGTGTATTATTTTAACGCAAAGATGTTACACAATTGCTCTCTCTTGGTTGATTTATTATGCATCCAGTACAAATCCAACAGTAGTAAAAATTTGCATTGCTGTTGCTGGCATCAACTAGCAAGTTCAAGAATGTAAATCCAGCTTGTATTATTGCAGCCTACATGTGCAAATCAGTAAGAGTAGACAGAGTAAACAGTCCCATCTGTCAATTCTGAAACGCACAATGAAAACACATTGTAACTATCAGCCCAGCTAAAAATATGCAGAAGGCAGGCATTTTGTATTCATTTTGTATTAAACTAACATTATCATTTTATAAAACAAGCAAATTCCAAGTACTGGATATCAAAACTGGTTCTGTTTTGCTAGGAAATTGATATTCTGAGATTCTATACAGAAACAAATAAAATGAGCAGTCAGAGAGGACTAGCAGTTATTGGCATGCAAATAAATGACAGAGAAAATATTATCAATTTGAAAGAGTGAAAATACTGAAAAAAAACACTTGGTGACCTCACGAGGCAAAATAGGAACACCACTCACCACTCGGCTCAGAGCCGACATCAAATTCTTTACCACAAAGTTAAAGACGAGGAGAAAAGAAGTCAATTCGGGAAAGCGGTATTTGAAATAAAAAATAGCATTGATGAAGGAATTACATTTCAGCTCTAAACAGACTGCATTCTTTCAGAAAACATAATTCATTAAATCTCTAAAGTATCATTCCTAGTCCATCACTACAGTAGGAAATTTTATTTTCAATGCTTGTCAAAACTTTAAAGTAGTAACTTAATGAGCATTCCATGATAAAAGTAAGTATTAACTGGGGAGCGGTTTGGGAGTATCAAATCAGTTTTTCCTTAAGTTCTTTAGTCTTTTTTTTTTTTTTCCTCCCCCTTTTTAAATCAAAATAAAACTCACATGCCTTAGCATGTAACACCTTCATTCTTCAGTTAAGACAAGACACTGGCTTCAACAGGGTCAGCAACCATCGACTGAGAACCCATCACTAATAAAGACAGACTACATGCCATTGGTCCCTCCTACTCCTTTCATACAACTTAGTATTCAGGAACAAAATTAATTTAGGACTATTCAGCGCAACCAGCTGCTTTGCAAAAATAATTGTAATGCGATTCCTTCAGCTTCCTTCTTTCAACAAGTCCATTCTTCTCTTGCATTGTGCTGCCGCGCAGCCATTCCCATTGCCAGCTCTCTAAGTCTTGGCAGTTTCTTCATGCCAAACTAGGAACTCCAGATTAATACAAAACAAAATAATATATTTTCATTTTTTAAAGATGAAGGAGTTGAAACAGTGGTCCACTGTAGATGTTACCAAGCCTATCGGTTTGGCATAAGAGGTCCCTGGGTCCAAACTACCTAATCCAAACTACCATTATCTTTTACTGCAAATCCAAATTATGGGGTGTATTCTTGAGATAACGATATATAAATTTGAGGTAGAAACTTACTACCAAGTCATGCATGTTTTCAAAATGTGTTTAAAATTTGAAAAGATGGTAACATCGAAAAACACCCAAAACCCAAGCATCAGAGGTTTTGGAATATCCATCGCTTCCTTCTTCCAAGCATCCCCGCACCGCGAGCGAGCAGGCAACGCGGCCGCGTCCATCCCACGTGTCACCTGCCTTCTTTTCCTCTCCTCAGTGCACGCAGCGGAGTGAGCTGGCTGAGGACGAACGCCGAACACTTCCCATCTCCCTCAGCAGAGCGTAGCCTGCCTCCCTCCAAGCGGGCACGGGCACAGCACTAGTTTCAGGCAATGTTCTTTTAGAGCAAACTGCTAAGCATGAAGCAGATGGTCAAGCACACGGTAGGATGACCCAGAGCACTGCACTGATATCGAAAGAAACTAAAAGGCCTCTTGATTTTTCCCATGACAACTGTATTTTCCAGGACCACCAAAGTTTATCAACAGGCAGAGAAATTTGTAGGAGAAAAGGTTGGCTCATTTATTGGAAAGCTTCATTTTCTGGAAAGCAACCTCAGGATAATTCTACAACAGTTTCCTGCAGAGCTTCCTCAGCTGACAGACCAGCTGAAAGCAAGCAAGCAAGCCTGCCTGATGAAGGGAAGGACACTGCTGACACAAAGAACTTGCCATCAAAAAAGCAAACTCCAAACCTTCCCCAAATTGTTCTGCATGCCTCTGAATGAGCATTCATCAACCAAATGGCAGAAAATTTCTTGAGGAGCTTACACTCCTTCAATTTAAACTTCCCTTGAGTTTTTACTCAAGATCAGAGTAATGAACACATTATGGAGTAATGGCTGGAAAGAAAGACTTGTTAAATGATAGTGAGATATGTAACTTTGTGCTGAAAGTTTTACTTCATGTAGCTGAGGGGTGCTGCAATCCCTTTGTAGTTACATGCAAGTGTGCTGCCTTCCTCCCTCTCCAGTACACCTCCAAAACACATTTATACCATGTTCATAATTGCATTTTTGAACTCCTTATAGCAACTGAATTTCAGAGTGAAGCAGTGGGACTAGATATCAGACTCTTCTCCCAAGACTTGAAGAATGTACAAAGCAGAATGGGAATCTTGCTGGGATTTGGGGGAAGAGGGAGAAGGTGCATCTAGACAAGGGTGTAGCGACTATAATTTTATTCTGACCCAGTTGATATTCTTGGGGTTTTTTGATTACATCTTTGGAGTAGAAAACAACGTTGAATACTTACCTGTTGGCACATTAATTAGTAATATGGAGTTGTAGCCAAAAACATTTCTCAAATGTACCAACAAGAAAGTTCAGTAAAATTTATTTAACTGTTGTAAATCCATATTTGACACTGATAGAGTATCGTATGTACAAAACACATGCAATTTGTGTGAAAAGACTCAAAAATTGGCAATAGTGCAGAAAGATGGAAAACATGTCTTGATGCAAGAAGAGCAGCCACTTTGCTGTTTCAGCTGTCACTAATATGACATCATTTACCTAAGTTTTAAAAGCATTTACAAGATAAACAGAAATCTGAAAACAGAAGGCTCCTCAAATTCCTTAGCCTAGCAGACAGAAGTACTGCCAGATCCAGTGACTAGGAACTGAAAATACGAACCCTGAGACTGGAAATAACAATGACACAGCATAATCACAAAATAGCTTTCCAAGAATGCCAGTTTTTCACGACGAGAACTTTTTTGCCCCTTATAAATTAAGATCAGATGTTTTCTTTAAAAATAACTTCTGGTTCTGAAAGGAATTTAAATCAGGGAAATGTTACCAACTACTGCACAGGAATGGTTATACAAGCCCAGCTGGTATCTTCTGACCCTGTAGAACTGTCATGAATTTAATACAGAAAGCAAGCTATTTTAAAATACAGCATAATCTCACTGCAAAGAAATGTCAAAATATTTCTAAGCAGTTGAGTTGCCTTTCTTTGCCACCTCTCAAAACAATGCTAGTATTTAGCTATAAATAAACACATTTTTACCTGACAAATGATATATGACACTGTATCTCCTGCCTTCACCTTTCGGCCTCCTTGAGAGTTTATCCACATGGCAACATGCACATGTGGCAAGCTTTTTTTGTCAGGATAATCCTGTGGATCTTTTGTCAATGCCTAAGAGATCAAAAGAGAAAACAGAAAAAAAGAAAAGTATTTTACTTAGATGATGGACAACTTAGAACAGTAGAAGACAAGACTACCTAGTAGCTGCCTTCATTCGCAAGTCTATTTGCGGTATGACAAAAACAACATGCAGAAATTTTAATAAATGTATTTTCCAAGCATTAAGACCTAGGTAACAGTCCTTATTCTTTAAATATTATTATTAATAAAATGAGAGGATGCAAGAGGCTGTAACAAAACACATGGAAGGCTGTAAGAATTACAGATATATTGTAACTGTTTTAAAATGAAAACAAATTGTAGCTGAAAATAGCATGCAAAATATAAAAACATGGCCCCTTATCCCTGTACAAGTTCAAATCATAAAGTGGGTCTGAATAACAAGTAGTTAAGTGTATTTAAAAAGCTATGTTAAGGAGATACATCTGGATTAAAATATTTCTATATATTCCATATACTGGGATTTCACACTTAATTCTTTCCATTCATTAAAATGCTATTTTTAAATATTTATCATCATTCCAATTCTTAAAAACAACTTAAGCATTTAATAGTGAAATACATAATTTTATTATTTGCAAAGTAGTAAAACACAAGAAAATTCGGCATTTAAAATGCTGAAAGCTGTTACATATGTATATTTCATTGAGATACTAAGTACCGTTAGAATATTTACACTCAGAACACTCTAAGAAATGGTTAACAAATTTTTAAATAAGCCACAGAAATCACTGATTACTCTAATATTGATAATGACAACCTGAAGATACTTCTTAACTGATTCATCAACAGAGTATTAAACAACAGCCAGAAGGCTGGCCCACAACACGAAGAGACTTGGATGGAAAAGAAATCTATGAAAAATCTTTTCTATTAGAAGAGTGTAAGGGTCATATAGTATACACTTTCCTGATGAGACACTCCTAGCTGGCCAAAATACACGTTCCACTGAGGATTCATTAAAAATCCTAAAGATTTGATAGAAAACTTTTCCTGAAGAAGAAAGTGTGAGTTCTCAGATAATTACTAAGGTATAAAAACAACGAGGAGGAGAGCAGGATGGGATGAGACACCAAGTTGGTGCTCTGAGAAAGCAAGACTGGCCTCCAAACACACAAGGTATCTTTACTTTTACTGTAAGATCCTTGCAGTAGGTCCATGCTAGTCACTGTGAAATAAAATAAAAAGAGGGACTGCATGGTTTTAAGCATCATCAGAACAGAAATGATAAATCTTCTTTTCACTAGGATTAAATAAGGCTAAGCCAAAGCATCAAACAATACTGAACCAGCATCCAGGAGTAAATATCTGTGAAAAAAATAGTACAGTATAAATGTAATAAAAATATTGTTTAAGAAAGGAGGGGAAGGAGAGGTTTTTAATGAGACACCAAATAAACTTCCTTCATAAGGAACAACAAACCCACAGAAAAATCAGATGGAGGCAATTCTATAAAGGGTGTAAGATCACTAAAGATGACCTTCCAGAGTGGAACATTTAGTGTCCCCACTTTGCCAAGCTACCCACATCCTATCATGCATCCTATCAGGATTCTGGATAATATTTTCAAACTTTTTTCAGTTTACAGAGCTCATATGGTTGAAACTGTATAAAACCACATCAGAATTATTTGCTATCTACCCACTCCAGATAATTCATGTTTAAAAAGATTTTATCTGCAGTCAATATAGTTAGGAACTGGGCTGTTCCCAAATCATCGATAATAAAAATACAAGAAAGCCTTGTAGGAACATCTTCAGACATTCAAGGAAACTGTAGATGATTATTTTTTGTCCGAATTCAGTGAACAAATAAACAAAGAAAACAGCACAACACACTTTAAATACAGTGCATTTTGCAAATAGCAAGACTGGAAGAAGGAAATAAGCCCTTTACCTTATTTATTTCAAACTGATGTATTGGAATCTGGTCATTGATGACATTTTCTCCAATTTCTATTAGCCGCCTTTGAATATTTTCCACAATTATGTCTCGAGGCTGGTCAGAAAGAATTTGACCAATGACATAGCTGTAAAAGAGTTCAGAAATACAAAAAGCTTAAAATACATAAAACAAAACCATTTTGGTAAACACATTTGTGTCTTCTCCTGGGTATCTCTAGAAATTAAAGGAAGAATCTGAGTATAGACTCTAATCCAAAAGTTAAACAAATTTATCAGATATTTCATGTTGTGTTTAGTTTTTTTAACCAAAAACAAATGACTCCAAATAGTTCTAATACTAAACAATAAATTGAAACTAATTAAACCAACTGGTTTCTAATTTTTGCTCCTTGTTACTGTTCCTATGTTATTATTCCACAGCAGGTATCTAAGATTTATGGGGGAAAGGGAGAGGAGGAGAAGGAGGAGAAGGAGCATGTGAAGTTAAAGCAAGCAGTCTTGACTATTTCTGTAAAATGTGGTTGGAAGGTCTGCCAGCTGCAGAAGAGTTAGTCACTAAAGAACACTCCAAACATTTGTATAGCTTTAATTACTAATACATTCCTAACTTGGAAAAATTTGCTTCTATTATGATGCATCTTTTCTTAGAAAATGCAAATCTTAAGAACAGTTAGCAAGCGCGTGGTGGATTACTGCGAATGTAAAGACGCATCCATTTTTGAATACTTTTGGACCACAATTCATTTAAGCTAAGTTTTAAAGAAGCTGCATGTAATACAAAGTCAGTCAGCCTCCAGCTGACCACCTCTCCACTCATGCCAGTTTTCTTTCACTGGTGCATTATCCCTGTTGAAGTTAAGCATGAAGATGCTCTGCGCAGTGATAATTAATCAAATGATCATCAAAGGAGTATACCATCCTGATAATGAAATATCAGGAGGGTCTCATGTGAACGACAGGGAATCCGGTCTTTGGGGAAGGCATCTTTTTCTCTCTTAGCGCCCTCGGGAGGCGGCCCCGGTGCTGACGGTTTCACGAGAGGGTGCTCAGGGCTGCCCACAGGCTCCTGCAGAGTCACCTCTGAGAAACGTGAACCTACGACTCTGAGCACTGACAGAACCCACTGACCTCACAGAACTTCAGATCCGGACTATTACACTGTATATACAAGATATACAAAACAAAAATAGGTAACAAAATCAGAGGCATTTGGACTCCTATCCAGTGTTTATGAGAAGGGCACTGTTTAAAACAGACACTGTGAGCAAAAAGGACACTCACTTTCCAGTTTCTTTTGCAAGATCACACCAGTCTCTCCGGACTATGTCCAGTCCTTTCAGTTCTTGTTTAGTTATGTATTTCCCATCTCCGGTTGGTTCCACTGTCAGAGCAGCGTATTTCTTCTTCTTTAACAGTAGTAAGGACTTAAAGACTCCATCAATATCAATCTCCAACAATTTATAGAGCTTGTTCACTTCACTTTTGATCTGTGAATGCACAAACATTAAAGACAAGCACAATACCTTAACGAATCTGGTTACATTTAACCTTCATCACGAAGGCTACCCTTCTGAAATTTAAAACAAGTAGCAATATGCACTGTGTGTTTGCATATGTATTTTAGAGGTTTGGCAGCTGACATTAACAGTGTAATCAAGTATAAAACAACAAGTATGAGCTACTTTTTAAGTTAAGGTTCTCCCATTGGCTTCTTAAAGATTTACTGTATGGCATAAATATCCATTTCCCCAAGAAAGTTAAGCATACAGGACAAACCCGGGACTGAACAGGAGCTCACAGATCACTGACTCCAGCTCTTTTTACCAAGACAGCTACTTCATCTAGCCTCTTATATCAATTAAGCAAGTTTCCCCCAGCTTCAAAACAACGTGAGCTTTAACTACGGATGAGAACCGTGTGTCTACGGCAGAAGGAATAAAAAGTTTCTACAGCCCAGCTTCTCCAAGAGAAAGTTGCTATTTTTCTGTCTTACCCACATACAGAAGTTTGAAATGATACTCAAAATATTACCTTAGTACAGTACCAAATGTAAACCTGCTACATCTTTTTTATCTTTGTTCTAAAAATGTTACACAGTAGTGTAAATTGCAAAACTGCATGTACCTTAAACAAACAACTTCCATTCCAGTGTACAAGTGTCCCACCTACTGGCTTTATTAAAAGGTCCCCACCTCCATTTTTCTTCCTTCATACTTTTTTTTTTTTTTAATAAAAAGCATTTCTTCTGAAAATCTTTTCACATCTTTTCACTCCTCGATGCTCCTCTTCCTGTCCTGTCCTCGTGTGTTCTAGTCTCCACTTTCTTTCCTCTAGAATTTTCTTTCCCTCTTAACTTTAATCTCCTTATTCATTCTCTCTCCTTCATTATTCCCAGTTCTCTTTCCACAGACTACCAAATATGAAATATCCTCTTCTTCCATTTCAGAGTTTTATATAAAAAAGTTCTTAATTTATATACTGCACACCCTTACCAAGACAGAAGCAATATTTCCAGCATAAAATCTCAATGTTTTTTAGTCTAGCTTTGGGCTCACACTACCAGTTTTAACAAAAAAAAAAATTCCTTATGCATTTTCCTTATGCGCACACACTTCAGGTTTCAATTTTCTCAGTTGTCCCTTCGTTTTTCCTATTAAAGAAATCTGCACTTTCAATAATCTGGGTCTATCTAATCTCTTGCATATTTGTAAAGTATAAGGGCAATACTATTTGCTAGGTTTATATTCAGTTCATAAAACCAGAACAGCCAAACAATTCCACTAAACATTTTTGTTTGTTGAATGCTTACATCATACTATTGAAGTGCTTATAAACAGCACCAGAACAGCACCGAACATATCGGAAAATCTGAATCAGAAAGCTGCATGGAAAGTGAGACACATACAAAATTCTGCCGAGTAATAACAAAAAGGGACACAGATATAAACACTGGGCGGGAAGGGAGACAATGATAACTGGAAATCTATGAGACCAGACATTAATAGATGAGAAAATTCAGGTAGAAGATGACAGAATTTCTCCCCTTCCACAAGCATTATAACATAGACCTGCAGGAAATCTTTAGGAAAAAAAAGAAAAGATCCTTACCTTGTTCCCTAACTTGAAGACCTCATCCAAATTGGTGCTATTTGTATTTATCATAATGGAATCCGTGTCTCCATAAATCACTTCAAGGTTCATCTAAGTGAAACAAACTGCTTTGAAAAACAAAATCAAAAACTCTCCATCTTTTCAAAATCCCACCTCATTTTCAAAACTCAGTCTAGAAGGTCAGCGTTCATATATTATCACTTAAATTTTAAAAATTGAAAAAAGAGGTGAAATACATTTTTACTGAAAAGTCTGTATATTTCACTGAGACATATCTGATTCAAACAGAATCATTATTCTCTTTGAATCAATGAAATGTGAAACATCCATACATTAAAAACAATCTTTACTTGCATACATATTAACTATAGTTCAAATGTATACTACATGAAAGCTAGGAAATAAGTCTGTGGACAATTCTAGTCTTCAAAATTAAAAGAATTAAAAATCTAATTATTAGTAATTTTGGACTATTGGAGCCCAAAAACAGCACTGAAGCTCAAGACGACTGCTTGACATGTTCAGACTCTTCTGAGAAGACACGTAGGCAACATGCTTGAAAGATAATGCTACAGTCAGTTATCTCATTGTAGTCATTATACAATGCTACTGCAAGAAAATCATTTTGGACTTAATAAAAATAATAACGCCTAATTCTTTCTTATGGATCTACTGCAACTATTGATCAGTGAATACTGCAATTGAGAATTCCATGGAAGTGTCCAGATTAGACTATGTTCTTCTTTCGCATCTTCTCATATTTTTAAATGCGGCTTAGTATCTTCTCTCTCCTTTTCTTCTGCTTTAATTTGGTTTCTGTGCTAGTCCTCTCCTGGCGAGCAGCCTTGCAGGGATTCAGCTTTTCCTTCTCCAGAAGGATCTAGCTACTATGACCCACATGTTTTTTTAATCTTCTGATGAGCTCTGAATAGTGACATCTAATGATGAACACAAGTACCCCCTTGGTTCCTTCTCCCTGACTGCCACTTGGCTCTTCCGTTCAGCTTTCACTCTGATTCTAGTAACAATTCCAATGCCCATCTTAAAAAAAAGATTGTGTGCGGTCTTTGCACACATGGCAGCAAACTCCAGACAAAGTGAATGACATAAAAGCTTGAGATGTGTGTGGAAGGCACAGCAAGGAAAAAAAGGTGAAAAGAGAAATGTCTGAAAAGTAGCAGCAGATGCATCCTAGGACATCATGTTATCTTGAAAAAACTGAAAATCAGATGTCTTCAGTGGTCGTGAATCAATGTAGTTGTAAAAATTGCACGGCGTGTCCACGTTAAACTCCATAGAGTCAAAAGAACATCATGTGACACAGTTTAAAGGATGCCAAAAAATAAACCGTAATAGAACACTGGAACACACAGTGTAACAGGCCTGTGAGTAAACTCTAATTAGCACTGTTGCTAATTTGCTTGCAGCAGTCGAACACAGGCTTCAAGCAGGGGCTAGATCGTATCTGTGCTAGGAAAAGAAAAAGCTGTAATCCATTAGGAAGGATTACATTTGTAAACTAGGCATCCTAAGAAGTGATTTCAGGTCTGTTTGGGATACAATTCTCCTAGAATAAAAAAAGTTCACCAGGTGTGCTCTTTAAGGGTCATTGTGTAATAAAAATGCTCAGCATTACCTTTTGCACCATCTCCTTGGTATGCATCAAAATCTGAAATGGGGGGAAAAAAAAAGCACCAAGATTAGTGTATGATATAATTACAATTTAACACATGCAAACATATCCATTAGGTTGCTAACTCCAAATTGCTCTCACCTTTCAAAACAAGGCAAGACACCTCTCTCCTGGCAACATACAGTCACCTTGATACTCCTATTACATGAGTAAATACTCACCTGACCTTGTATTAATGCTATTATTAACTCCCCTAAAACAAGATTAAGACAAATCTCAAAATTGCATATGAACACGCAACTGAACACTGTTCACAACACTGAATCCAACGCTCAGATAAAAATCTAATTAGAAAGTACCAGAATTAAGCCTCTCAAACTAATTCAGGTCAGCCTAAATTAGGTCTCCACATATACTGTCTTGATATGATGGTCTTGGTATCTCTTGATATCACGGAGCTTTTTCTCTCCAAAGTCCTGACTCAACCAGGACAGTCAGGTTAGTGCTCACTTAACAGGAACTTGCTCAGAAGTTTGATTATCCTTCCAATGGTCTCAAACTGGGAATCAAAAAAAAGGAAAGCAGCGACCCTCACCCGTCCCCCCGAAGTGTCTGTGCGGGTCCCAGACAATTTTACACTGACTCGGAGACACAGTAAGGGGTGTGTGAGAATTTCCAAGGGTAAACAGTTGTGAGAGTTAGTTCTTTCTCCCTGCAATCATCTTTTCTTCCCTAGGCAAACCCTCCAACTGCAATACAAGACGGGTTTGTGATGTATTGTCTCCAGGACCCTGTGGATGATCTAGGGGGACCAGGAAAAGCATCATACAGAAGGTCCCATAGAAACACTATAATTACATATAGAATGTTTAAGAAGTGACCTTAATACTGACATTTTCTAGCTTTGGAATGTTGTTCTTTTAGCAGGACTACATGAATAAAAAGCAAACCATCCTCTTTGCACACAGACAATACACTGGATTCAAAACTACACTAATATTATCAGAGTTCATCTTTCACACCTACTTCACAGGCTGCTTTCACCACTGCTGCTTAACCAAGAGGGCCTGATTGCATTGCAGGGAGTGCAGCCTGAGCAAGCCCAGACCGTGTTTACACCAGCCAAGCTGGAGGCCGCAAGAGCTCCTGGCAGCGAGCACAGCCACCTCGATACCCCTCGAGCTTCTGAAGTAGCTGCCCAAAGCCCACCAAGCCCTTGCAGCTCAGCTACACACTCCTCCTAATCAAGACATTTGCACTGTCCGTCCCACAGCCCGATCTGTGACTTCAGGTGACACATTCCCCTCCTTTCTGCTACGCTGCCCAGCTTTAGAGCAGCAGCCTCCTCACATGCAGTCTCCCTAGCTGTCTGTACAGTTCAGAGCATCTCTATTCAGGGGACACTCAGGGAACTTAGCATGCTCTCTGGTGGGGGAACGAGCCTCCCTGCACAGACTCCTCTTTGCACTCTGACAGAACACCTGCCTCCAACCACTATCCTCCACCAGCTCCTGGTGCCAGTTCTGATTTCCGTGTAGTCACTAAGTTTGCATGAGAAGCTAAGCAGTAGAAATGAGGACTGTGAGCACAGAGAGCCTAAAACGAATCCTAGATTCTTGACTATCGCTATTATTCTGCTGCTACAAAACTGAAACAAAGTGTCTGCTGCTACTGAGCAGTAAATAAACAGGATGACCACAGTGTCATGCCCTCAAAATTAATGGCACATATCTCCAGTATCTTTGAACCTTTGGATAAGTACAATGATACATACATACATACCACAGATAGCGTGAGCACTATGCTGCAGAAAGCTTCGGTTTAAAGTTATGCACCACTGTGTATCAGCTTTGGCACCCTTAATTTAGCAATGCTTCACTTTGCAAACTTAATAGTCTCTCTCAATATAGTGTGTGTTTATACATGTTAACTTATTAATAACACAAATATTAAAAGCATATATGTATAAAGCTTTTCTTTTGGGATAAGTGCCTTTTGGTTAAATGCTGTAAACCCTATACTAAATATTTCCTCTTCCTGCACAATCCTTCTATCTTTTTGAAGTGCATGAATATATTAAATTAAATTCAGGCCTAGCCAACAATAAACCAGAATACGTTTTTCACTATTTCATACGTATTACCACTAATCAAGAAAGTTGAGCATAACACAATTAGTGAAATGAATCCCTCTTACACTTAGCTCTAAGCAGCTGGAAGAAAAAAAAAAAAAAAAAGTAATTTAGTACAGCTAGAAACCTGAAGTCTGAAGAACAGCAGTCTGGACAAGTGCGCTTTTCACATCATTCCTACAGAAACTACTTTCTAAATCCATATATGATTTTTCTTGATCATTGGCAGAGTTCGTTACTGAAAGATCCACTCTTTTCCAACTAAAGAAAAATTTACAATGGAAAAAAAAAGCATTTATTCTACATTAATTTCATATGCAATGGAAAAAAAAATAAAGCAAGCCATACTATCTATGTCTGAAGTGACTTTCTCAAAGTAAATTAACACATAGCAAATAGTTTCACAAGAAGTCTTTTCATCTAAATTTGTTATTTGTTTTCCCTCCATTGACTCTCTCTTCATGTCTTTTGACAAGACAAAAAACAACTGAGAAGAATGAAAACCTGCAAATTGTCATAAAACAAAAAACTGACAGGAATTTCTAAAGCACAGTTAAAAAGATAAACATTATATCATTCACAAATTTTGAAGTTTTTTTTGAGGCGCTACAAGCAGACTTCAATCAGCCAGGAACCATTTAACAGTCAGTTTTAATGCTATTCCAAAACACAGCATTTCTGGCCTTCTGAAGGGATCAAAGGAGGCTGTGCCTTTCCCCAGTCGACGTCCTTGGCTAACCAGCTAACACAGGAGACAACAACCCTTGCCATTTTCAGGCCAGAACACAGCCAGGGATGACGGCGATGGCACCATCCTCCAGCACAACATCCTCTTGTCCATGGTTCGACTTTGGAAGTATATGGAAGTATTCACTGAAATAGGAACAAGAATGTGCACTGCAATGCTCCATTCATTTCTGCTGCCAAGTATTCAGGAAGTCCTGTCATCTAAAGCAGCTTTTAGAACAGTTTGGTTAAGAAACAGTGCACAGACACAGCGGCCGTGTGCGCCGTATCCTGCGATCCTTGAACAGGCAGACGTGCTCCAATCTCAGAGATCAGCCCCATGAGGCTACCAAGGGCCTCCGCACGGCCACCAGCTTTAGACATGTCTTTAAGGCACCTTTCTGCTCACAGCACCCTGTAGGTAAATTTTCTGAAGGGGGAAACATGTTCCCTTGCTCCCGACTGCTCCTTCCAACCAGTTCATGGAGCTCCATGGCACCACCTTTAACGGTAAAGGCTTAAGTGCAATAACACAGATCATATGCACGGAGGTAAAAATGCTAATAGGAACGTGTTATGCTATCAGCCTTCCAAAATTGTGGTAAAGAGGCGATTATGTAGTTTGAGAAGGATTTAGGAATAGTGAAAATTGAAGTTGTATCATCTCAGTTCTGTGGCTCTCATACATATGCATTGGAATACACACTTCACATTATCACACACTACTTTTTACTGCTGTAAGGCAACACCACCACACCTGTGTATAGCTGAAGCTATATTTGCCTTTTTAATTTGTTAAAGGCATCTTAAACAGGCTAGGAACAAAAGAAAGGCTAACATTCATTACTCTTCTTAGGAATATATTATCAGTAAAGATGCACAAAGACAGGACCGTTCAATAAACATTGCTTTGCTCTACTTGAGACGAAGTCAGGTAATGGAAGATCTCCTGAGCACTGTGGCAGCACTAAAATAGTTTGTTTTCATAAATGAATCGGGATGTTACACCTAGCTAATAAAAGTCCGACACTCATTTAAGTCTGTGACTTTGTGCACTGTCCAGGTGTACTGGAAGAGCCCAGCTGTGCAAGCGCTGCACTGTTATCCCTGTCCTTCCGCCATCCCCAGGCATCACCCAGCTCAAAAGGCCAGGTTTTGGCAAGTCCTTCCTGAATGGACTCCCTGGGAGGCAGCGAACGCCGGGTCCTTGCCCCTGCTCCCTGTGCTGCTTCTGTGGCACCACTCCTGTCTCTCAAATGCAAAACTCACAAAGACTCCCTGGAGCAGAAAGGCAACCCCATCCCCACCCCCCAGGCCTGTTTTGGGGGAGAGGGTTCAGCTACACACCAGCTTTCTTCTTCTTGCAGGCCCCCATCACTCACTTTCCTCTCTGAGGACGGTCCTCTGCGGACGCAGACGTTCTCCGAGGAAGAGAGAGGAGGTAACATTTGTGCATCCTGATCTCTTCACAGTTGAGGCATCCCACAGTCCAGCTCCCCCCACTTCCTCACACTTTCCAGCCACTTTCTTCAAAGAAGAAACTGCTGAATCTACGCGAGGACTCTCTCTCTCAAAGCGCAAAGACACGATCTAAGCAAAGAGATCACTTGGGTCAGGGGTTACGCTCTGAACCACCATATAACTTTGACTCGCAATGAATGCCCTTCCCAGGGCTTTCCCTGAGCACATATAGACACCTATGGACATATACTTTCTTGGCAAATTTCCAAACATCCAGTTGGTTGAACTCCACTGAAGACCCTAATTGCAAAAAAAAAAAAAAAAAAAAAAAAAAAAAAAAGCCATCCCCATCCTCAAAAAACAAAACCAAAAAAATGCAACACAAACCAAGCGGCCCCAATCCCCCTCCCCAGAGATCAAGAGCGGAGAACGGAAGGGCAGAACACGGCGAGCCCAGCGGCAGGCTCCCTGCGCACGCGCTCAGGGCGCACGATGCCACTGTAATAAGAAGCTCTAAAAAGGCCTTTCATTCTTACTCGTTTCCTAATGATTCAGATGGCACTGCCCCACCACCTTCCCATTAAATTTTAAAATTATCCTGAAGACATATATATCACTTATATATGACATTTACTATCATAGACAGTCATCAGAATTCCATCTGACTTCACCCCTCTTTTCTCACCAAAAAAAAAAAAAGGCTAATTCCTACAGCGAAAGGTTACCCTTAGTGCTCTGTTTCAGGAGTCCTAAAACAAAATTTAAAAATTAGACAAAGAAACAAGAGGTAGGACATAAAAGAAAGACTAGCATTTATTTCCTTGATACTTTCTGTCATTTCTAAATAATTTCCTGAAATAACATAATCTATCAGTCGTTGGAAGGATAATATCTTTTTCTAACAGGATTATGCCCCACTTAAAGAAAAAAATACGCTTGGCCAAGCAACAAACACTTCTCAGTTGCCCCAGAGGACAGTAGTGGATGCAGGTAATCACAAGAGGGTCCACACAAGTTGCCTTCATGAAGGGACTGGCATATGTTAGTGCTACCCATTCTGACAGAAGATCAGTGCCAACAGCTACAGAGCAGAAGGTTATAAAGACTTGCTAAATTCATTAATAAGGCAGTCAGTAGTTATCTGATTTCACAGCAACACCTGCATATTTATCTTCTCATTACCAATTGGATGATGGAATTTTTTTCAAGCACATTTCAAAAATCTGCCAACTTCAAGTGTAAAAAAAAAAAAATACAAACTTTGTGGTTAATTTTTCCCTTAACAAAGTACAGCTGTTGAGAATAATTGTTCAAGATCTTACCCTGTAATGTCAACTGCAGCAGAACAAAGAGTATTTAATTAGCAAATCTATCCAGTAATTCAACACCTATTATATAAAATGCCTTCGTGATTTTATTCAGGATAATTTGCTAAGAGGGTTATTACTGACATTCAGATGAAATTTAAAATTCCTACGCAAGTCGAGTCATAATAGCAGTAATGATCCCCCCAATCAGGAGATACTGTGTCACACAAGGTTCTTTTGCAATGCAGCAGCCGATTTCCTGACTTCTTAATTCCTGGGCTCAGCTCAGTGAGAGCCCTTCATGCCAATATTTCAGTCAGCAATACATCCTTAATGGGACTCTATTAAAATACCTAGAATAAAAAATGACTTTTTTTTCCCCCTTGTTAGGAAGAATGACAGCACCGCTATCATATCAATCATTAGCAGCTCCTCAGCAATGCGCTGCAGAAGAGTGCAGGTTTACAGTGAGACTGGGGAGACAGAAGAAAGAAGGAAGAGAACAGGAAAATTGTTACTCGTTGGTTTCCTTTTGCAAATAATATTGCACTGCTCCTGAGAGCTGGATTGTCTCCTATTGCAGGGAATCCAAGGAGGAAGAATTAATTGCCTGGTAACCCATCTGAAGAGCCATGCCCTCCCTCCCAAGCATCTGCTTTTCAAATCCTGTGACCTTCTTGCCATAGGGAACATCTATGAAATTCTATTTCAACTTTTTACTCGTAAAAGCAAAACTAGCAACGTGTATTTCTGCTTGCCCATATGAAGCATGAGTCAACATAATTGAAAGATTTTAATTGCAGACATGGAATCAAACTGCAAAACTCTCTGTCCTGATTCTACTCCAACTCACTAATTTCTTGATTAAACAAATAAGATTGTGATTTAAGAAGGGGAACGACTGAAGAAAAGCAAACATACATAAAGCAGTTTTACTGTTACCCATCACGATTAGCCATCTGAATCTTTCCGTATTCAAAAACCACTACAACAGTCTCTTTTTACCAAAGATGCTTATATGAAAACAAGCTAGGACCACAACCACAAAGTGACACTTCAATCCAGACTGACCAGACTGACTGTAGAAACGGCCCAGGGAGGAGGCATAGCCAGAAGTGATTGACCTACACAGCCCTCTTCACCCAAGGAGAAGCGCTGACCTTCTGTGCCTGTTGCTGGGCCTCTCTCGAACAGGTCCCTCTCGCTGGCCGGAAGGTGTGCATACAACACAAGGTGGGATCTTCCGACTCGCCAACAACTGAACACACACCAAGAAAAGGCAGCAGTGGAGCATCGCTAACACAACAGAAATTCATGTGCACGTTTGTCGTATTTTGACAAGGAGTGCGAACATGACAATAAAACACTAAAGATGACATGTATCAAATTACATCCTGAAGACAATGTTCTCTTGATGCATCTAGCTCATTAAACACTTAGACACGATAGAAACAATTATATCTGTAAAATTCTGCAATATCTCTATTTCAGGCATCTGTGGTGAGCTTCACTCAGGAAGACCATAATTAACCCTTTTCTCAGTCGTACAATTATTGGTCATTCTGCACAATATACTATGAGCCATCCTATACTAAAGCGAATTTCAACTCTCTGGGAAAGGATTGTTTTGGTATTAGGATGAAAGAAATCCTCTGAAGCATACTACTAGAGCTTTGAACAAAAGTAGAAAGATACAATTCCATATTGGAAATTCATTTAAAATCTTGGAAACAGAGAAACCGGGTGTTCTGCAATAAATATTTGAATATGAATATTTGATTGCACAGAAGCCAAGTGATGTAGTTCTTACCCTACTTTGTCTTCTCCAAGGTACTAACAATATAACATCTCTTACCAGCCCAGTCACTAATGCCAGCTTTAGAGAAAGCAAATGACGGAACCAGTGGGAGCTACTAGAGAAGTACCTGAGCTCAGAGCCCATCTACTGAATCCCCCTCCTTCTGACCAACTCATTCAAAAGTAAAAACCCAAAGAGAGCAGGAGCAAGGAAACTTGCTCCTTGTTTCACTCTATAAAATAAACAAGATCCATAGCACCTAAAAACCCTTAAAGAGCCTATTAATCAATCCAATTGCAGTTCATCAGCTTTTATTAATTATTTTTAAATACATTAAATATATGTACGTTTTTGAACACTTTGCACTTAACTACATGATGCAGAGGTAGTCTTACTTAATAAAGATAGTTTTGTGCATTTCAAGAACATTACAACCACATCAAAAGCTGAGTTTATCCAAAACTACAAGTAAAAACCATTCTAATGTTAAATAAAAATAGGACAAGTATCATTTATCATTTCCTAATAAAAAAAGAATGTATGTTAAACTATTCAATATTTAAATGAATACGCACAAGTACAACCTTTCTAAAGGAAAACAGCAGTATCTGTTCTAGTGAAATGAACAAGCATTTATATAATAGGGCTTTAATTTGCTTTATTTTCCTAGCTAAATTAGTTTAATGTGTTCAGCAACTGAGAATCAGACTTTCACTATATTTTTTTTTAATTACGAAAATAGAAAATAATTTAAATGAATTATTTAAATCAAGGATTCCTGTTGGGTGATACAAGTTAGAATCCAGCCAGATGTAAGCAAGAACACAGGGATCTTTCCTTAAGCAACAGCAAATTCTATTTCTGACTAGGGAACAAACATCTACATCAAGTCTTAGCTGACAAACAGCTTTAGATTATCCTTCAAATCATATGAAAAAATATGTCCCTTGATCCTGAGATGACAGAAATACCTATTTCTGTCTTATCTGCCAGATAAATTACTCTTGGTGCCACATATCAGACCCAAGTCCTTGGAATTTCTAGAGAAATTACAAAGTTTGTCCCAGCATTGATGGTGAAGACAGTTTTTCAAGATGGAAGGATTTTTATAAACTAGAAGGAGAAATAAAGCTAATACTCCTCCAGTTCACATGAAACGAGTGTAAAAGATTCCGTGACTGGATTCCAAAGCCTTATTTTTAAGCCACAGATAAACTCAATGTAATATCCAAGATGATGTCATGATGACTCCTTGGGATCCAAATTCTTCATTATTTTGGATTACAATAAATAAATAAATAAATAAAAGCTGAAAAAGTAGTTAAAACTCTGGAAGATCCTCCTCCCATCCACCAAGTTTAAGGAACTGTTCACTAGGGAAAAAAAAAAAAAAAGTCCAATCTAAGACAGACTCCTTAGCACAATAAAAAATTCTGGAGTTGGCAGGAAATGAGCCTGCACTCAATATACTTCTAAGATCCTAATGCTTAGTACCTTTTAAATAGTAACTACAACTCCGAAGTTCAGAGAAGAGAAAAGAGCTGGGGAAAGACAAATAGATGTCAAAGAGAAAAGCAGATGGAGAACCCAAAACTTGTCCTAAAAAACTTGTCTTTTCTTGGATGATCACAGGCACTTTTGCAGCAGTAATACAGAACAGAGGAAGAGAATCGCTGTTCAGATACACTGATGTTCAAAGGCAAATGAAAGGACTTGCTAGTCTTAGCCCTAATTTCCCATGTAAAATTTTCATAAAACACATAATTTTGTTCCATTAAATTGAATATATTTAGACCACTACAGTTGCTTATACAAAATGAAACAGAACACCTTCATCACTGCACTGCTAGTGTCAGTTTTGGGGTTTTCTAACCATGGGGCTCTCTCAGAGACTTGAGGATCATTTGGAAGAGACAGGACCCCCCTAAGTGGTGCATTAGCATCTTTGCCAATAGTCTAACCAACCTACTGAGGAGAGCTCTGGACTAGGCTAAAGGCAGGGAAGGAGATGATGCCAAAAGTCAAGTGCGAGGTGGTGGACTGGCTTGGCAAGCAAATGTCTGGGGTGGCACGAACAAAAGAGGATCTCGTAATCAACAAAAAGGGCTGAGATGTGCCCACTTCAAGCAAATCCATGTAAATAGGGAAGTACCTGGAGAACAACATTCTGAGGAAAGCTCTCGTTCCTTTTCAGAGAAATCAGCACGACTGGATGCCTTTTTGAAGTGCCCATACACTAATGCACACACAGCAAGGGGAAGAAAGAGAGGCCTACATGCAACTGCCGGGCTGCGATCCCCCTGGGATCACAGAGACACGGCGGGATCGCTCGCTCGCACAACAGCAGCACTGCAGCCGATGGCTACCGCTGGCTCCTCGGGAAGGACAGGCTGGCAAGGTGAGGAGGGGTAGCACGGCACGAATCTCTAGCCAGCTGAGAGCTTATGGGGTGGAGGGTAGCGGGCAGGTGAAGGTGGGCAGCATGTCTGTCGCAGAGCACTCAGGAAGAAGTAGATGAGACCTTCTTCAAACAACTGCACGAAGCTTCATGTTCGCAGGGCCCGGTCCTCATGCTGGAAAGACAACACAGCAGGCAATCCAAGAAACTTCTGGAATGCACTGATGACAACTACTTAACACAGGTGATTGAGGAGCCAGTGAGGGGAGGAACTCTGCTGAACCCCATCTGTAGTAACAGCGAAGAACTGGCCAAGGCTATGAAAGGGCAAGGCAGCCTTTGCTGCAGTGACCACTAGATAATGGAGTTCAGGATCCTAAGAAGAACAAAGACAGCAAAAAACAAGATCCCAACCCATTTTCACGGACCACCTCCTCCAAGTTCAAGACTGGTCCATCCCAACAATCAGAAAATCAAGCAAAGACAACAGGAGGCTTGCAGATGTAAAAGGTAAACTCAGATGTAAAAAGGAACCATACAAGAGGTAAAAGCAGGCACAGATGACCCAGCAGAAACATAAAGAAACTGAGCATGAAGGGATGTAACTGGCAAAAGCTCTGGCCCATCCGGAGTTTCATCTGCTGAGGCATAAATGGCAACAACAAAGTCTTCTAGAGGTAAACAGGCAGTAACAGAAAGTCAAGGGAAAATGCGGCCCTGTTGCCCAAAGGGTAAGGTACCTGATGACAAAGGATACAAAAAAGACTGAGGTACTGAATGGTGTCTCCTCTATCTCTACTAGCAAGAATTTCACTCAGGAACCCCAGGCCCCCGAGACCAGAAGGGGCATGGAAGGAAGATCAGGTTGAGGAGGATCAGATTAGGGAGCACAAACTCAACATACACAAGTCCATGGGCATAAGTTGTGAAGGGGCTGGCCCATGTCATTGTGAGACCACTTTCAGTTACCTCTGAAAGGCTGTGGCAATCCAGAAAGGGTCAAGAGGACAGGAAGAAAGCAAGTGTCACTGCTATCTTCAAGAGGTGCAGGAAGCATAGTTTCAGGTCAATCAGCCTCAGCTTCATCCCTTGGAAGGTGATGGGATAAATAGTCCCGGAAATTATCTTGAAAATATATGAACAAGAAGATAGGTGGAAGCAGTCAGCATGGATTTACAGAAGGAAGCTCATGCTTAACTAACCCAATAGCCTTCTACGATAAAATGACTGGCTTGGTGGATAAAAAGGGAGCAGTTGCTTACTTCAGTAAAGGGTTTTGAGGATATCATAGGAGACAGTGTCAAAGTTAAACCGATAAAGTACAGTCTAGACTAGTGAGGTGGCCCAAAAACTAGCTGAACTGCCAGATTGAAGGTGATGAATAGCACAAAGTCTAACTGGAAGCCAGTACCTGGTGGTAAACCTCAAGTCTACCACTGGGGCCGGTGCTACCTTAAATCCACACTGGCAAATGATCCAAACTAGGACGAATAGCCAATATGCCTGATAGTTGTGAAGCTGTTCAGAGGGACCTCAACAGGCTGGAAAAGTCTCATGGCCTACAGACCTCATGAAATGAAATGTCAAATCCTGCACCTGGAAACAAATAACCCATGCACCTGTACAGGATGGGAACCGACTGGCTGGAAAGTAGCTTTGCAGAGAAAGATCCAGGGGACAAGGTGACCATCAGCCAGCAATACCCCCTTGCAGCAAAGAGGGCAAGAGCATCCTGAGCTGCAGTAGACGGAGCGAGGCCAGCAGATCGAGGGAGCCATGTTAGAACTTGCTACAGAAAAAAAGATTACTAGTTAGTAATGTGATTGATGGATAAATAGGGCTTCCTTCCTTAAACTGAGAAAAGGAACTATTACTGGGCATGTTGGTACAACCTCATTTTCTTGATCTTCCATATAGGGACACACACACACAAAAAAAAACAGGCCAGTAGAAAATATTATGCATCCAGACATATCCACAACAGCATAGATAATTACCAAATACTTGAAGGAGCTACAAAAGCAATCATATTTGATGCAACAGGGCTCCAGGAGAAACAGAAACATGCTCCATGACACATTTTTGTGAGTATAATAATTGCAAAAAGCTGAGCTTCATGGAAAAACAAATTCCGCAAAGAGACTAGCTTATTTTTAGCCTTTAAGGCTTCAGTAGTTAATGGTAAATTGGTCAGAGATCTAAAATAGCAGTGTAGGATATTTTCAATACCATTTGTCTCTTCAATATCCTGCCTCATCACAGAAGACACTGGGTTAAAATTTCTGTATGTAGGGCCACACATCACTCATGGAAATCAACAGGCAGTGACAGTTAAATCCCATGCACTGTTTTTAAAAATAGAGTGAAGTTAGAGGCATTTAATTATTCAAGACTCTGAATTCTTGCAAAAAAAACAACAGTTGCAGAAGTTACTTTTAGCATTTGTCTGCTGTTTACAACAGATGAGTAATTTAGCACTCCATGTACTGCCCAGCCATTTGAGTATTTAAGAGTTTCCAAATTAATAGCAGTATAGCTTCATTATTAATTAAACTACATTGTTAAGATGTCATTATATAATACCACAGGATATGGATTTGTTTGTTAATTGTAAGGAACATGAAAACATTAAGACTAGCAAAACAAATAAATGTATTTAACCTTTCAATATGACCCTCTAGGAATTCAATCCAAATACTGACTTTCAGCCACATATCGGATTAAAGTAGTGGAGTTTTACCACTCATTCAATCCACATAATTCACCTAAAATGATATTGCTCAACAGGAATACATTTCTATTCTAGTGATGGAAAAAACTTAATTACAAATGCAACTAAAGCACACTACCCCCATAAATCCATTATTGCAAGAGAGGCATGCTGATTATTTTAAAAATCCTTAATTTGTCATTTAGACCTACTGATACCTCTTTGTAAAGAATTCAAAGCACACTCGCACAAGTCTAGCTCTCTAAAACATTAACAGTGTTTATAAATCTCTCACTTATTTCCCTACAATTTGACAGGATTGATTTTTTGCTACATACTTTAACTCAAACAATCTTTGACTTTAGAAATTTTCATTTAAATTCTTAATTCCACAAATTCATTTAAGAAAAGAACATCACAACCTAAAGGCTTTGTTTAATCTAAAAAACACAGCTAACAAGCTTTCCTATTTCTCATTACAGAAGTTTGAATCATTCATAAAAAAAACCTCAGGTTTCACTCATATGCCAAGGAAGCTTTCTGTCTTTCAAAGCTCTCTCTTGCTCTTAATTTCCAGTTTAAATACAATGCACCAATACTAATTTACATTATTGTCACGCCAGTGATTCAATATCCTCATTAAAATTATATCTGAAACGAGACTTGCGGGGCCTTGAGTGAAGTTTTAGCACCAACATAATAATTCAACCAGAAGCACCAATAAACAGCAATTTGATTTTACCCATTGCTATTACTGCTACAAATCTTGTTGAAGCATCTTTTTGCCCTTGGATTTTTAGGGGTGACTAAAAACAGAAGGTTTGATATGGACAGAAATGCCTTTAGGAATTTTCTGGAATTCCAAGTCCTGGTTAAAATTAAATCTATCACTACTACTAAAACAAAATTACCACACAAAATACATACACATACAAAATATCCCTACATATTTCTTTCAAAGGGCAGCAAAATCAAGCATCGAGTGCTTAAAAAAAGTATTCTAGAGTTTCTGTAATTATATAAAAATGCACTAAACCTGCTGCATAGAAACAAAGAAAAAAAAGAAGGAAAAAAAAAAAACACTCCACTTGGCCAACTAACCCCTAGGACACTGAAAGGATAATGCTACTTTCCAATACAAATAGCACTGGTTTTGGTAGGTGGCAATTATCTGCAAATCAAGAGATCTGGAAAGATATTCCCAGGGAATTTATCTGCAATATGGCTGGTAAGGGACATCTTTTTTTCCCTTAGAGATGACGTTCTTTGTTAGGGCAGTACATCCTTAAGTCCTTTATGTCGATTAATCTAGACATCTGTTTTGACCACATATACAACGAACTAAATATCTATAATGGATCAGATGGCCCATCCACCTGACTGCTACTATTTTTCTGTGCCAGTATTTCCTTTTCATGAACATTTGCTCTGCTACAATCCACCACATAAGAGACTGTCACAAAGATGAAATATGGTGAATTCAAAGTATCTGAATATTTATTTGATTAAAGCATAGAATATTATCCTTATCTGAGTAAAGTATAGAAGATTATTCAGGAGAAAGTTAATTAACACCTAATCTTCAAGCTTTTCAGATGTGCTCCATCCCAACAGAACCGGAGGATTTCTACACTGCAAAACAAATTTCTCATATTCACTCAAAAAGGCACACCTGGCAGCCCAACGTAACAGTTGAAAGGGAAAAGAGAAGACAAAAAGGCATTCAAATCGAGCAAAAAACAAGCTCTCCCACTCTGTTCTACATATGCTTGCAGCTGTATCATCAACAAGGTAACATTCGAGTAAGCTAGGTACACAGAAAAGTAACTGGTAAGGTTAGACAGAGGGAAAAAGGAACTTATATTGCCTGGAAATCAGGCAATAAAATCAGTCTACAAAGACTGGCATCATTCATACTTCTATACTGACTTTCGGAAGAAGTTTTCTGTCACTGCTGGTGGTTGAATTTCTAAGCTTAAAGCTGAAGGTAATTTCTCTGCAACAGCAGAGTACCAAAAGTTAAGTAACTACCTCCAGCCTAAGTTGGTCATTTACAATGGGCCTATCTTCAACCCGGTTCTTTGCTTAAAAAGTCAAGCTCTCAGCATTTTCACAGCATACATGAAATTCTAACTCTTTTCATCTTTGGGACTTCTGCAGAAGATGCAGCCTGCATTGAGAAATGCGGTCCCTATTATTCAACATTATTAAATCCATAAACTGCAAACAGTATTTTCTTCAAAGGCTTCTTAACTGTGCTGCGGAAAACACCATGCGTGCTACAGAAGACACCATGGGCATCAGTAAGCAAACCTAATGATCAAAAAAGATTTCTATGGGATTCCCTGAGAACATGACAAACTCTCCAAGCATCCTGGTAATAAAAGAAAGTAGTCGTATATCAAAATGGTCCTGAAGTTGATGCCAAGAACAAAAGGCAACATGATCAGATGGTAAGGACACAAGCTAGTAACTAGTATTAGAAATAGGGTAAACTCAAATTAATGAAGTAAAACTGAGGCTCATGTCCTATGTCAAAGGATCCAACAACAATATTTTTTAAAAAAGTAAAATCATTATTGTTCTTTCCAAGGATGATAACTCACATAAAGCACTTCCAGTCTCAACATCAAACTGTAGATAAGAGACTTACACAGCAGCGATCTTCCATAACAACACCTGTCTATAGAAAAACTGGGGACAGCTGTATCCCAAACACCAATCTGTCTCATGAAACTAAGTCAGGAATTCCCAATGAAGAATGGAAGCAGGAGGTTACAACATTTTAAGCTAAACTGCCCCTCACCCCATTCCCTCCCCCCCCCCCCCCCAAAAAAAAAAAACAATCTTGTAGCAGAAGCAGATTCAGAAAAATAGTGCAATTGCTGCTCTTGCTGTGGACACAGGAATTTATGATGGGCTACAGGAAGCACCCCACTGTCTTTAACTCTAAAATGCCTGAGGACTGCATCCTAAGGGACTTGCACACTGTGAGGGATTGCCCAGGATGCCATAAAATGAGAAGACCATTTATAATCTTACTCTTTTTTCTTTCTGATTCCTGTATTTTCAGACCTTGATGTGGATGTGCCCCCACAGAAAGTATTAGATGTTAAAATGTTCCAAGACTTGATTCACTGATTGATTCCTAGTCTAAGTGATCTGTGAGGCTAATTAAGACATGGCCAAACTATGTCCATGTCTTACTTAACATCAGTGTTCAAGCAAGTTTCACACAATCTGATTAAAATTGACTAAAAGTGTCTTACTTCAGTAATCACTTAGACAGAATGAATTTTACATTAGCAGGATCAAGCACACGTCAAGCCTCAGTGGAAATGAAAAGGTCTTATAGTAATAGGATTTATAAATCCACCACATTAGGTTAATGGCTAAATGATTTACATGTAACTTTTCCCCCTCCTCCTCGCCCTTTCACCCTTTAACTCACTTTAAATAAACACACACACACACACACACACACACACACACACTCTCCCTCCCTCCCTCCCTATTTGGCCCTTTTAACTATGAGTGCCAAGGCAAAAACAGCCATTCAGGCCCTTCTTTTCTAATTAGCTGAGAATTAAAGGCCACAAGTGAGTCTTCATTAACTCTTTCATAGCCAAAACAGTCGATTAGATTTTTATAAAGCCAGAATGCTCGAGGACCCTGATGACCCATTTCAAACACACACAACAGGCTATCTGCACAAATATAATGAAGCTCAAATGATCTGAACTGATAAATATGCAACTGACAAAAATGGGATCCTCATTACTCATAAAATTGGCACTAATGGTGTTCTTCATATGAATATTTTCGATTGCAGACAGCACTCTAAAAGCCCATGCTCTTTCTCAGCCAGCAACCCAATCCAAAAGCTAGTAGCAGTTACTAATGTCACTGCCATATAAATGGCTTAAGGCCAATGCTCTCTTTGCAAGTGCTGGAATGTCCTACGCCATGTGGCAAACCAGGTGCTTGGTTTTGTTCTTTTGGCAGCTGAAATCCAAAACAAAGTCATTCAGCAGAGCCTCTTACATCTTACACTTACATCTGCTGTAGTCACCATGTACAGGCACAAAAGTTGCTCTTCAGCAAGCCCTGCCTCTCCCACACCTCTTCCAAAAACTAATGCAGCTCAGGCAATAAAAGTGGCATGGATCTATTTTGAGCTTTTTCTGTTATATTCACCAACATTAAGTTAATTAAATTAAACATTAAAAATGTTCAGACAAGCATGTCAACAATGATTAATTATAGTACGCTCATACATTTCCAGATAACCGTACAGGCCCTAATTAATGAATCCAACTACAGGATTAAAGTTGACTGTCAATACAATATGTTTAAAAATAACTCATCAAGTCTCTACTCATCGACACCAGGCACAATTGCAATATCATCAGCTCACTTTCTTTTCATGGCATTAGCAGACCTAGCCAGCCAAGAAGCCCCCCTCTCCTCTGCTTTCCAGGTCAAGAACAGGGTGCCTCCGCTCACCCAGGTTATCGGATGTTCCTTGCTGCATATGCACATCAGCCTGTTGATTCACTCAGGAAATTCCTCTTATTTACTTCTGTTAAGAACAACCAATATCTTAGGCGAAAGCCTATGGGGAGCAGCCAGCCTCCGAGGAGTTGCTCATTTATCACCCCAGGCCCGGCAGCCCAACAATAGCGGTGGAGAACCCCAGCCCGCCCCCCCCTCCGGCCATTTTGGGGTATCAGATTCGCATTCTTTCCTCACAAACACTTGTCCAGTGTCACACAAAAGAGTGACCAACAAACCTGATACAGGCCCGTTAAATTCGGACAGCAAGGCACCACACAATGACCTTTAAAAGAACGATATTAACAGGTGGTTGGTGTCTAATACAAATAATTATATTACACTTCAGCAGCGTGGACCAAAGTGGAAACACATTGTCTTGTCATCAGCAATTGAATAAACCAAAGTAATGATACCGACATACCCTTTTAACACTCCTCTTTTCCATTCTCGGCTACACAAAACACCTTCCTGATAGAACACAGGCAAGGTGCTACTGATTTTAGCACAGAGAGCTCATAGGGTATCTGACATCCTGCCACGCTTTGGGGATCACAGGAATTTTTCAACAGTAAACTGAAGCATTGCTGGTCTTTATTCTTGGAAGTGGTCCACTGAAAGTACATCCCTGCTTTGAAAAAAAACACCAAACAAACAAATCCACAAAACAAAAACAAACAAGAAAACACCACCACACACCTAAGTGCCCCTAAGTTACATTCTTCAAAAACCGGAAGAGAAACAGAGCTACAAGTCACTGCAGGATGTGCAGGATCACCCTTCCACACTAACTAGCTTTTCCAACACCGGTCATCTCAAGTTAGCAGCAGTTTTCCTCAACCTTTAACCCTGCACGGAGCCCCTGTTCTGACAGCACAGACAGCTGGGGCCAACGGCTGCTGCGTTTTGAGGAGGACGGCGACTTCTGACCACGTCCGCGACAGCCAGGGCAGGCGGGGAAGGGGAGCCCGAACGCCGCCAGAGCCGCGCGGCTCCGTCTCGCCGCCCTCGCGAGGCTCCCGCAGAGCGCCCGGGGCGCGACGGACGGGAGCGGCGGCAGGCGGCCGCGTGCCAGGGCCACGGCAGCCTGCGCCACCGGGGCCGCGCGGCAGATCGGTTTCCTGCCAGCTGCGCAACGGGCGACACTTAAGCTGCCCAAAGGCTTCTCATTCTCCACGTTAAAAATGGGAGGGCAGGCTCAAGGACGTTGCAGCTTGTCTAATTTATACCGCGCGCACGCGGGCAAGGCTGGGAAATCACACCCCAAAGCAACAGGCGGAGCAGCAGCTTGGGGTGCAAGAATCTGCATGCGGATGGAGGAAGTAGTTGCAGGACCAAAGAAAAAAAAAAAGAAAATTGATTATTTCCTGCACTGCTGAATGAAACTGAGCAGAAAGCTCAAAGTTTCATTCAGTGGTCCAAGCAATCTGAGTCTTATCAAGGAGCCGTAAGATGCTTATTCATTAGTCCATTAGCAAATTGTCGGCAAGGGGGCTCAGTTGCAACGTTAAGAATAGCAAGGAATAAGAGCAAAATGAGCACTTGCACACAACTTACTGAATAGGGCTCAGTAACTTTAAAACAACACAGCACAGCAATCAAAAACTTCTTAAGGAGTACAGAACAGAAATTATTCTTCCAATGGAAAAAACAGTTCCAAATTCTCCAGGGAGAAAATGGCTCCCCTGCGAACAGGCTCCACTTCCACAGTCACCAATGTGCTCCAGCGTCCTGAACTGCTGATCGATGTCTTGGAATCTACTTTACAGTTCTTTTTGTCTTCAGCAAATAAACTGGAATCTGGCTGAGAATTTTTTTTCTGTATGTTTTCAAATGAAAAATCAGTTTCAAGGTTTTTCTACGCAGCATCCAAGTCAGCCCTGGAATTGCTCAAGCAGCAGCTCCCTCTTGCCTAGGCCTTCTGCGCTACCAGATACCTGGAACTGGTCATTTTTATCCAGACAGGTCTGAAAGTTGAATTACACACAATGGCTTTGGGAACTTATCTCCCACTTTGATTCACTACCACCACAGTATTCAAACAGTGAGCACCAAAAACAAAAGCAGCGTAATGACAAATCTGGGAAGTGACTGAAAACACAAAAGTCTGGATGCTTTTGCAGTGAAGACACCTAATACCTTAAAGAAAAACAAAACAAAAACAAAAAAAAACAAAAAAAAAAGGGTGGGAGGTTGCTAAGAGGACTATTAATACAAATAAGAATTAGTGAAGAAGATGTGTTAGCAAGAAACACACTGAAATTGTATAATAGGCCTCCAGCCTTCTTGTAGGACCTATGCCAAAAAGCTTTGTCACAAATAAAACTAGGGAGCATCCTATCCCTATAGAGTCAGGGGCTTATTTTCTTTTTTTTCTTCCCATTAAGTTGATATGTGAGAGAGTTCTGGCTCCCCATATTCTTTTGCTTCTTTTGTAAGTCTTTAGTTCTTGATTTATTCCTTTACCTACTTACTCTTTCTTAATATTCTGAACACTACAAACAAATTCACATGAAAACCAGTTAATAAAACTGTTTCAGACAGTCAATATCTGGAATAACCTACGCTATAGTGACATGATTAAATTACCTTATAACAATACGCTAATACAGACAAGCCAAAGCACCATCTCAAGAATCAATACTTGACAAAGTAACTTTAGTTAAATGAAAAGAAGGGAAGAAGGAGGGGAAAAAAAAAAAAAAAAAGGAAAAAGAATAGTTTTGTTCTAGATCCTGATGCTATGAAACTCAGAGGAGGAAGGGCCTTTTTCTTTTCTTTTTCCTCCTGAACTCTGCTATAGCACTCAGGCCTCTCTGACACTTCATTAAGGATGTGCAATCCACCCAGGCCCCTCTTAGTTCTTAGCAATTTGACAAAAAGTATTCTGGAACCTGATCTAAAGCGTGTCTGTTGAGCATCTGAAAGGCTACAACTACCGTGATTATGACTGGCTCACATTTGGGCTCCCTGAGGCCCCTTCCTCCACGGCCGCATGGCCAGGCTCGCTGGCAAGGAGACACAGCTGAGCGGGCACAGCAGAGACGGTGCCTCCTGGGCACAGCTCTTTGCACCCTTGCTGACAAGTCACCTGCAAGTGTCACGGTGCGCGGATCGCCAGGTTTTTCTAAGAAACTGTAGTAACAGGATTTGACACGAGCAAACGAACGTTTTTCATCGTCTATACAAATCTTTTGATGCAAGATCTCCAGCACAAGAAGTGTAGGAAAGTCCTAAGAAGCTCTTAAACAGGTTCTCAAACAGGGTTAACTAGCCACATCTATCATTCAGTTTTGATGCCTGTAGTCATTGTTTTCATTTTAAAAATCTACCAAGTCAATTTATACAGAAGGACTGCTGACAAAAAAACACACACACATTTTACATCAGTGAAATGGCATCAAAATGCCATGATACTATTTTACCGAGCAAAAACAGTTACACAGCACAGTTTCATATTAAGTAATAATGATGTAAATGGCCACAGAGTCAGAGAGAGGCAGAGTCCTGTCAGAGGTCATAGCCTTGAGCCATGCCACTTACATGTGGGCAACCAGTTTTTGATATGCAAACAGTAGAGCCAAAAAAAGCTATAGAAGCACTTATGCAAAGGTAACATAAACAGAAATCACCCACAAATCAGTTTTTTCTGTTCCAAATCTCTGCAAAATAAAGTTGCATGATTCCAATAGCCATAAAAACTATTTTACATGAACATATATCTTGATCCCGTACTAAAGCATATGTAAGTTACACAGTAATCCCAAAGTTTACTAATCAGTTCAGAAGCATGGATTACGAAAGTATCAAATCTTTATATTCTACTATGCAAGGAATATAATGAGCAAATACTCATAAAAATGTTTTAAACAGTCAGAACAGTGATACAAGAGAATACTGCAGGAAGAAAAGACATTTGATTCACATTCATTAATAAATTAGCAATAGGCACGCTTAGGGCACTCCTCAAAATATTCCGAGCTTTTTAAGAACATGAACACTCTTTTGAACTGCAGACACCACCAAGACTTGCTGAACACACTTTTTTCAATTCATTCACTTTCTCTCTCTCTTTTTTTTTTTTTTTTTCTTACCTGAAAAAGGAGGAGACTTTAACAAGCTCTTTAACAAGATTCTCCCGTGGCTGTCAGGCACTGGTGCAACATGTGCTTTGGGGCACACCAGGAGACACCTCTGGCCAACCAGAAGCACCAAAGCCGCACTCTGCTGTCGCAGAGAGAGGGTGCCGAGGTACCTGCAGCAGTGTGACACTGTTCCCGGACACGGCACAGCACGCAGCTCAGGGTACCCTCCCTGCCACTCATCCTTCTTCACGTGGGCACATCTGCCTGCCCCTGCTCTCCCACACCTCTCTGTCACCACGCACAGCATTCTAACCAAAAAGAAATTATTTCTTCCTCCAAAACAGAAAGTCCAAATGATTTCAACCTGTTACTATGTCTGCACCTCTCTGGAGTCCTGACTTGGGCGTCCTCCCTCCTTCCCAAATACGTAAAGCTCGCACCTCAACTTCCTCTGCAGGAATCTGCAAGATTCTTCTATTTTTTCCTCTACTACCCCCTTCTGAGCCAACCTGATGACAGGATAACACAACTTCTCTCTTGTCAGTAAGGACACGGACCATAAGGATCAGGCACCTCCTCTTCAAGGAGCAGAGTCTTAACTAGAACATACTTGATCACTGACACAACTTCATATATTTAGGTCATTTTGCAAGAAGCAGTAACCACACATATAGTCATATACAGTCAAAAGTACATCCTGTCCTGCCTACAATTTTGTAAGCTACTGCCACTATACCCAGTGCAACATGCAAAGGGCGGAGAACTGCTGCCTTCCCTGTTTGACAGGTTGACATTTGCAACACTTTATGCAACCCACTCTCATCGCTTTATTACTTGAAATAAGGGTTACATTTATTTGTCCAGAAAAGCTTCAGGTCACTCTAATTTCAGAAGCTCTCATGCCTCCAAAGCATCCCAGCATTGGCACTACAAAGCTTATATAAACAGACTTCACTCCAATATATTTTCTGGTCCCAACTTCCTACTTCACCTCAAGAATCTGAAAAAAAGATTAACTTGCACTCAACATGAAAACAGTTAAAACTTACAGACATTCACAACTTTTAAGATATTTCCATTTAAACCATTCAATTTTATTCTGCTTAGAAATTTTATTTAATCTCTTCAAAAACTCATGGCATGGACTATCAGCCAGAAATCAGAAGATATAAAAGCCTACAACATTTTTTATCGTATTTAAGAGTGAAATTAATTATAGTAAAAGTAACTGAGCCTTCCTATGAAAGAGAATGGTCTCAAGAAAGAAAGAAACTTAGAGTCAAAGTAATAATAAACAGCAATAAT
Source organism: Nothocercus julius (assembly GCA_013398735.1). NCBI lineage: Eukaryota > Metazoa > Chordata > Aves > Tinamiformes > Tinamidae > Nothocercus > Nothocercus julius. Next base: position 7,448,074 of record VZSV01000020.1, on the reverse strand, counting down.
TTCAAGACAACTGAGACAGGTAAAGTGCCACTTTCTTTCTCCTTGCACAACGTTTTACAGTTATGAACTACAGCAAGGAGTTTCCTTAAAACAAGCTATTGATACCAGAACATGTATATCTGTAAACGATTTATAGCAAAGCTCCTGTAAACACTTATCAAATACATGAACACGGTACCCCCTGAACCTATTAACCTATAAACAAGGTTAATACTGAAAGGTCTAAGGGATTACTGAGTACTGATTTATAAGTACAAACAATTTTGTAATGTGCCAGATAGGTATCTATATAGGCAGACTGTTCCTCACTGCCTGACACAAATATCTTCTTCCTCTAACTGTGTAGAATTATCTTAATCAAAGATATCTGATTCACCACCTATACAGGTTTGTTACCTAAATAAGATTTCAGCGTGACAGAAGACCATAATGGTCTGTTACTGACCTTCCTGCATAACGCAGGCCATAAAGTTTTACTAAATAGCCTCTACTATGAATCTGTCACTTCAGGTTGAGTGACAGCAGAATTTTTAGCAGCAAGACATATGATCTCCATTTAAGACAAATGATGGGAAACCCACCACCTGTGGAACTGCTTTCCTGTGAAGTTAAATAAGCTCTGAAACACTGCTTACTTGTGCTGCCAACTACAGTGACTTCGAATCTACACCAATAAACACAGAACACTGATCATGTAGGAGGACTTAGAAGATGGTGATGGGGAAAGGAAAGGCAGGAGTAAGAGATGAATTACAGATGACAATCTTAACCATGCACATTTGGAACTTCAGACATTCATTTACAGTTTTTTCACTCCTGACTTCTCTCACTGCCTGATGGGTCTGTGACCCTGCAGGAAACCCCCAGCCCAACACAATTGCTGCAAGTCTTAGAGGAGCTAAACTGAAGCAGCTTGTAGTCTACTGCATGGCAAAGAGAAGAAATCCAGGACTAAGTCAGCAAGCCCAGCCCCCTACAAACACACGGTTTAATCCTATTCAAAAGGATATCTGACTCTATTTTAAATACGGTGAAATAGGTTTGTTTGTTTGTTCTTTTGTTTTTAAATCTTCCCTGGCCGCGACTGCCCATCTGAGATAGCTGAATTTCTTGCAGTGGTAGCCATAAATTACATACAGTGAGACACACTAAATGCATGTTAAAAGTTTCAAGGCCCCTATCACTATTGCCTTAAAAATAATTTATGCTTCAAAGGGAACAGAAAAATATATACGTAGGATTTTTTTTTGTTGGCTCAGAGCACTACTGTCATGATAGTTCCTAGATTATTCCCTTGAGGTAGACACATTAAGTAGGAGGCTTTATCATCATTCAGGCAGATGGGTTATTAGACACATGACACCAACAATTTTAGCAGACTTGAACACACAAACTTGGTTTTGAAGCTGAAGTATCAAAATGAGTCTAATGCTGGGAAATCCTCTATGTGATCAAATAGACACAGTAGATAGATACCATTAGAAGCATCACATCTACAGTGTAGCGATTTAAACAAATTATTTTTTCTTCCTTTGCTCATGAAAAATAAGTGTTAAACAACTGAAGTAGTAGAGGCACTTAAGTTCCTCTATCTGTCTCTCCTTCACATCGTGCACCTGAATTAAAAGTTGCAGTATCCTGTAGTACATTTATCTCACCTCACCAGAAGAGTAACAGTTATGAGAAAGTTGCCATGATTTTTTGTTAGTTTGTTTCATCCCAGCACTTCTCATCTTTCTGATTCTGGGCAACTACAGTCTCTTACAGAAGATAATTATATGTTGCAATTGTAAATACTGAAGACTAGAAGAAAAAAAAATCTGAAAGCAGAAATGGCATCCTGTCTACAAAACCATTCCCATAAAGTTCACCCACTGCATGTGTGTCAATGTTTAGTTTTTATAATGTATTTGCATACTCCAAATTCTAATTTGTAAGCTGATACTACACAAAAAGGGCAAAACTAATATGGCTACAAAGAACCATCCACTGTAAAATTCCACAGATGCTTCTAATAAAAACATACTAACCAGCCTTCCACACAAAGCAATTATCCATCCTTTTCACTTGAAACACAGTGGCATCTTTAAAATTCATACATGAAACATACCCATCCATAAAATAAATATTGGATATGTTATTTTCAGTCTTGATTTTGAGAACATAAGTGACAGAAAGAGAAAATTCAGCAGATGCAGTGGTAAAGCTTTTTCATTCCTGGAAACAGGGGTTAGAATGGAATAAATACCTTATCTGCTGTTTGCAGTTCCTGAAAAAGGGTCCTAAAAATAAACATCTGTCTGCTGGCTGTGAAGAGAGACAAGACACTTAATAAATCTGGAAATTCAGCACCTGAGCTTTCACCTTAGGGCATCCTGGGGAGTGACCAACAAGCTACGCATTTTGGCATGTCTCAGTCATGCTGCTTCTCCACAATTTTGCCAGTGTAAATCTCCTTTTCTTTCTATTCCAAAAAAGTCATCTCCACTGGTAGACATTTCTGATATGCGCCCATTTTTTAAAATATGAGTTGAGATATGAAATCTGTATTGCTCAAGTTAATAAGGCTTTTATTTACAGGACAATATTAACCCAATAAAACTGTTACTTCTTTCATCAGACACTGCTTTACTAATATAGCCACATACATCAGACCAAATATTTAGGGGTTCAATTCCTACGTAGCCTAGCAATTCCTATGGCTCTACTTTTTCATTTTAACCAAATCATTACTTCTATTCAAAAAGAAGTTTAACGAATGCATATGCTGGCGATGTAATCTATTCCAGGCAAATGAGAAGTGACCTTCAGTCTAGCAGCAACTGGTTTACACAGCCCAGCAATGTGCATACAAAGGCATTCTGTGTTTGCTTTGATGGCTTGCACATGCCAGGGGTTGATGTCATTGATAGATTGTGGCTATTGCCATTGCTATCATTCTCACGCAAAGACTTCATTAGCAGTAAAGAAGACTGGAAAGTTGGCTATCTCACCTTCTCAAAATTCTCCCCATCAGCCTCAGTTTGACACACGTACATCACCTCCCCTTACCTGTTAGCTAGAATACAGCAGGCACCCAGACTCGCGAGGAAGACTCCAGCCACACTGGTCTTGTGAACAACGCTACTGTTTAAGAGACCATTCACCGCTCTGGTACTGATCGTTCGCATCAATAACCAAGAGGGAAAGCACCTCAGAAACATTAGCACCAACAGCAAACAACTAAGCAGCAGTATAATTAAAGACTGCTATGTAGGAGCCTTATAGGGTCAATCATCAGTTTTCACAGCAGTCAGCGAGTAAGGATATGTAATGTCTGGAAAAGTTATGCATCTATTATGCATATATAATATACATATGAATGATCTACAGTGCAGGCCCTGTAAATCAGGGCCTGCCTGGTCTCACAGCAACAGGAAAAGGGAGCAGCTTTTGAAACAGTGTCATGCACTTTCCTACGAAAGTTGCTAAGTCTATGAACTGAGGCAACAGGACAGATGGTAACAAGTGCGCTGAGAAACACTTCATCCCTGAGGAAGAGTCTCCGACACACGGCATCAGCAAGAAAGGAGCGGAGCTGGAAGCATGGCTTCCACAGATGTGATCCAGCTGCGCTCTTGTTTAGGAAAATCTAACCTAGTCAAGCAGTGCTTCTCAATCTAATGCTTTTTGTTGTTGCTGTTTTACTATTTTAACTGTGTGTGCAAGAAAGAAGTGACTACACAAGCCGGCTTTGCATTCTTGCAGACTTTTGATTTCAATGGTAACTCACAGAGAGACCTTGCTTGCCCCCACTCCCCAGTGCCCAGCGCGACACAGTATTTCTCTTTACCTGTGTTAAGTGTTCCATCTTTTCAGGTTACTTATGACTTAATGACAAACACCTATCTTCCGTAGAACATTTCACTTTTGACATTCATCTCCCTAACACACTAACTTAGTTAAGTGCTGACGTAAAAGTAATTTTCATGCTTCTCCCCCAGATTTTAATTTCAAGACTGTACAGTTTTCAAAGAAGTTGCTAGTATTTTTGGACAATTAATCTTTTTAAACTACCGGCAAGTAATTTCACTCCTCTCTTCTTTCCACCTCCATTTCCAAGTAAGCATACACCAAAAAAGATAATGAAAGTGCTTATCTGGGAAGAGACAGTAGAGACAAGAAGAACAGAAACAAGAAAGTAATAAAGAAGAAAATGAATTACTTGCTCTCTAGGAAAATCTATTTGCAGCTTTTGCTACTCTTTCAAATGTTTTCCAGTACAACTAAGTTAACATTTAAACACCTGTGCCCATTACATTTAAAAAGCAGTTAAAAGCAAAAACATATAATGGAGTTGTTCTTTATAGGTATGCATATTGGTCTAGGTTTTCCCAAACTCTGTCTCCCCCATTACTCACGGTAACAATTCAGAACATCAGAAGAGCATTAAATTTTCCTTCTGTAACACAAAAGCGTGGCACTAGTCTCTTCATGACCAAAAACCCTAAACCTAAACAACTGCCTAACGGCCTAAAACAACTAGTCGCCCAGATACCAAAAATAACAACTAAAAAGCAACATCTCCACGCGCTGAAAAGACTCTATCAAATATAGAAAAATCTTATTTTTCTGCTTATCAAACAGTAAGATGTCATTACAGATTCCCATTTGCAAAACCCTACTTGTCTGTAGAGTTTAAATGGTGATAACAGTACTGCATCATATAAAACAAATATAAAAAAAAAAAGTTCAAAAGCATATAGAAACTGCCTGTGATGTGCCAGGTACAACAAAGACCACAAATAAACTATTAGCCTCCATTCTTCTCAGAGAGAAGAGCAGGCAGAGAGGCACAAAGCAGGCTTTCCTTAAGTTAGGATGGAAAAGGCCAGGGACAAATCCTAAGTCTGTACGGATACTTGATAATTGTGATAATCTACTACCAGGCATGCCTTACATGCTCTTTGCAGCTAAAAGAACTTGCCTGGCTTAGCAGAGAGGCTGTCCCTTATTATGAAGGCCAGCTGGGCCAAAATCTATGCAGTACCGTATGGAATAACACAAGGATCATTTCTGGAGCTGTCATATAAATGCCATTTCCAATTGCTTTACCACACCCAGATCTACTCTGAGAACACCCATTTTTCTCTCTCATTAACAAAAAGTACGGCAATATCCATTTGGGAAAGGAAATAAGTGACCTTAAATAAGCTAATATAATAAACACTAGACAATAACAAACACTTATTCCTACAGTGAAAATTAATGGAAAGGAAACTGGGACAGCTGCACAGTCCAAAATTGGCACCGATTTTCAGAGAAGGAATAGGATCCCTGAAACTATTACTAGATGGCTCAGGAATCCCTGGCAAAAAATCAAACAGTTTCTTAAAAAAAAAAAAAATTGCTGTAATTTAACACAGTATTTATGACAGAGCAAAGTGACACAAGCTCACACTCCAGGCTGAAAACTGAGACACACAAACAAAAGCCACAATTTACTAATCTTCTCTTCGTCAGGCTGTCAGAAGCTCATCTTCCTGGAGAAAAAAAAAAAAAAAAAAAAAAAACCTAGATGACTTGGTCATCTATGAAATAAAAGAGATTTTCATGATAATTTTCTTTAAATATTTAAATAATCAAATCCAAGTTCAAAATGCACCAAAGTATGAGACGGGAAAAGGAAGAAAATTTTTCATTTTTGCTACGTCACTATAAGCCACAACTAGGACAGAATCTCCCATAAGATTACTAATTATATTTCACAGAGGCCTAAAAGCAATCAATATTATTATGAAAGCTGTTAGATCACTATAAAGTACAACTATCTCCTATTAGGAGCAGGAGAGCTTATCACATACATTCTGAAATGACATGAAAGTAAATGGAAAAGAATCTGAATGAAAAACTCCCAACCTATCAAGTGATCAATTCCAAACATTCTAACACTAGTTGAAAAGGATTAAATACAACTAGAAACTATAACCTGCCAGAAAGTGGTGCTTTTTGAAACAGCCAGGAGTTTCCAATGGTAGTATAGTAGATAATTTATTTTGTACGTATATGTCTGGCTGATGAGATTTGTAACAAGAGGTGCTGAATTTAGGGAACTGAGACACTTCATCCTAGAGCAAAAATGTTTTGAAAAATGTCTTGCTGAATCAAGGATTGAAGAATATAAAAGACACCATTATTAAAAAAATGTATCAGCCTGACATATATGTACAAAATAAATAAATATGCACAAAGTTTTGTAATTTATAAAAGATCATTTTCACTAAATCAAACAGCAAGGGACACATAGTAATCAAGTCGCAGGTAGCATTTAAATAGCTATAGTAATTACAGCACATGGAGGCAGGACTATGATCCCCTACTCAAACCCTCAGAGCAATCGCCTGGAACTTGAGGGAGAAAGAGAAGGGAAAGAGGGTGTGAGCCAGAAGGCCGTATGTAAAGGAATTATAAAGCAAACAAGAAGACCACCTACGTAAAAGAGGTAACCTCAGCCAATTAGACACCATACTGATCTTATTACAATGTGGTAGAGGCGAATAGTAGTTAATAACTTCACAGATTTCTTCCAATCCTTTAACAAGGCAGGAATGGCAGTTTCTAAACCATTATTGCTCTGTCATCCTGGACCACAGCCAGGAATGCAGAACTTCACAACACCTGTCAAATACCACATGCTTACTGAAGGCAGACTCATCTCTGGTCTTTTAAGTACACTGAAAAATAGTGTGCACAGAAAAGTAATCAGACCAAAAACTATGTCAAAATTAAAAGTAGAAGTGGTTTCTTGAAGGACAGTAAAGAACGTTTGACAAAAAAAAAAAAAAAAAACAAGAGTTGTATCTCTGCTGAAGTAACTATATACATACTCTGAAGATCAGCTACATGATGTAGCAGACCTTTTTCTATCTCTAACAGCTGTGGTATATAGTTATACATGCCAAAACGAGTGGCCACCTGATGGACAATTGGGTCTAAGTGTCAGATCTGAAGCTTTCTTCTAATCAGAGCTGTCTATGGGGAGTCCCACTGGAAGCACAGTCTTCTCATTGATTTTTCCATAGCTCTGGGATGACTACTTTTAATGGTAAGTTAAAAAATATGAGATTTTGCACTGAACCAAAAAAAGCTACAATACATATTAAAACACCAAGCCAGATGAGCTACTATGATTTAGAAAAACCAGTATAATATAAAAATTACACTTGTTTAAGTTATAAGATGCTAATTATGCTGAATTCTGAGGGAAATGGGGAGAGGAATGGGGAGAAATTAAAGAAGCTGCATTAAAACCAACACATTAGGTGTCATTGACTTATACTTGAGGAGTTCAAAAACCTCTTCAAGGGCAGAGTCAACAAGTTCTAGATTTAACAAGTAAAATTCCAAACCAAACCAAACCAACAGGAAATCTGTAATTCATCTGAGAACACGGCCAAGATTTCATTGCACCTTTGTGGCAATGTATCTTTCATACATCCAATTCCAAATTATAATGCTGTCAAAGCCCGTAATAGTGGAATATCCCAGGAAAACTAGAAGTATCAATGAAGAACAAAACAACACTGAAAACCATTATTTGCACTGAAGTCAATGAGGGAAATTTAAGAAAAAATCACTAGTGTGCCAGCTATGGTACTCCCTAAGAGAATAAAGAAACAAACTGAAGACAATTTGGACCATTAAGACCCAGGGAAAACCACCCTACATAAAGTAGGAGTACTTGACCATAGTTATCTTTCTGCTGAGCAACTGTTCTGAAAATGCAATTTCCTCAGATAAACAAGTAGTTGTTCCTAGAAGTCTTAGGTGTAACAGAAATCCTTCTTAGCCATGCGTTTCAGAAAGCCTGACCCTGCACTTCAGTAACGAAGCATTTTACACGTTTTTTCCAGTAACTTCAACAGTCCAGTGAGTTTAAACTCAGGAATTTCTAGGCCTTTTCATGATGGTTACAAGCATTTAGAAAGGCAGTGTTAACTTACTACAGCGCGATCCCTCTGACACGAGCAGCTGAGAAACTGACCGGCTGTGGCTACCTTTCCCATAGCAGTTGGAACCAGAAATCACTGCTCATAAAACAACTGCACATCAACAGAAAACCACTTATTTTTAATTGGGGCTTACCAGTCATCATTTTGCAAAGAGTAGGAATTTCTCCAGGCTAATGTGATCACCAAGAATTAACACAGGCTCAGACACAGGTGTCCAGGGGCCTATGCGGAGTTCTAAAAGTGCAATGAACAGAGAGATCTGAACCTCCCTGGGCAACCAGTTCCAGTGTTTTGCCAGCCTCACTGAGAAGAGATTTTCTGTTATACTAATCTGAATTTCTCTTGTTCCAACTTGCATCTGATGCCTCTTCCTTCACTGCACACATCCAAGAAGACTCTTGCTCTGTCTCTCAATAATGTTCCTCAGGTAGTTGAAGACCACAATTAAATATGTCCTTCATCTTTTCTTCTCCAAATTGAAGAAACCTAGTTCTCGGCTTCTCCTCATACTTCACAGTGGAATCATCCTCATCCCTAAAGCATTACTTTAAAATTACAGATCTGGTAGGCTCAGAACTATTCTGATGTAGTCTGTTTCAAGAGCGAGTTTTTGCATAGTTAGCAGCATTCCTAGGAGATAAATGAAACTTTCTGATTTTGAGACTAAGATATCCTATTTCTGAAGGACAGAATGAATACTTACTCAAGTCTCCTGTGAGATAGATACCTCATGTTAAACCATTTCCACATACTCTTAGGAATAGTGATTGAAAGGGGAAATTATTTTTTCCTCCAAATGAAAAGTCTCCAGTATTTTGAAAACCTTATTAGTTCCTAAATTTCCCATGGCTTCTATAATAGGACAATGTTCCATTTAAAACATCAAAGGAGACTGTTCTCCTGAAGAGGAACCTCTGTTCAGTCTCAAAAAATTACGTATTTTATGGCAAGCTACCAGTGAACTATGAAAACGTGTACTGCAAAGACTTGACATACTAACAAATCCATAGGACGGAGAAAAACTTAAGACAGTAGATAGCATTCCAACTCAAACCTCCTTTGGATACGCTGAATAAATTGAGAGAGACTCATAATGATGGAAGACTTTTCCAAGCTTAATAGTATTAGAAAATTAGCTTGCTTAAAAATAGAACCTGATCAGCTTACAAATGGTATTGTGATATGTGTGCCTGCAAAAGCTGTCATCTCCACGATGCAGTGCCTGTGTTCCTACATCTGGGGAATCACTTTCTTTTATGAGGCATCTCTGCAACAGTGTCTGAAGAAGAGAATCACACAAGGATCTGTCTTTTGAATCTCATAATCCCTGAAGTACTCTAGATGGGATTAAAGGCTTTCTGCAGTCTCAGCTAAAGCCTGAGCGTGGCGAACTCTCGGGGGACCTGCAGGATTCAAGGACATTCCCCAATATTCTACTGCATACCAAAAAGTCTTTCCTGTTCCCAGTGAACTTGGGAAGACACTACTCCTGCCCCCAAGATACCAGCTCACCACCCCACCCCTCACACCCAGCTTCTAGCAGGGCACATACTGCTACATTTCAGAACATCTGGAGCATGCACTGGGGAACCTCACCCTTTAAAGTGTCTTGATTTTAGTTTTATTGCAATTCTGAGTAAAGGCTATCTTCTTGTTATCCAAATGGTTGCAGTACCAACCACGACTCCAACCAACTTAAGAGAAAATTCAAGCAAATCTGTATCTCTGCGCTACAAAATACAAGACAGGAAGCTATAAAAAAAGATAAAAACAAAAGCATGTAATAAAAAAAAAACAAAATACACATTCACTATCTTAATGCTAACTCTACAGTTTCACAGACAGGTGTGAGCTAAAAAAAGGGTGGTCATGCCTGACCCTTCATATCCCTCTGCTCCTAATTGCTGACCTCCTGCTTTCTATGAGCTTTAAGGGTATGTGGTGAGTCACTGAGTCATTGATCCGACAAAAGTCAATTTTATTTTCCTCTACACTTAGTTTTCGAGTCAGATCACCAGACAGATCCAACTCCCCATGTGGTCACGCAATTGCTGTAACTCCTCCAAGAAAATCAGCACCAAGAAATGAGAGGCAGCACATCTCTGGTGATAGCAATCTGAACATTAGTTTTTATGAACATCTTGTATCCAAACAATATTCCTAAATATTTCTCACTGAGCATCCATTAAAAAAAAAAAACTTTATGTAAAATTAAAAATTAAAAAAAATTCTCCTCCAGTCAGATTTCCTTCTCACACAGGATATTCTGGACAGTCATCTTAATTAAAATGTTTCATTTCCTCTCTTTGGTGATTCAAAAGTCTTTATCAGACCAGATGTCATTTCACTCACTTGACAAACAATATTTAATTTCAATGAATGTTGAGATCTCCCATAATTTTTCTATTCCTTTGCACTCAGTTTGCATTTCCAGATTGTAAGCAGCCTCTCTTGAAATGTGTATTCTGTATCTTTTTGGATATTAGCATGCAGAATAATGTACAGTTTTTTTTACTGGCTCATGATTTCATACATAATAATAAATTTAACAGCAGTGACAACTGGTTTGACTTCAACACTTTCCATTTGGGGACAGCGCAATAACTCAGCAACACTTCTCTTAAGATTCCACTCTGTCATTTTTATATTCAAACATAATTAAGAAATCTTTCGCCTAGGCTTTTGTTATCAAGTTGCATGTCATCCAAAAATGTTAAATTGGTGTCATACTCCTTATGAAAACATAGATGGCATACTTAGAGGGGACTGCAGGAGTCTCCCCTTTTTCCAGTGAAAACAAAAAGATGTGACAATTGTCCCATGACAGTTCCTCCACACTGTATAACCAGGACTTAGATACATTCAAAATAAAGTAACTGATGACCCATTT
>VZSV01000020.1:7400230-7437103 GCA_013398735.1 Nothocercus julius | reverse complement strand
TTTTTTTTTTTTTTTTTTTTTTTTTTAAATAAGCTCAGCTTTCTTCACTTTATCTTTCTCCTCCCTCATCCATTCTTCTCCCAGATTGCAGCTTTTATTCTCTCCTTTTGACTGCCAGGGCCCTAAACTAATTATTAATTGAGAATGTATCTAAGAATCTGAATGAGGAAGTTGGAATTAACCCAAGTGTCTTCTTCCCCCCCTTTTGTTTTGCAGGCTGAAGCACTGCACCTATCACTGAGTACTGCTGAGAATAGCAAAGGTGCCATTTCCCTTTTAGAAGCAGACCTTAGATTAGTTCTGTTACTACTTGGACAAAATATTTGAACAAGGGAAAACAACCTAGAAGAAATGAAATACCTAGAAAAAGCATCGGTGAACAACAGTTGTTGGCAACCAAGCTGAGTAAAGAAAATATTCTCTCAGCAACTCCTCTGTCGTCCTGTAAGAAAATACTGCAGCAGGAAAGGGCACCCAAGTTTGGGAAATCAGACAACTGACACTTCATCAAAAGACTTGTCTTTTAAAGAGGCTAGAAAGGCATGACCTTACATCGCCTGCTGGTGCAGAGCTGGCTGGTTGTACAGCACCGACTCATCGTGTTTCCAGTTGTTAAATTACATTAAAAGGACAGCTAAAAATATATTAAATATTTTCCTATTACTTTTCCATGCAAGCACCTGCTGTAGTTACAAGAGCAATGTCCAGACAAACTATTAGTAACACTGAGGAGAAAAATAGAGAATTCTTCTAATGCATTCCAGCTGAATAATGTAATATTTGCATTCCAAAAAAAAGAAACCTTATGTTTAAAATAGAATTTGTTAGAACCAGAACCAATGTGTTTCTAGTAATCAGAATTGGCAAAAAAAAAAAAAGGAAAAAAAAAGTTTTTTAAAAAGGACAAAATTGATTTGATGTATAGTTTTAATTCCCCAATTCTTTTTTGCAGATTTTTTTTTCCTTTCACAATACATTAAAGTAAACCAGTCTACCTATGATGCATAATACAACTAATTAAGACAAATTACACATAGATATTCCTTATTTTCCCTTTTAGAGGTTACCCACAATTGAAAAAGAGAAACAAGGAGGACATGTTTTTAAAAAATGTATAGTCAGTCTTTAAAACACTTAGGGACAAAAATGAAAGTCTTAATTGATTAATGATCTCAAGGTCTCTATCGCCATCTAGTGAAAAATCGCCATCATTACCACAGCACACACAAATTACCTCATTTACCGGGATGCCACACTCCTTCCTCGGCCACATCCTGCCTGCCTCTGGCCAGGGCTCGCAGGCTTTGCAGAGCTGCTGTCTTAAGGAAAACCAAGGCCCAGCTCCATCACGTGGTGCACTAAGGTTAAGCAGAGACCTGAGCTCTTGCAACAGATTTTGTCAGTGGCTTACGGATTTCCCTCTCTGTCCTAAAGCTGCGCTCTGACGTACGTAGCAAGCCTTCTACACCTTCTCCCATTAAAATGAAGCAAACCGGTTGTACACCAGCACAGTTCTAGACAAGCAACCGTGTGCCGTTTCACAAGAAATGTCCTGGGTCACATTACAAGAATTTCTGATCAACATCCAGGACCTCCGAAGTAGCTCCCATTCTGTGAGTGCCTTGCCACAGCCAAACCTGCATCTCACACACAGGAGCTGGCGCCCACGAGAGGCAGTACCGAGCACCCAGCAGCACACGCTTTCAGTGCACGCTTCCTCCAAATTCAGCTGAGGGATTCTTCAGTCACACAATTAGAAAATAGACTACTTAAAGCACTTATCAAAACTCACTTTCTCTCAACTGCATTAATGATACAGTAATTTTCAACAAGAACTTCTTTAACATGGAAACTATAGCCCCACAATTTTTTTCCTGCTAAAACTGAGGATTGAACTGTAATTGTGTCAGTGTAAGAAAACATTAATTTCACTTTTCATCCCGTATTTTTCCTCCTTCAGACACCTACATCAGAGATACCTGCAAGCCTCCCTGCATTTATTCAGATTTTCTCTATAGCAACACTGCATACCACCTTCTTTCTTTTTGAAGTGTACTATTTTTGAATGTATTTGAAATAGTCAGTTAACCACTGACCATCAGAAAATGCTGTATCAATTTATATTAACATTTTTTTCTGCAATAATTACGTTTTAATCGCTTTCTTCATATACAGAGACCAAATCTCCTGACACTTAATGCTCATTTACTTTATCCTACCATTCAGTGCTAAGGGGAAACCTAAAAATTGGAAGATTCATGTAAGGAAGGGTTTAAAATACCATTTTTCCAGATAGAATATCCCAACTCACAAAACCAGGTAACTGAACTGCCTTGTATAATTTTTTACAGCAAAAACAACTTAAGAAATGAGGAACTAAAAAGGCTGTATCTGTTAAAGGACTACCTGCCTAAACACACAACTTTTCAGAACATGGCATATTCAATCTATTTCATCAGAATCTGTTGTACTTATACGGAAACACAAAATCACAGTCTGAACATTCTAAGTTTTTCAAAAGTTTGCTAGCTCCACAGTATTCTCAGTAAAAATCACTAATCTAAGCCAAATAATAAAATACATATGGAATCCAAAAGCATGTTTTCTACTTTAACAGAAAGGCCAAAAGCTCAAATATCCACACAATGCCTAATTTGTGATAAGTGTTCGATATGTGTAACAAAAATCTTCAAGTTACAAACATATTCAAGACTTATGATCGTGATTTTAAGTTTAAAATCGTATTTTTTTCCAGCAAGTTGCTTTCCATGCCAGCCTTGTAGATAAACACATGAAAATCTTACAAAAACATAACACTTCTTTAAAAGAAACATCAGCACGTGTTTTCACATGCACACATAACCCATTCACAGTTACTTTTTGAAACTGGAAATGACTTCCCAGCTAAACGTGTGTAAAGTTAAACATAATGTCTAGGGAAATCCTGGGAGAACAGCATGTGGGGGGGTTGCTTTTAAGAGCAGTTTATATGGGAAAGATTAGGAAAATAACGACACGTTATGAGAAACAAAATGCCCCTATGCACATTAGCTACATGTCGCAAGTGGCCCTTGAGAGCACTGGGTAGTTCTGCAGCAGAGCTACCCCTGCCAGAGTCCCACGTGCACCACACGTTCCTGAACACTGCGGTGAACTCCTCTGTCTCCCTGATCACCTAAAAGGTTAAAGGACATCAAACATCCTGTCACATCCCTTCCCCGTGTTTTTATCTACTCCCTGTAGCTTCCTGCTTGGTATTCTCCTTTATGTAAGAACTAAAATGAAAGAGCAGGAAAACTGTGTTTTAAGACATAGTGTACGTACACTGTGACGTACCACTGTACATTAGTGCTATGTTTTGCAACTGAGATTACTACTTTTTTCCATCGGGACCACACTGATGTGGTCTGTATTCAACTTCTATCCCAAACAACAGGAAAAGTAATTCTGCCTATATAATTAACAGAATCTAAAAACAAAATCTGTCCTCCCGAGTCCAGTGCAAAGCTTCCTTTTACAGAACAAACAGAAAAATACAGGCCCAATATATAAGCCACTCATGTCAAGAAACTTTGGGCAAGGGCTAATTAATTCAGAGTTTTAGGAAACTTGGCATATCAGGGCCATGACAGACTGTCCAAAGACAAGTACATCCGCATTTGAAGCGTACTGCTGAGCCGAAGGCCACATTATGAAGCGTAACCAGATACTCATGGAAAATGCGAAAACAGCCTTATTTTATTTGTCATCGCAAATATGATCTATTGGAACCAAGTAGTTTAATTCAAAATAAAGCCCAGGCTGGAGCTTCAGTTTATTTTATTTTTTGAGATAATTATCCAATTCTTTCCCAGACACCATTTTTTTTCTTCTCCAAATTTGCTGTATAGAAAGACAAAATCTACAGTTCAAAAACCAAAATCCAAAATGAGTGAAGACCACTCTCCTATTCAGTGAAAATGCAGGTATTTTAAATGCACCATCTCTACATGTGTTCAAAACCTAACTTAATGACTTACCTCTCTCCCTTTATGTGTCACCAAAGCAGCCAAAGGTTTGGCATAGAATCTACTGTAGGAAAATCCCAGGCAGCCATACATACTGTTAGCAGTGAGTTTCAAGGCTTTCTGTCTGATATCATACTGAAAAGAAACAGAACCAGCAAAAGTGAAACAACCATCACCAAAAGAGAACAGAAATTAATGTTCAGAATTACATTCACAGTTTTTATATAGCCTGGAGCAATGATGGGCTTCAAGTAAAGCATATTATAACCACTACTCACTACTAATTATCCCTATTCTGTAAAGCTAATCAGCACATCTAGAGGAGTGGGACAAAAAAAAAAAAAAGGAAAAAAGAATTCTATAAAACACACCTGTAAATAAAGGTCAGGATTTAAATCTGGCTGTTTCATTAACTGCTTAACTTGGCGCCTTCTCTCCACCAGTTTCCTGATTTCTTTAGGCAAAATTCCCATTTCCAAAGATGGGTCCGGAAGTTCTGGAATTTCTTCTTCTTCAGCCTGTTAAAGAATCACCAACAGCTTTTTTTTTTTTTTTTTTCTCTGCTTGAAAGATATGTTTTAATAATAGACTTTAGAAGAGGTTAGTGAAAAGCTTGAATTAAAAAACAAAACCAACAACATCCTGCATCTCCTGCCAAGGACAGCTTAGAACAACAGGCAAGAGTTTCTGCTGGTCTTTAACTGTATTACTTAATCTTTGCAGAGGGAGGCCCAGAGAACCTTCTGAATTTAAGGTCCCTTCCCAGTATCACAACTGGACCTCGTATTACTCAGAAACACATCAGTGTCACTGAAGAAGGAAAAGGTAAGAAAATGGCTGGACAGGTTACAAAGCTTAGAGAGCTGCAGCTGCAGTGATGCATGTGGACTTTATACTGGCATTCCACAAAATAATTTATACTTAAGAGAATAAAACATCACCGGACAGATGCTCTATTACCTAGAAAAGTTTCGTAGGAATAGGTGAGATTCTGTGAAGCCTAACGCCACCATTTCTGCCTCCACACCCCATTCTCCTCCTCCCTCTGCCTTTACCAGGCGAAGGGGAAGACAACACAGTGCAGTGTCTGTTCCCACAACGAGCCCCTGGAGATCCGGGAGGCAGGCAGGGAGTCTGGCAGAGCTGAACGTCACGCCAACCAACCAACACAACCAACGAACAAGAAAACAGAACAACAGAGAGGCTGTAGCTGGGCAAGTTTAGGAAACAGTGTGTGAAGAACCACAACAAGAATTGACCTTAAAATCTAAGTAAATATAGTGCCGAGGTCAAAAATAAAATAAGCTGCTTCGGCTTGAAAAACATTTAAGAAAGGGAGACAAATCTACAAAGTTTGGAGGTACTAGATGAAGGAGCTCCACATACTTTTTTCTTCATTTCTGCTGTGACACTGATATTTTAGTTGTGATGCCACAACTACTTATGGGACAACGGACTAATTCCAACCAGTGAGCTGATCCCAGTTAAAAATAAAAGCCTCAAATTTAACCTTTAGGCCTGACCAGCTCCCTGCTTCAGTTTACAGCACAGCTCTGCCAAGAACAGTGGCATCACCAAGGAAGGAGGAACGAGGAGCCAAGGGCAGGCTGTGGCCAATAGAGCTGTCGAGGAGGCGGCACAGGGAACTACACCTTGAGGAGGCTTTTTGGTCTTATTTAATACAGCATGAATTTCATTGAAGCTGCGCCTGGAGCTGACACAGCCACCAAATCACTCCCTGTGGGCCTGGCCTCCCTTCCTCCCGCTGGTTTCTCTCATGTCCAGCAAGCACTGAGCTCACATTGCTTTCCTTCCCCAAGCACAAGCACAGGAGAGGTGTCCCTCCTCCCTTCAGGTATCTATCTGCAGGAAACCTGTAGCAATTTAGCTTTGGGAAGCTTTAATCAAGTTAGATGAAACTGGTCATCGGGCTTAAAAATTGCTAGGAGGATGTAGGGGAGAAAAGGACCAACACGGCGTGAATACAAATCTTGTTTCACTATCAAAACAAGCTAGAAAACAACCGATGGGATGAGAACATCAGATGGGAGAGATGGGACAGAACTTACTAACATTCTAAAAGAGTGTTACCAAAAAGACGATAGACAGATACAACATTCAAAATACTTCAAATCAAAACTAAGTTTTTTTTTTTTTTTTTAAGACTGTGAGAGGAAAAATGAAATCAGTAAAAGAAACAACAATTTCCTATAAAGCTGATTCACAGCAAATACACTGAAATTAGGCAGTACGACTCACAGCACAAGTTAAAGTACACAAACCTCTGCCCTCTTCTGTGCTTCTGATGATGTCCTCTGCACTGTGGTAAAGCAGATGTTAAACTCCTGGATAATTGATGGGTACAAGCTGTTGAAGTCGAGAAGCAAAATAAACTTGTCATAAAAACCTGAAACAGAGTTTAGAACAGAAGGCATGATGACTCAGTCTACGGACTGCATCCAACCGCACAACTAACAAAGCATACTGAAAAAAATGCAAGCTAACATTAGAAACAACTTAGTTATTTGGCAGCACTGTTGGTGCAAGGGAAGATGACACACAGAGAAGTCATGAGACGGGACCATGAGATTAGTTAAGTCTTATCTAGGAAGGCAGGATCTTTCTATAGGAATGGACCTGGATCAAACCAAAGTCTGTCAGTTCAAGTCACAGGCTTGTTGCTTAGGGAAACAGCTTCATTTCAGAAACTAGATTTCATTTTAAGGGACAAAAAGTACACGATGCAGTATTTTCAGCATCTACATCCCTTACGAAGCTGCTGAGATGCACCACTACCAATTACAGAGACATGTCAGAAGTGGAACGATCCAACCCCATTAACTCACCAGAGTTGAACAGATACCTTCTGTTTTACTATAGGACACTCGTACAGTTTTCCCCACATAGAGAGGAAACTGAAAGAAAACTTATGTGTCCATTAGAAAATTATGCACAGACATACAGTCCTGATTCCCCTGCAGACCTTACCTAGCTAAGAAGAAAAAGGAGTTTCCTAAGAATAAATAATTCCACAATGTTGGGCATTTTCTTCCGCATTAAATACAAATAAATTGATAAATAAAACCACAAGGTACATACACGACTGCAATCTTCTGTGTTCATATAACCTACCTGTTTCTGACTTCACAAAGGAAAGGAAATCGCCACATCTTACCGACTTTGGGATCCAAGACTAATCCCCCAACATATTGCTGCTTTTTTTTTCCCTGTCTTGGATTTAGTCTGATCTTCAAATTCTTCATCTTCATCCACCTACATTTGGCATTTATTTAAAAAAAAAAAAAAAAAAAAAAAAAAAAAATCTAGTATGTACTGTTGGGAGAGATATTTTTGGCAAATAAGATATGAAATTGGAAGTCCCCTCTAAAATAGATGCAAAACATGGCATTTTCATCACAATCCTCACTGTTGCCATATACATTTCAAAACAGTATTGATAAGTACCTTTATGGGAACAAACTGATCACAAGACATGACAAAGACTTTAAGGAACAGTTCTCATTGAACATTAGCACTAGGCTACATTTTCTCACTGGCTGTAGAAGTCAACACACAGGAAAAAAGAAGCTCATGAAGCTGTTTTTGCCAAAACAAGATCAAAAGGTAGCTTTGGAAATAGTATGGGTGGGCCTTTGTTAAGCAAACAGAAACATGGCAAATCTAAAGTGCACTTTGTCATTTGTTCTATTCCAGCAAGAAACTTTTCTCTGTGAGTTCAACATTATTCTGCATCTTTAAAATCCAAGCACTGCTTTGATGCCTCTACAGAATCGACAGACTTTACTACTTTGGAATCTGCTGTTAAACTTGCTTAAAGGTAAAACTAAAAAGCAAAAATAGCACATTAAAATAATTTGTTTATAAATATATTTACAAAAGTTTTTCTTTTTTTTAATTCCCCAGGATATTTTTTATCCACATACTCAAATAAAAATCTTACAACTTATACTTAAATTACTGTTTATCAATGAAATATTTTTTTCTTAATTCTAGGACAAACGCACAATGAACAAGCGATATAGTCTGTTTTATTTTCCTATGAGGTAATATACTTCAGTCATTTCAATTTTAAACTAGAGGGCAATTAAGTCTTCGTAAATTTGAAGGTGATACAATGTCCCTTTAAACTATATATCTCTCCTTTATCATCTCAGCAAAAAACCTTTACTGAATTAATCATAAGCTGTTAAGTTGCATCTACAAATGGCTATGTTTCCATGCTCTCATGGAATGTTAGTACACAAAGCAAAGAAATATTCTCAGAGAGATATATTTTTAAAAACTCTGGACCCACCAGCTTCTGCAGAGGCTTTTTAAAAACTTGTTTGTCTGGCACTATATAGTCTTTTTCATGAAATGCATGAAGCAGCAAGAACTCATTTCGTTCAGATCGTCCACCCATCATTGTCCTCGACTAGAGAGAGAGGAGAAAAAAAGAAATCAAAGCCAAGAACTTAAAACTAAATGCTGACATGCAAAAATAGACTAAAACAAATCTTTAAACTATCTGAAAGTTTACTTATTACTATTATATTGTTGCTGTTCCATTAGCCTACATGGCATCAAAATGTCATTTTTATGGATTTCTTTTGCATCACTATTTGACTATAGCACCAAAGGCACAGGCTTAAAAGCAAAAATTACAGAATCATATATTATGGAATACTGTTTGTACATTTAAATTAACAGCTGAACACAGAAAATACAGAGCTGCTTAGTGTGACAGTGGAGTGGAAAAAAAAAGCAATAATAATTTTTTTAGAAAGTACCATAACATTCCCAGAGATGTTTGTGATCTGGAGGGCTAGTGGCAGAACATTCAGCTCACACATGATCTGGAGAATGAACTTGGCATCTATCCAGGTGTTTTCCAGCATGAACACTAAGTGAGGAGAATCACTGGGAAAAGACATGGAATGGCCTATTAAAGTCGGTTCCAATGAACTCTGTAGATCAGACCCGTATTTTGTACTGAAAACATGTGGTATCCATATTACACAGAGGCTGAATTATATAGCTAGCTCAATGGCTAGAAACAAGTCTGTAGATATCCTGTTCGTGTACCTAAAGCAATACTCCCATAAATCAATTTACTTTGCACAACAGTAAACCCCCACCTAACAGAATCAGTGCTGTTACAAACAGCCAGCAATATAAAAATATATTAAGAAAATATTTTTCACATGCAACAGTGCTAAGTCAGTGTTTTCACGATAAATCAACTAGAAAAGCATGAGACTATACAGCAGGAACCTAAATAGCTTTCCAGTGTAGGATTAAAAACACAGGTGAGTAACATACCTGTACATATTTCGAATCTCCTCTGGTAGAATTGTTACCCTTTCTGTTTTCAGAATCTGATGAACCAGTTCAGACAAATGGTAACTCTTGCAACGAATTAACTCCTTAGCTGAAATTTCTATGTCGCAGATCATGCGGCCGCAGGCAGCGTTCCTCTCCGCAAACCCTCCTCGGCCCTTAACCGCGCCATGCGAGGAGGGAAAGGCAAACAGGCAACACAACACATCAACGTTAACACAGAGCTGACCTCCAAAACACACTCTCATATGACTAAGCCAAACTATTTCGGATATTCCACTGAAGTACACAGGTCTTATAATCATTCCCTAAAGGATTTCAGGGTGTATTTCAGTACAAAATGCGGATATGCAGAAGCAGATTACTAACTAAATCACCAGATCTTGGTTGCTAAACTGCCAGGGTTTCTTGTCTGATTTGTTTTGTCCCCTGAACAAGTACATGAACCAAGAACTACAGAACTATTAATTTAGCAGCTCTCTAAGGAATGATTCACCAATGAATCTAAATTACACTTTCTCATTTTACAGTTTAGCAGACAAAGACTGTTTCAGTAAAGACTATTGCAATTAATTTGTCATTATCATCACCTAGCTAAGATATGTAAACTAAATTAGCCTAACTTGAAAATTAGTTTAGCTTATTACTGCAATAAAAGTCATACAAACACCCATCATTTCTGATCTGGGACACATGAAATCCAGCATGACCAACAGTCAAAATACATCAAAGTCACATTTACAATTCCTCAGCAAAATTAATTCATTTTTAATCGTATGCCACATAAAGGGTGTTAAAAGACTTGAGCAATCTTATTACCCCAAGCTTTGGCATATTGGACCTCCTCAGTCGACCTATCTTGGACCAGTGAGGAACTTTGCACACATTAATTCTTTGAAGCAGCACTTCCAGATCAAATCCATAAATATTATGACCCTTACAGCAGGAAAAAAAATAACAAAAAAGGTTACAACAAATGCAAATTAAGACTTACTTTCACACACTTCATATGCCTCTTCCCCTTGAGTTTTTTTTCATCTAACTGATGGCATTATCTCCCTCATAAAAAGCACTTTTTAAGAGAACATTCATCAACAGTACTCATTAGTCTTAACATTAACAATGCTGTTCAGCAGAATACCCAGATCAGCTCTGTAACTACCTCACAGCACATGCATCGTTCACGTTTACACTTTGAAACTAAACAGATTCAGACTTCAAGTTTTCTAGAAAAAAAAATAAGCATTTTTATACAGCATACAAGGTCACGTTCAAGCTACTCTTTTTCTCTCTACCTAAAGTCTTTGTGCTGACATGAAAATCCTCTCGTTTTATTTCCTCTGCATCCCTCAACACTACGTGGGGCACAACGTGAACGGGAAGAGCTGGCCCTCAGAATTTACACACCAGAGCGCCCCAGCAGCACTTGCAGAGTATCCGCTCTGCTACGGAAACGGGCGGCCCCGGCAGCAGCCTCAGGGGAGGGCCGAACGCTGCCCCGAGCAGCCCGTGGGCACCTGCCCAGCACCGCGAGTGCCCCTTTCAGACCCAGGGCTAGAGAAGAACCTCCGGGGAACCAGAGGTTCTGCAGCCAGAGCAGAGGGAGCCTCTACCTACACTGACGTATCCTCTTCAAGAGCACTAATTCAGCCAGGTGCAAATTAAATTACATTAGCACGTCCCTGCTGGCTTTGGGATCACCTCCCCACTACCCAACTACTGGCAGCCCAAACTGGTTGCTGTGTTTCTCTTGCTTCTTTCCCCAGCCACAGGGAGGGTCAGCTCACAGGGCGAACACTGGTTACCAGCAAACGGGCTGCTAACTTCATCCTATTCTCATCATTTGTTTGAAATGATACCTATTTACGGATACGGGAGTGAGAAGTCATCCATAACCAACCTCAAATCATTTTAAATTGTCTTTAAAAGGTAATTAAATGAAATCCAGAACCATATATTAATTAAACATGACCAAAAAAAGAAAATAAGTAATTATAATAAACGTTCAGGTGCCTCACTGATCCCATGGATTTCCACAGGTCACCATTATCATTTTTGGCATAAAAGCAATTTAAATAGCAGTAAGACTTATATGAGCAGCTGAACTGATACAGACTTAAGTATACCAAGAGTTCACATTTTCCTAGAGAAACACAGGGTTTTTTGTTTGTTTGTTTGTTTTCTCTGAGTTAAGGGAAAAAAAAAAAAAAAAAGTATTTCAGATATTATCGAAATATGGTCTATTTCAGACTCTATGGGAAATAATAGGATGTATAACGTGCTCTCAGGGAAAATTTTCTATTATCTTTGTATGGAAGTGTACCTGCTGTCTTACAAGCAAACGCAATTCGTAACACATTCTAGGATAAACATAAAAAAATATATGGGGCGAAAAGGAAAAGAACAAAGCTGGTCAGCTGACAACATGCTTTAATTTAACTCTCAGAGTCTCAGAGCTACTCACCACAACAACATCTGGGTCAATCTTATGAATCTTCGCAAGGAAGAATCCCAGCAGTGTTCTCTCTGTTGCAGCAATTTCTATTTTAGCATTCTAAAAGGAGCAAGAGAGCACCTGATTTCAATGACCCAGTTAAGTTTAGTTGGGGAGAGGAAGATGTTTCCGTTTTAGTTACAAGACAATAATAAAACATCCCAGAGTTTTACTTTTTTTCTTTAATTCAAAGCTTTTTGTTCTCACTTGCATGGATGTAGAAAGTTTTTCTCAGAGGCTTTTTCTCTCATTCTGCTTTTTTTATGCAGCTGTCTAGTGGTATTTTAAGAGCCTCCTAAAAATCAAGCACACCAGGAAAATGCAACATGTACAACCTCCACTCACAGGCTTAAAATCACACAGAAACACAAGGGATAATCAAGAATAGGTTACTGGATTACTCTGCCAACCTTTCCAGTATCCTTTAGGAAGGGCTCTCAAACATTGACAGATTTTATTGTCCAAGAAAAAGAGAAACAAATTCACCCAAGTTATTCTGAGTACACTGCCAACTATGATGAAGACAAATCACAATTTTAACTTCATTGCAAAGCCTTGCCTACTCTCCTAACAGTCCATCTATTTTAAGAGTACAACTAGCAGTAGCACCAAATCACAGAGCCACAGCAGTTCTGTTTTTACGAACAACTCAACCTGCATTTAGGTTTGTAGAGTGAAAAGTTAACGAAGCCATCAAGCTATCCCTTTGAAGAGCTCTCTTACAAAACTCATACAAAGCAATATAACATCCATATTCTAAAGGTATGATAATCAGAGGGCTAGGAAAATGAAATTACCTTCTTTTTAATAGCTTCTTTGAAGTCATATGGAAAAATGCAATCATTTGGTTTGGAAACAACTGTAAGAAAAATTATAATTTTTTCTTAAATGTTGTTAATTGTCCTCTTCACAAGCATCCATTGATAACAGAGGGATAAGAGAGCTAGGGAAAACCATCTTCTAATTCAAAAAAGCAGACTTTATGTGAATACGTGCCTTTAAGGCCAAGAATTGGAAACATGAAATTCTGATATTAAAAATCCATGTCTACATAACAACTACTGCATTTTAATTATTAGTAACCAGCTATGTAAAAAGCCTTACTTAACTCCTCACCTTCCACTGACGTGGCTGACATGATGAAAAGATGACCAGAAAAAGCCCACAAGAACAGGCTGTGAGCTACTGCTGGCAGCCTACTAGGGAATTAGGTTTCATAAATCTGCAACTTCTTGTTGCAAAAATTGCTCAGAGATGGCAAACAATGAGACATGAAACCAGAACAGATTAACTAAGAAACATCTCATTTAGATACTCTCTTTGCAAGAATTGCTAAACAAACATCCCGACCTTGTCCAAAGCTATTTTACTCCACTGTGAATTTTGCATAGACATTACATGTATATATGCCTTTAAGATAACTGAGCAATTTGTTGAGTAAAGTCAGTCATATTTGAACTCAACAGAGGAGATAAAATTGTGGTTCACAGCTTAAGAAATTCCTCTAACAAGCATCCAAAACTTCTTGTTCACCTTCAATTAGGGTGTAATAATCTCAGATGATCTCTTACATAATCTCTTGACTATATAAAGTCAAAAAGCAAACCAGGTGTAGCTGGTCCTACTGTAATTAAATGTTTCAGGAGATTTTTTTTTTTTTTTTAAGAAAATTTGCCTATTAAACACACTTAATCTTTATTTTTAAAATTCTAGTAAGAAGAGCTAAACAACTTTTTATACGTTTAAATTCACGGGTAAAGAAACTGATACGTTTAACTGAATAAATCATGATGAAGTAAAACTAATAAAAATTATCAGAAACTGTACAGATCAGGGTTACTTTGCACCATCTACAACTAAAGTTTTCCTCAAATTAGAGTCAGTATCCACTCACATTATAAACAGCGAGAAATGACAGTTTAGGAATTGAAACTGTCTTTTGCCCACATAGCGCTCTACAATCACCCCTATTTTAAGCCATTATTGCTAGAGAAAATGTTACAAAGGTTACAAAAGCTCTGAAAGAATTTAACTCATTTCCTGTTCCAAGTACTTACCACAGAAATGTGTCTGAAAAGGAGGCTGAGGTGGAGCCTTATCCAAAGGAAATTTTTGATGAATCAGAGCTGCAATAGCCACAACCTATACCAAGGAAATATAAAACACAAAGTATCATTAACATGACCACGATGAATACTCATTTCTTCACTTTTTTTTTCTTCCTTTTGTTTTCCCCCCTAGTAACCTCACCTATTTTCTCTCATTTCCACTAAACGCCTTCTTAACATGAACTTCAACCATAAATTGTTATACAGAAAGTTACTGGTTGTCCTCAGGTAAAATAAAAATGATTCAGAATTAGTCATAATTAAGAAGTTACTACAAAATGATTAGCTTAGAACTTACGAGAAAAAAAAATAGTTCATTTTGGAAAACTCTGCTTTCATGAAATGTTTTTCAGAATCTGACAAGATCCCATAATTTAAAGGATTCCCTATGAAGCCAAAAGTAAGTATTAGGAGGGCAGGACAAATAGTAGTTTCTCCTTGGGAAGGATTATACCTGAACAAGAAAGCCCAAAGCAAGAACCCAGGGTTGCAAAAAAGACTTGAAGTTTTAACATCTAGAAGTCATTGCTCTAACGATAAAAATCTGAGCAAAATTACTTAATTCCTTTTGAAAATGTTGCTCACCTAATATTTCTTCGATTCTTAATAACCATTTGCCACAGATAAACTATCTAGAAACTAAAAATGCTAAGTACAAAGCCAGGAATACCTATGTTCAAAAGCAGGTAAGTGTGTCTGATCACATCTTTCAGTGCACAGTCCACAACCGAGGGTGGCCACCTACTTCCCTCCTACTGAGGGGGGAATCTCACAGTAGTGTAAGAGGAACTATAAAACTCACACTAGACTCTCATTGTTTATCAAAATGAGCTTACCAAAAAAAAAAAAAAAGAACTAGAAAAACCTACAAAAACATACCATCTGTTCAGAAACAGCCTCGTGTGTAAGTGTTTAGTATATGCAACAGCAAAATAAAAGGCATGTAAAAACACATACATAGAATCTGTGGTATCAATAAATTCTGATCAAAGAGGGGCACTGAACCTACAGAGCTGGACTTATGCTCGTGTTAAAGGCCTCAGTAGAAGTTTCTCTGAAAACCCAGCTGCACAGAAATTTTATTCAAAAGCACATACAATCAGACAGAGTTTGTCAGGTGCAATTCTCCCACATCTCAGAATGCTTACTGTATGCCAAGGAGAAAACAAAAGTTAGAGCTGATGTACCTCATTCTGGTGCGTCTTTGGATTCTGAATTGTCTTCATGCTGAGGGACATGACCACAAGAGGAGGGGGAGGAGAAAGATCTTTAACCACATTCACCAAAGCAGGTTTCACAGCCACTGCTTCTACCTTACACCAGCTGACTGATGGGTTCGAGGGCTCTAAGGAAATAACAAGAATCACATTAATTCTTCTGCGAACCACAGTTTAAACTTTTCTAGTAGTGCTGTTACAAAGAGTGTATTTCTTTAATGTTCTGCCCTTGAGCAATAGTTTAAACTCAAAATTAATCCTGCCAAATTTTGGTAATTCCTTGAGAGACGCCAGTCAGATGCCCACTCACATCAGGGGCTCTCCAACGTCAAAGAACAGAGGGAAGATTCATGCCGAGGCCCGAGGATGCCCTTTCTCTCATTAACAGCACAGAAGCCCAATTCACACCTCACTCACACATCTGAAGCTGGGGCAGCCAGGCTTAGATGTGGATCCACTCCTCCCCAGAACTAAGTAGTATCCATCTGAAGGTACTAATGGTACCTCCTGCAGGTCCCCTTCTAAACCTGAAACTCAGCCTAAGAATCCAAAAAGATGCATACATGAAAATGTTCTTCTTGGACAATCAGAAGCCACCCTCAAGGGTGCCTGGCAGAACAAGGCAGCACCATGAGAAAAAGACACTAGACAACTTTGTAATACAGAGTCATTGCAGAGAAAGGTACAAGCTAACCCAGCCTAACTCCACCTAATAACTCCCAGTATCTAATCTTGTAGTCAGTCCAAAGGTGAAGTATTTAATAAAATAAAACTAAAATTAAATGAAAGAATATACTTTTCAAGCACTATGGAAAAGGCAACTAGAGTGCTAATCAAATCAATTTTTATCAAATGAGAACAAGAACATATTTAGTATATGATTGACTGAAATGTGCTGGATAATTCATTTAGACATAGTCCTTCAGCAAAAAAATTATGGAAATAAGATGGGGATGAGAGCTCATCCTACTCTGGTAATACAAGCTCTCCTGAAAATCAGAGTATAAAAAGCTGTTTAAAGTATACTAGAACTTTTTTTTTTTTTTTTATACATATATATATATGTATATATATAAAAAATATATGCACATACACATTGTGATGAGTGTATACCTATGTTTGCATGTGTATGTACACACTATATAAAAAGATGCATTCGCCATCCTTTATCATTTTAATACTTTGGCCTTCAATACTTCACTTACTTAAAAAAATAAAAGCTCATTCAAAAGGACTGGTAAGACAATTTACTACATGCACATACACTCAGTGAGGCAGAGGTAAAACTTTTGTGGGATTAAATTTTTGAAGGTGGCCATTGGTAGAACTTTTTATCCCACTCCTTTCAAAATTCTTTGACACCTCCCTGGAAATCCACTATTTCATGCTCTCCCATAACAGTCTCAGAAAAGGCAGCTGACTAAAACACCTTAATTTATAGTTATATACTATATATAACTAGCATATAGTTATATAGATCCTAATTAATAGTTAATTTATAGTTAAGTTATTGCCTAGGCTCCTAGTTATCATTGCAATGACATCTGCCATAATGGATTTAAGGAACAAAACAGCTTTGACATCTCTGGAGGTGAAGAAAGAAAATCCAAAAGAAACATGAGGTCAATCCTCAATGAGAAGAATGAATACGGAAAATTGTTCTTAGGACTTTAAGATCCATACCAGGGAGTACCTTTATAGTAACTGATGCTTGGCAGTGTATAGTGAAAAAGCCATCAGAGCTTATCAATTTTTTGGCAATCAGGAATTCATCCTGTCTACTGCAGCTCAAAATCCTCACTAGGATCAGCTTTGAGTTAGTAAAGTAGGTGTTGAAGATTAAACTTCCTTTAGCCAACATATAATACTGTCAGATTGTCCTAAAAGATGTAGCTTTCATTCACTAGCATTAGCTTTTCTACACTCTTGGGAATATACAGCACATGCTGAGCAAAGGGCTCTAACCAAGTCCAGAACTAAAAGGCTCTGCACCACAATTCAAAGTGCAAAATTAAACAAACAGGTTTTCTAGCAGTAATTAGCTCTTAAAAAGATACAATTAAGGTTTTGTTTTTTTAAAAAAAAAAAAAACAAAAACAAACAAAAAAAAAAAACACAATGTCAAGGTTTCTAAGAGAATTAACTTTAACTAGTTCAGCATAGTTTCAGCATATGCAGCAAAGAGCAGCTGCTAGAAAACTGCCTAGATCCCTCTCATTGCCATAAGGACTACGGAGAAGCAGAGTTGAGACTGTTTTCTCCTTATGGACTCCATTTGGGAGAATATCCCAACTATATTTTATAATCCCAACCAAATTTTCCACACAAGCTTTATACTTGGAGAACTATTCAAAACTATAAACTCATCTGCACTGCATGCAATTTCATATGGGTAGGGTCCCCCAAAAAAGAACAATACAAGTTATAATCCGTATTAAATTATGAAAATTATAGAGCTAAATTAATTTATAAAATGAGAATTTATCAGAACAATTTAGTTGTCTCTTTCTCCCCCCAAATTGTATTTGTGTATGTTTCTCAGAACACAGGTATTTCACATGCAAACCACCATACGTGGATTTTTTATTTCCAGCCAGCACGGTCCTTTGATCTTCCTACTCATCAACAGAAGTTCCAGGCTAGAAGTGTTAGTTCCAAACACATGAGAAAATGTTTCGCCTTTCAGATCTTGGGGAAGTCGAGGAAATTCAGCCTAACAATTAATAAAAAGCAGTGAGTCATTCACCCCACAGAAGTCATGTTAACACGCTACTTTCAAACAGCAACTTAACAAAGCTACGAAATACCTGAAATTACTGCAATTTCCCACAAGAAAAGCCTTAATATCTTACAGTAATTCAAGAAATTACACTATTGACTGTGCATAACACCACTTAAATTCTTCATTCATATAAATGAAGATACAAGAAATACTATGATCAGTCAACATTGAAACAATGCTCAGTGACCATTTTAATATAGAAACTGCTTAAGTAAGTGTGGTAAATTTGATTAGTTAGAGCTTTAATCTTGTCTGTCATATAGTGAGTGCATAGAGTGTTTCTGCAAAGCTAAATAAAGATTTGGGATAGCTAGCAAATCTCTCTCCAGCTCTAACTTAGCACCTGAGAATGGTATAAAAGATGCTATAGAATGGCATTACCCTAGCACTTGGCCATACAGGTTCAGAACTGCTCAAGCTCTTATACTTGAAACCAAATCTTTTTTTTTGTTGTTGTTAATTAAGAATACGTTCTCATGAGATTTCTTTTTCACGTTTATTGCTCTAAGAAGTAATTTAAAACATCTTACTTCTGGCCATGACACAGCACAGCTGAAGAGTTGTTTGGTTAGTTTGGAGGGAAGACAAGGCAATGAAAGCAGAGCAACTGGTAATATTTACTGTAATCATTAGTAAACTATAATTGTGGATGAAGGTAGGAAGAATTTAGTAGTTTATTGTAGTTTCAGGAAGAATTCTTTCCCCTCATGCTTGGTTTACACAAATACAACTATCTGACAAATTAACATATTGCAGATTTCCTAGCAACGAATCACTTGTGTTAGGGACCAACCAGTATTAAAATGTAAAATAATAATAATAATAATATCACACATACCCATGAGCTTAGGTGTCAACCTCCTCTTTATATTACTTTTTGACATATAAATAAAATCATTAAAAACAGTATTAGGTCAAAAAAGCAGGGCTTGGGTTTTCATCAGATTAATTATACTCACCGAATATTTTACTTCTAAGTATTCAGATTTTGCTGGAACATCCGGGATCTCAAAAGCATAGTGTTTTTCAACTTTCTACATAAAATAAAGATATTTAATGCTTTCCCAGTATTTCCCAATTGAAAATTCATTGTTCTCAATAAGAGGAACAAAGAAATACAGGCTACTCAAAATACACACAAGTAACAAGGGCTTGATCACGTATCACCACTTTTACAACACCTAAAGACGGCAAGACCATTATACCTACTGTGCTTAACCTCTCTAGGTTTTCTTAGAATTAATAGTTCTACAGAAGTAGCCTACAACTATTCTAACCATCAAAAAAGTAAAAACATACAATCTTAATATTAAGAATATTAAGATACATTTTGTAAATTCACAGATTTCAAACACACTCAAGAATATTGCAAACAACCATCTGCTAGTTATTTACCTTACTGAACCTTTGAACAGAATCATTTCTGTGACAGAATTTCACTTTTCATTCGGAGTGACTCGTTTTTACTGGAAAGTAGTCAAGTTTCTTTGCATATAACACAAAGATTGTTAAAACAGTCCCAAGCTCAGCAGTTCAACTGCACTGAAGGCATTAATTCTGCTTGCTCCTAGAACAGTAGGGATTTTGTACAGCATATGGTCTGTCAGATCCCAAAACAAAGACTTCCATTTCCCAAATTACAATATCTTCTGTGACAATGACACACAATTGTCATTCTGCTAAAATGCTATGCTCTACTAGCCAGTGATTTGCTACAAAACATCTACAACATCGCTATATATCTACACTATAGAGCTATATTAACCTGTAACTATGCTAGAAAATTTTCACTCATGCTACATTATTTCTGCTTTAATACAGAAGGACCTATAGGCCCTTAAATTAAAGTAACATTTTCACAACATAGAGCTCTGAGATCAGCACATGCTTTACATCTATGTTATGTTGACTCTATGCAAGTATAATAGAAAAGACAAACAGAAACAGGAATAAAAGTATATACAGCAATTAAATGCAAGCACAGTTAGGTAAAGTCAAAATTATTTGGTTGCTTTTCCTTAAGCTGAGTCAGCAATGTCCGCCCTTGGAGCACTACAGTCAGCAGTCAAGTTCGCTACCTCTCTCAACACTGCAGCACCAGTGGGGTTTAAGGCAGCAAAGCCTGGTTAGCTGGGAAAAGGGCCCTTTCCGAAAGAGAAGAAAGGCAAATCAAGAAGAAGCTGTAGTGCCAGCAGCTAACAGGAGCAGAGGGGAGTAACAGGACTTGGGACAAGAGCATTTCCATCACGTCAAAACACTGTTACCGTATCAGCCACTATCCTTCAAACATAGACCCGAGCGTTACACTGAAGCAGCACCTCACATCAGCAGCACAGCCATAACTTAACCCAGATAGTTTGGCTTTGCTTTTAGCACATATCACTGATAGGCCTTTTCTAAACCTCTCAGGCTTCAAACAAGTTCTTGTTGCAAACGCAAACTGAACACAGTGTAAAAATAGTACACTGCAGTGATTCATCTGCGTTATTCCACAGAGCTCAGCTCAATTACGCTGGTCATAACTGCAGTGAATGAACATTTTGCTGCAGAGTAATCTGCCCTTCAAGTGGCCCTTCAGAAAGCAGAAGGGAGCAGCAGTGATTAGCTGCAAAGATCCTAAGTGGAGTGGGGCTGCTTTCGAATTGATTTGTGAAGACTTACTAACTTGGCAGCAGTGCAACCCATTGAAGCTACAATTAGCAGCAGGTGCAAGAGGAAGTGCCAGGGCTGAAGTGTATCTGCTCACAGGGACAAAGTTTGGTGCTGGCAAGGCCAATATCCACACGCACACAAACACACACACGAAGAGAGGGGGACAACCAGAACAAGTTGTCTCAGCGTATAAATACTGGCTCTGCCCGCACTGCCAAAAAGCTGGACATTCTAAAGAAAATGGTATTTGGCGGCACGTTAGATGTGCTAGCAGCATTTCTAAAGTCTCCAGCTAACGGTGGGAGAACGAGATTTTCCTCAAGATTCACCTGAGGCTGGCCTGCTGCACGTCACTTGGAGTGGGCTGCTTCATACTCTGCTCACAGGAGCACTAGGGGAATAAGCATTCCCCAAACCTTTCAAAACACCTACCGTTAGTAACATAGTAGTGGAACAATGCCTGCAGATCACAGGGGAGTTGGAAAGCAGGCCCAGCATATTTCCAGTACAGTCCCAGCAGTGTGTGGAAGTCTTTTTTTTTTTTGAGCTGTCTGCAACCACCATCTCAACCCCAGAGCCCCATGCACCTCCACAGAACAGCAGAAGCAGGGGCTGCCTAATGAAACACCTCTGATGGCTGCCGTGAAAGGAAAGGTGGTGACTCCTTGTGAGAAGACGCTTAATACGGTATTTAACAGAAAAAAATGAGGTCCCTCAGAGAGGAACAAAGGAGGTCAAAGGAAGGGGAAAAAGCATCAATTTCACAACGGCCTTACACAGTCACCTGCTGGTTACGCTGCAGAGACATAAGCCTAGCAAGCCTTGCTTTGCCATGCACTGCCACTTGCTCATGCAAACCTCACTTTAAGGTGGAATAACTGAATTACGGTAACACTTTCCTTTAACAGACCTCCGAGAGCCCCTCCAGCAGTCCTGCTTCCCCTGCCCATCTTTCCTGTCTTCCCACACATTACCCATATCCTCCTGTCAGTTCCAGTCTCACTAAACCCTCCCAAGAGGCAGTAACTAAACAGCTAAGCAGAAAAATAGCCTGGTACAGTAAAGTTGGGGAGCTTTCTGCCAGATTAGTGAGTAAGATTCAGTTTACTGAAAAGTCTGACAAATTCAAACAGTCTTTTGAGTTGTACTGTTTAGAAATAGTTCTGATAGGCTGTTTCAGAGCTTCACTGCACCTCTAAGTACCCCGATTTATTCCCAAGTTAAATTTTATGAATTTCTGCTTTCTCTAACAATGCCCGCTAAATAACTCATTTCTTGCTGCTCATCCCCATTTAATGTGTTTAGAGAGCAAAGGGGTCATAGGTTATACCATTATTCTTCACCTCACTAAGCTTAAGAAAGAGAGAGAGAGAGAAATTCAAGCTCTTTCTTCATTATCTCTGGTATAACTGATTCTCCTTTTCTCTCATTTTCCTAATTGTCTTTTGTACCTGCTCTCATTTGAGTTTATCTTTCCTCCTCAGGCTGATCAGAAGCATTACAATATTCCAAATAACATCTTGGCAGCACCTTTGTAGTTCCCTGTTCTAACTAGGGATCACTCCTGCATATATCCAAGGATCCCGGATGCATCAGTCACATGTCAGGAGAACACAGTTGTGCCTTCCATTTCAGGCTCTGTATTAACATAATGAGCCTTGAATTCATATCAAAAATAGCATAGAGCAAAAAGGATCTGCTCTATTAGGGTCAACTTCCAAAAGCTATGTTTAAGGTTCAACTATGTTATTGTTATGCAACTCTATAACATTTTTTCTTAGTACCATGAAACAGGTGGAGTCCTAAGTTTCTATTAGCAGATCTGCATCTTTTCAAAAGCCAATTCCTTGCATTCACCTTCTTGAGTACAAATGTTTGCATCATCTCTATTAATGACAAATTCATTTGCCCCCAGTTTTCTCTTTCATCCCTAAAAGGGTCATTTAAGCATGAGCTATTAGAAACTTATTGTTAAATTCATTCCTTTCTGATCCTAACACATAAAAACTACCTTATAAACTACCTTATAACTAAATATAGAATAAAAGTAGCACTGAAAAAAACAATAAAAGAGCTAATCTGCATCAGAGTTTTAAGTAAGAAAATCACCTAGAACAAAAATTAAAGCAAAGCAAGTTTGGTAAAGTTCTAACAAACACACGCTTTCCCTAAAGGATGAAAAGAGTGCACTAAGCAACACACTGTTGAAAAGATTTCCTTCATGGACTGCCACCTGAGAAACATTGCTGACATTTGCACTTCTAAGAACTTAAACTCTCCAAAGTGCATCAACTCTGGACTACATGACCCCCCAAAATTCCTTCCAAATTGAATTACCCCATGAATGTGTTTTATTTTCTTGCAATTATATATTGTTAAAGTTCATTCTGCACTTTTGCTTGACTTTCCACTCAACAATTAAACATCCAGAAATTAATATTATCAAGTCACAAGATGATTAGTTTACAAAAAGCTAGAACTAATTCCACATCATCCAGTAATTACGATGAAGTTATGTTTATCAGACTAATGGCATTACTTCAGGAGAACAGAAAAGCTTCTGAGCACTTAACTCTGAATCAAATTACTCCTCTCACTTGCACCTTAGGCACCATTCCCACAAACTCCCTACCTCTACTCCTCAAATGTTCCTCATAAATGAATTACCAAACTTCCCCAGACAATACTACCAATCTAATCCTTCTCTGCAGAATAACAAGTACTGTATCTGCAAGATTTCCATTCTAGCAGCATTTTTTCTTCATTTTTCCTTCACTTAAGAATCTGTTGATCAAGTAGAACACAGCAATGGTAAAACTATTACATACATTGCAAATCCAGAACAGCTTCAGTTTCAAAACTGAATGATAGTCCTCCAAACTTCTGAAGCCCTGTACAAATGCACTAAGACAACACAGGCTCTAAGCAGCACATATCCTAAATAGATAAATCTGCAAGTGTGAGGACAAGAATGAAACAAGCCAGCAATTTTCTCAGTATGACATCTGGTCAAATGCAGAGACCTAGTGTCAAATCCCAAAGTACTGAGCTATCCATTGAATGTGTGATCTTTCATTTTAAGCTTTGAGACCATAATCTGATGGTCAGGACTTCAGTAACAGAACTTTTACCCTTGCTTTTTTTCTCAAAAATAGCTCAGCAAGCAAGCAAGCCACTCTACCATTTCAATCAGCTTCACAGAAAATAGTGACTGAACATATTCAGCAATAGTATGTTTAAAATTGATGTTCTTGACAAAACTGAACTTATTTTTTCTTCTCACTCTTGAGATATACAGCACAGTATGGCTGAGAGAAATGAACTTTAAAAATGCATTGTGGGCTGCATCACAAGAGGACTTTGCATTAACCTCGCTTCAAAACCAACGTCAAGCCAAGCATTCCACAGTCAGCTTTGAGCAATGCTTGCATGGCATAGTAAGTAATTTCACCTTTATAAGCCACGGAAGAGTGAGAAAAATCTTTGAAAGTCTTGCTGTAGTGGTTTAGAGAGACTAAACAAACAAAGGAGTCTTGAAAATTGTGCTGCCTGAGAAAATATAAAATAATGTCCTATTACTTTAGTGGGGCTTATTGTTAGTAATTGTTACAGCATTTACCATAATTGCCAGAGCCAGAGCCTAGCTTTACATAAAGATTGGTTTAAGTCAAGAAACTGGGCAGGCAGAGTCAGTTTTCAGTGTCAAAGAAGGTAATTTTTGGATGGAAAAATCAAGTCGCAGATGTACTTATTCTTAAAGGAACACGGATATTTGGGAAGAAACCAGCATAGCTATTACAAGTAGATTCACGTGTGTGTCTGTAGTTATGTATCTGCCTTTCTACATAACCTGACCCACTGGACAATTTTTCAATCAATTAAATATTATCCAGGGGAATTCCCACCTTCCAAACCACAACAATAAAAAAAAAAAAAAAAAAAAAAAAAAAGAGAGAGGATGCATGCACACTAACCTTGGATTTGAACTTCATTATCCTATGTTTTGGTGAAATGCAGTCATTAAACTCCTTGAAGAGGCTCATTATAGTTACCGGCGTGTCTGTCTCTCTGCCAGTGGACAGGTCCATTTCCTTAAAAACAGAAGTCAGGTTGTACGTGACATGACAAATTGGTTGAATTTTGCTTTTTTTATTATAAAGCCTTTATCTTTTCTTTAAAGGATACTATAATGTAATAGGTCAGAAAAACAAAATAGAAACATCACTTAAAGCAGAGTGTTTAGAAAGCATCAAGGTTTCTAATAATTCAGGATGACTTTATTTTCCAAGTAATAAACCCAAAGGTTACAAGCCGTCATTTGTATGCAGTTTTCAGCAAAGGTCAAAGAGGAAGCAGCAAAGCAACAACACTCTGCAGCAACACTCTAATACACCATGTGTGCAGTGTACAGAAATTTGCCACCTACGTCAGACAACACCGGCTTTGACAGTTCCCATAAACACTCTACTAGAACTCACAACCTGCCATAAGCAGAATGAAAAGTACTTACGTTTGACATACTTAAAAGATACACTTACTGTTTCACGTGGCAGTAGGTAAACAGTTCTCTCAATATTTTTCACTGTCACACAACAGCTGACATAGGTGTTTGCTGATTCTATCCAAACTTTGCCAAACAGAAATACCACACCTAAAGGACAATAGCAAAGATTATAATAGGCAATTCTTACCTTAGTCACTCTTACTGTTGCTTAAAGCAGCTAATTATGTCTTCTTGCACAGAAACACAATCATTTCCTATTTTAAGTCTTAAAAAAAAAAAAATCCTTCTGATAAATCTGCACATCCTAAATTGTTTCAAACACCAGCTTTAAAAAGAGATACCTGTTCAGCTCTTCATGCCCCTACCTCCATCACTATAGCAACAACACTGTGATATGTGAAATTCAAAATGGCATCACATAACCAGTTTCAAAATTCTGTTCTGATACTCAATTTCTACTTACATCAGTTTGATAATTCACAGGGTGAGGGAAGAAAGAAGGAGAAATCAGTGAAAACTGAAGATAATCAGAATGCCTGTGCTGTCAATCATTCCTGAAACACTTGTATCATCTACAATTTTTTTTTCTCACCTAAAGCAGTACAATCCATTTTTTTCCTTATCTTTAATACTGCAAGATCAAGAGTCTACTACTAATAAAACCTGCAGAAATGCATTCAGAAGACAACAGCCAGAAGTTAATGGACTGTAGAAAGGTTTCAACCTGCCATTTTTAAGAGATGAGGGCACACTGAAAGACACACTACAAGACAGATTATTCCAATACACTACAAGAAAACCTGGGTGCTAAAACAGCAGTTGTAACCAAGAGGGGCTCTTCACTAGGGACCATGTCATTATTATCAGCATCTGCACATCTCTGAGCCACCGAGAAGCTGGCATTAGCACAAAATGCTGCAAAATCCCCAGAGCAGTCTGCCATTAATGTGGTCAGAATTACCAGAGCCAAGACTCTTCCAGAAACAACATTTAAAATGAGGAAAATCTTGGAACTCAGATTCCTCCTTGGTCTGAGAGTGCACAAGCAAGTTCTTTGTTAAGTGGGATAAATCATCTTTGCCACCTGATCCATCACACATAAAGGTACTGTTCTTAGCTAAGTGTGTGAAGATGCACTAAGATGGATCACAGGGTAGATCCACAGAGTGACAGGCTGAGAGAAATCACTTCTTGAAGTGCTTGGAATAGACATGAGCAAGAATACTTTTGAAAAGGCTAGAGAAGAAAATGTTGCAGTTTTGAAGACGATGAGAGCCAGGATATATGTTTCAGCTGCACAAAGTATCTTACAGATGTTAATGCAAAGACAATCTTCAAGATTTAGACAGTCTGAATAAAAGGATCTAAGAAAAGCTCAAATTACAGACCTAAGTGACAGGCAAGATGGAGTTCTTGTCCAGAGTAATCATTTCTTGT
This sequence comes from Nothocercus julius, assembly GCA_013398735.1. NCBI lineage: Eukaryota > Metazoa > Chordata > Aves > Tinamiformes > Tinamidae > Nothocercus > Nothocercus julius. The sequence continues at coordinate 7,410,562 of VZSV01000020.1, read as the reverse complement.
TTTTAAGAGATAAGAAACTCAAAGGGGTTTGTAGCATACAAAGAGATGAAAGCATGGCAGAGACCCAGGCCCGGGAGCTGTTTGCTTGCACAGCAGTAGGAGCACGGAGGAGTTAATCTCTCAGAGGCAGACATCTCAGCACGTGATACAGAACAGCTAGGCAGGCCACTCAGAGACAGGCAAAAACACGAGCAAATAAATGGCCTTAATCACCAGCTTTCACAGAACTGGAGCGATTTACAGGGTAAGGCACCTCTGGAGGCCACCTGTTCTAACATCCCCCCCAACAAAAACACACACACCTGGACTAACTTGGGAAAGTTTTCAGAAACATTTCATATGTAAAACCAAGGAGGTAAGAGATGTCAGGACCTACCCCTGTAAGCCTGATTAGGAAAAGACAGACAAACAGGAGGAGGGGAAATACATATATATTATATATACAGGGTGTGTGTGTGTGTATATATACATATATATATATATATGTATATATATAAAAAATATATATTTATAAAACATAAGGCATAAAACTCCTGGGAATGAGATCATGTCCCCAGTGCAACAAAATGCAAGCAAAGTAAAGAGATACAGAAAATGAGATGTAGAGGGAGGAAGATGGATTTTTTTATTCACCATTTCTTCAAAATGTTAATAGGAGTACAATTCTCCAATTCTCTCTCGAAAGTAGCAAAGGGAATTTTGAAAAGGAGAGTCTCCAAAAATCGTTTCAAGTTTGGAAAAGTCTTATGATTATGCTATAGTATTTACTCTTCAGGCAACGCGTTTGGCATCCTAGCAAATGAGGCATAAACAAAGATCGAGAACATGTTAAACAAAGAGCAGGATCGAAATTCTCCCTCTACATGACTAATTGAAAACAGGTGCAGTCTTTATTATTCAACCTTGAAAAAGTCATAATGAGAAAAGAACACTCCTTGCATGCGAGAGACAGAAATCCTTTCGTAATTATGTTCCATTCAGCAACCACTGACATAGAAAACAAGGAAGAAAAAAAAAAAAAAAAAAAAAAAAAAAAAGCGGTGTCTTTAAGAGTAGCAATTTTATATTAAAGCCATTCATTTCTTCAAGATATTTATGATTATTTTCACTCCTGTCACCAAGCTGCTCAACCCAGCACAGTCTCATATTTCAGTCTAAAATCCCAACATACAACGAAGGGTGTAAAAGACAAACACATCTGACGATGCTTACAGTCGAACCCCAAAAGCCTTCAAGAAAACATGGCAGAACCTTCTAGAAAACCTCCATGATGCACAAATTAGAAACTAAAGATAAAAGACCTGCCAAAGAAAGGAGACGAGTGATAGGAAATGCTCAAAACAGATGGGAACAAGATTCCTTTTGCTAGAGAAGAAAACCTTGCAGTTATGAAGATGATGAGAGCCAGAACACACACTCCAGCTACACAGAGTATCTTAGAAATCTTATTACAGAAATGGTTTGAATTAAGCGTTTAAGAAGGGCTTAAATCTTTCATGTTACCTTCCTCTCTTGAAAGATACACCAAGTGAACAAAATCATGCGACAGCTACCATGAGACTTGAACTAATAATCCACCAGAATTTTAAATTACGTATCCAAAAACAAGAAGAGAGCACACTCAGCTGTTGCTCCAGTAAAGAAGAAATTCGCAATTTACTCCTACAGGGCTCAAAAGTTTTAACAGCATCAGTAGGTCATGAACACAAAGAAGTTGCCCTTGGACCTGCCTTGAGGATACAAGACCAAAAGACAAAATTCTTACTTTGCTCAGGGATAGGGCAGAGGAGAAACTGAAGGGAGTAAGGCACAGTTTACAAAACAGAGAGACAGCATCTAAACATAGTTTAGACAACTCTGAAAATCACAGTTACGTGAAGAGAGTCCCAAAAGCATTTTCTGCCTTTAACTGTAACAGTTACCTGGCTGACTGTATTGGTCTTCATAAGCATCCAACCAATAAAATCTTAAGACTTGATCATCATTTTCCCCATTCACAAGTGGAAGAAGATTGGGATCCAGCTGAACTTCTGTGGCCACTAGATCAGCTTCGTCCTCATCAATTCTGTCCCAGCATGAGACATCTGGGAGAGAACAACTTCTGCAGGTTTTGCAGAAAAAGGAGAAAGAAGTAAAATTATGCTTTACTATAAACACCATTTTTTTTCAGTCCTGTATTGTCACACTCTTGCCAGCTGCCAAGCAATATTCCAAACAGTTGCATTTTTTTCAGCTTTCTTTTGAAAGGTGGAATGTGAGAGAGAAATCCACATATATGTATAGTTCTCAGTATGCGGCATACACGTGTTTAGACGTTTTAAAATTTAAATTTATGAAATATATGATTCAATATTCTTCCAAAGTGAACAAAAAAAAGAATCTATTTGCAAAGACATATCTGTTCACCACATGAAACTAGCTACAAATAACATCATGTAGCATCTTCTTAGCATTAAATATTGTTAGCAATATATTGTTATGTGCTAGTACCTCAAAACATAAAGTATTTTTCAGTTAAGTAGCTATCATTATGTTAGACACGACCGTTTTTAAAGCCACGACCAAAAAGAAAACAAATAAAAATTGCAGAACATTATTATGCTATGTCACAAATGTCCCATGACAAATATAAGAAAGTAGCTGAATCTGAGGCTTGTAGATACTGAAAGGTTTCTTGGTGAAGAAATAAACAAAGATCCTTACAACACAGATGTCTCTCGCTTCATGGATTCTAGTTGCTCTGTCTGTTTCTTTTCCATTTCCTGGTCTCTCTTCAAGCTTTCAGCTGCCTCAGGTACAGTTTCCACATTCTCTGCTTCCATAGGTTCATCAAAGTCCTCCTCATCAAAATCCATCATTCCTTGATCATCATCTGGAAGTGCTGCACAGAGAACCAGAGGCTTAAATCATTAAAATGGGATACTAGCTTGCACACTATATACACAAATGTAATACACAAAATTAAATTAAGAAAAAAAAAAACTACATTTAAGTTACTTAAACTACAGTAAACTAGAAACTGTTTTAAAACTAGTAAAGTATATTAAAAGAGTTTTCAGAACTGGGCTATATTTTCAATACCTTCAATAGTTTCCTCTTCTGTTGTCTTCACTGTTTCTCCATTTTCTGTAACTCCTGAACCATATTTGGTATCCTCATTCTCTTTAGAGACTACAGCAGATTTCGCTGTATAATTAGGATGCTTAGGACAGAATGAAGCTGGAGGAAGAGCTTCCTTCTTACGATGAGCAGGAACATTCCTTGATACAGGGCTGATTACCTGAAAGACATTTTAGCCAAAAAAAAAAAAAAATTTAAGCGCAAAAAGGAAAAATATTTGACTGTTTACAGAACTAGTTTCCATGGCTGGAGGAAAAGGCCCACATAGGCTGCAACACGACAGCCAAAAATCCTCAAGAGTAAACTTTAAGTTCCACTGCGTCACTTCTGCTGTGAAGTGCGCATCCCTACTGTCATTCAAAAGAAGGTTACAACAAACAATGGTTGACATCTGATTAAGAGTCTCCCTATTTTATCTATTCTTCTAAAGTAGTACGACCCCATTCCTAAATTAAAACATCCATTTTTGTCAGCTGAGTGTGTGACAATATGTGCCAGCCAGGGATGGGGCCTGGAACAACTGCAGAAGTCTAATACAGCGGTTCACACCTGGCCATACTGGTCATGAAAGGGAATAGAAAGGAGAGGGCTACTTCACTGGCTTTCTCATGCTGTAGACATGATAATGGAGAAACAAAAGGAAAACAAAAAAACCCCTACATTTCAGCATGTTCTGCAAGCCTTGACCCTGAGACAATAAGCACCAAGTTCGTCTTTCAGACAGGGCACCACCACAGCTGCAGTTCCCTCGTCTCATGCAAGATGCGTGCACAACAGTCTCCATCGAGAGCCAGTGACACGTCTGTGCTTCTGTTGGTCCTTAATTTTGAGCCAATTCCCAAATCTTTATCTTCAGGATAGGCTGCTTTTCATCAGAATTGAGAGAGCTGCACAAAACCATTTCTAGAGTTTCAACCTCAGCTCAGCTACTCCCACACAAAACCTGGCCACCCTTGACCTTAGTAAGAAGGCACACATACTCTCCTCAAGTAAAAAGCTTCACTACCTTCCTCCTTCACTCCTATTTATATTCAAAGGATGCATGCCCAGTTCTCAGCTTTTTCACTGTCTAAAATCACCTTCTCAGACCACAGAAGCTATCACCTGAACAGCAAGCCCACGAATTAATTTATATCTAAATGTTTCCTTTTCAAAGTGACTTCCATCTTGCAGCAAGACAAAGATCCTCTCTTACTGTATCTCCTTCTCTTTAAAAAAAAAAAAAAAAAATTACCCCTAGGCTCCAAAGCATCTGTTGAACTGAGTGCCACTGGTGAATACTGACAGACTAGGAGTTGATTTAGATATCACATAAGGTGTTGCTCTTTTAATAGTAAATCAGATGCACCTACTGCACTCCATTTGCTCTCTAAATATTCTAGTCAAATTTATCATTACATTCTCAGATAAAAAGCTTTTCCCATACACGAGAACTCTTATCAGAACATTTTTCCATTCTTAGAACCTGCCACTTCAAGACTTTTCACTTGAATCAACTTCTATCCACAGAAGTTAACTATCTGTTGACTTCCCAATTCTGAAAAAAATTGAGTTCTTTATCCTCTTCCACACCCACAAACACTTTGTACTCTTTATTTCACTTATTTCACCTTCCATCACCTGTTCTTGCCACACAGATATTTTATAATCTTTCTGCCTTGTCTCTTTTTCCTAACTTACCTTCATGTGATGCACTTCATGTGTGCAACCCTGTAAAACAGACCCCCTGGAAACAGTCTTACCTGCCAAGTCCTAACAGCTACCCTACCCTATACTACCACTTTACTAAAGATAAAGACATAAAAAGAATTTTGTTAATGCATTAATTTGGAGAGGAAGGGAGAATACATGATGTTATACAATAGCACAGCTAAGGAAGCTAATGATAACCATAACTTAAAGGAGTAAAAATAAAAGACAATAGTATCTCAAATTAACAAATACACAGATAAAATTTAGTAATGAGAACTTTTTTTTTTTTTTTTTTTTTTTTAAACTTTACCTTAGGAGTCTGGGATGGTACAGAGAAAGGATTCAGTGGCACTCCAGCAGATCTTTTCCTTTTCAGCATTATAACTGGTGGTGGACTTAGCTGCACAGTCTGAGTGTTGTAAGAAAAGAGACAGTGATATAATGAAGAGAGGGTGTTGAAGACTTTTTTTTGCCCCGGTTAGTAACATCTTCCACAAATAAAACCACCACCGTTTCTCCTTTCCCAAACTAACGCAGATTTCACAAAGTACCACTTAATGCATGAAGAAAATACTGCAAAAGTATCTGAGACGCAGAGGAAATGATTAGAGAAAATCACCCACTTTCTAGGAAAGGAAATGACTAGAGGAAGTGCCCACCTTCAAGCATTTACAGAAAAATCTTGTTAAGCAAAGTTCTCTGAGCAATGAGCCCCTGAAAGATGCCACTAGGCCTTTTAGACAGTTTGAGAGAATGAATGGAAATAGCCTCATTTGAGCCAGTCCAGCCTTGGCAGTGGTGGCAGCAACCCTAACTCAGAGGGCACATTAATTTGGTTCTCAGGAGCAAGCCACGGAAAAGAGGGAAAAGCAAGCTCATCTGCTCTGGGGAACCCCACCATGCCAGATGGAGCTATCCCACAGGATACTTGCTGGCTATATGCACATATGTTATACTCTGGGCAGGTGCAAATGAATCTTCTTTCACTCTAAGCCGACAACAAACTAGAAGCCTGCATTAGCCTAAGCTCAATGTCAGGCTGGTATAAACTGTCTCTAACCAGGACACTTTACTGTTGGCTCATCAAGGTAATGTAGTGACAAAACTTCTGCAAGCAGGAAAGGACAAGTCAACTGCACACACACACACAAAGTTTTGCTGTAATACAGATGAAATCAAATCTTATGAAATCAAGCCAATGGCCCAGTCACAGGAAGACCTTTGCTCACAAAAATGAACAGGTTAAAATGTTACTTCTCTTTTTTTTTTTAAATATACTTACTTCTGCATTTAGATCTTGAAGAATATCCCCTAGTAAATCATCTTTCGACAGGTCCACGGTTTTCTGTAAGATAACGGATTAGCAAACAGTTCTTAGATGAGCCAGAGACTAACAGCAAGCGGCTTCCACAGACACGCAGGATTTTCAGGAGTGCTGTTCGGAGCACAACAGCTCCTAACAGGAACTTATATGTTGCTAGACATGAGCAACTATAATCAACATTTGCTTCACTCCCACTAAATCAAGCAACACAAACATGTTTAAAATCTTATTAATTTAAAAATGCAGTAACTTACATCTGTGTTTTTCTTCCCAGCACTGGCTATGAACATAGACTTAATTGTGTTTGGCTTTGATACCACAGGTTTCTTCACATTCTTTCTATCACCTGCAGATGTTCTACCACCTTTTCCTACAGAAAAAAGTGGAAATATGTATTTTATATATCAAAAAAAAAAAAAGAGTACACTTATTAGCAGAGATAGTCAGCTGAGGTAACCCACTTCCTCCACCTTAACATTGCAGTCAGCAATAAAGACCAAAAATCTTTTGTTTGCTGCCAGTTTTCTCATGGCNAAACCACAGCCCCAGAAACCTACCAGCATTATATATTGTCTTGTCACCTCAGATAGTAAATTTGTGACCCCATGTTCATACCACCAGATAAAGGACAAAGACATTCCACATTAAAGTATGTGCAGAAAGGCAAAGGCAACAGTGTTCAGGAGTTTGGCACTACCCTTACACTCTCAACATCTGACTCAACTCCTCAGTTCACCACTGACTTAAAGAAGTTGGCACAATCACTTGGTCCCACAAAGGCCTGTAAGTATTTAAGTAGCAAAAAAGCCCATCCATCCCACAGGCACCAACTTTAGAAGGCAAGAACAAGCCCAGAAGTATTTATCCCAGAAGACAGTATGTAACCTACAACACACTGCAAACAAGATTGCCCTGGTAGTGCTAAGCGTACCCCAGACCAAGATCAAATCACCTCTATCTCCTCCATCATGGAGGAGGCTGAACAATATCCAGTGGCAGGAATGCAACTACAGAGCTTCAAGATAACAGGTCATTTGGCTATATTCACCACACAGTGATACCAAGAAGTAGCCCATTTTAGTACCTTCTAAAAGCAGTTGGAAGACTTTCTGCAATGGTTATGTTCAACCTACCTTTCTTGCTGGAAACAAGAGCATCATCATCTAGATCTTCGTCAAAGATTTCCCTTCCATCTTCTACATAACCTATCCCACCTGTACAAAAACAATCATTAAAAATTTACATTTCTAATTCTGTCTGGCGATAGTTCTACACAATATCTTCATAGCCCAAAGTATCACAAACTTAAAAACGGATTTTTCTTTTATTAATAAAAATGTTACAGGTGTTTAAAACCACAGCACTCTCAGCTATATCTGTTATTAGAAGAAGTATATTGGTGCTTAGTTAGAAACAATCAATCACAGTATTTCTTTTGTAAGTTTTATCACCAACAGATCTTTTGAATATTTATTTTCCAGCTTTATTTCTATTTATGGTAAAATATTTTAACGACTATGCTAATACATCCTTAAGAGAACAGTGCATAAGACTCAATGCCATATAAAACCTTATCATTTTGGTACCTAATAAAATAATTGCAGGAATGCACTGAAACATGATTTACCTCAAAACATGAAATCTGTGAAACTCTACTGAGCTTGTAACGGTAGAATCAAAATAACTTGCCAACAACGCTTAACGTACCATCATCAACAATCCAGTCATCATCCTGACGCTCTCTGACCCTCCTGGAGTACTCCTCTTCATCTATTTCATCATAAACACCTGTGAACTCCTCAACCTACAGTTAAGTATTGATATAAGAATTGTTAATATTTAATGCAAAATATACATTAGTTTTGGTTATTGACAAGAACCTCCTGAGAACTCCTGAACTTCCTACACCATTATATTGTCCACAAATAGCAAATGCAGTTATTCAGTCAGTCAAAGTTTATTTTTTTGGCAATGACAACAGATCTGCTCTCAATTTTTAAAGGATAACAGTACATTGAGGCTCAAATTCTACCAAAACACTGATAAAGATTTCACTTGAAACGGACTTGCTTCATTGCTTATTTCACATGATCAGAATCTAAATCCTGTCAATGGAGAGTTCTGACCTTTGGCTCCATTCTCAACCAGAAAAGGAAGATGATTTGAAATGCCCAACAATAATGCTGAAGAGGCTCTCCTACGTCTCTGGATAAATCTGCCTCTTAATGACCATTCCAAGCTTCTTCAGGCTCACCCACTTCAATGTGGAAGTCACTTCCTCTGGGCATTACAATCAATCGGCCAGTACTGGTGCTAAATTCATTGCCAAATGTTACTTCTATCAGTTAAGTACTCAAATTTCATTTTCTCTGCGGAAACATGGCATAATAATATCAATGTTTTTTGTCAGATACTGACAACTGAAAAATATTTGAAACTTAAAATCATTTGGAGTTTTTTGAAAAAAGCAGTTATTACCTATCAGTTAAGTAATAAAATTCCAATGGTTGGTCTTTAACTGTGGGTTAGCTATCAAGTGATTTGCTGCATGTTTGATTTGCAGTTATTAAAATTAGTTTTGAAAACAGAAAGAAACAAATGTGTGACGTGAGAAAGTAGCAAACCAACTAGAGTTATATTCTAAAGCATATACATCTTTAAAAAACAAAAAACAAAAGACCTGAAAGGCAGATTTTCACTTCCTGTCATTTTAGATGCATATACAGGATATGAAGCATCTCAGCTCATACATTAATACTCTCCAAATTAACTTTTTATTAAGGAGACAGGAAATTTTCACCTCGTATTTTATTTTTTCACCAGCTTTGGCTTTTTTCAGACGTTCTAGGGCTTCTTGATGACCTCTTCTAGACCTTTTCTCACGTCTAGTACGGGACGCAGCAAAACTTTCAGATTCGGCCATAGCTGAAATTAACCAAAAACAAGAAAAATAAGTTTAGCAATGAACTGCTGTTGTCTTTGGCAGCTACGTGTTCAGAAAGGTACTGATAGATGTCTCCTGTATTACTTAAACTCTAAATAGAGATCTACATGAGATCTCTAGAAGGGCTTAACATGTATTGCACCCTTGGCTATAAGCAGTGTCATGGATTGTTCCTGATAAGCCAATTCTGCAAATAAAATGAGGATGTGATCTCAGAGGGTTACAGAGCACAGACAGACTTGGTGACAGGCCACATTTACTAAGTTTGGAAGCCACAATATGTATGGAAATATATATATGTGCATGTATCCCCTAGGTTTCGTAGCTCCTCTCAGACCTCACCAACCATTATCCATGCAGGATCCCCCCCCCACCACCACCTTTCGCTAGGAATTTCCTATCTCCCTTTATTTTGCACGTCTCCATGACAACTCGGGAGCAGCCGCAAGGCCCGCGCTGCCGCACGGCGCCGGCGTTTCCCGCACGGCTCCGCGAGCTCCAGGCGAGCTGCCCCTCCGCGACACCCATCGGCACCGAGCCGGGCCGCGGAGCCCGCGGGAGCAGCCGGGCCGGGCTCACGCTGCGAGCAGAGCTGCTCCCGAGCAACACGAGCCTGGAGTGCTCAGGGCCAGGCAGGAAAGCAGGATTTCCTGCGCGCCCTGCCGGACACGCGGAGCGCGGCTGGGACGCAGGGCAGGCCCCTCGGTTAATTCCTCAAGCTAGCTGGAAGGAAGCACCTCAAGTGGCACAGAAATACCGTCCCTAAAGAAATGCCATTTTGCTCCGGAGACTCTGAAAACACAGCCCCGGCGGCACAGAGCCGGTGCGTTTCCATTTCCTGGGTGTACGGGGCAGGAGGGTCAGCACAGGGTGCGCTAGCTCGGGAGAGCCCGCTCCGCCCGTGCCAGCGAGCGGAGGACAACCCGGGGCAAGCGAGTCAGCCAGGGGCTGCCGCGGCGGGCGGGCCTGCACCTAATCCAAGTGCACCTGGGGGGGAACGTGTCTTTATTTTATTATTTTGAAGGCACTGCCACAGCCATTCTAAGCTTCCAAATGGTTCTGAAGTTGAGTAATGAATAAATAAACCGCCCCCCCCCGCACACACGCACCTCGAGGCGAGGCAAGCCCAGCCCTCCTCTCCCCCCCACTCCCGCCGCCAGCGCCGGGGCCGCGACTGCAGCGGCCGCCGAGGAGCCCGGGGGGGCCCCGCGCCCCACACCCAGTTTGGGAAGGAAGGGGGGGAGGGAAAGGG
>VZSV01000020.1:7385949-7399649 GCA_013398735.1 Nothocercus julius | reverse complement strand
GGCCGCGGCCTTGGTGAATCCTTTTAGCTTCCTCGCCTGCACCGGGGTTTGGCGGGGGGGTGAAAGTGGAGTTCTGGTCGTGGAACCTCCTCTGGCGCAACTTGAGACCATGTCCTCCTGTCCTGTTGACAGTTATTCTGGAGAAGAGACTGACCCCCACCTCACTACAGCCTCCTTTCAGGTAGTTCTAGAGAGCAATAAAGTCTCCCCTGAGCCTCCTCTTCTGCAGACTAAACAACCCCAGCTCCCTCAGCCGCTCCTCATAGGGTCTGTGCTGCCGCCCCTTCACCAGCTTCGTTGCCCTCCTTTGGGCATGCTGCAGCACCTCCATGTCTCTCGTAGTGAGGGGCCCAAAACTGGACACAGTACTCGAGGTGCGGCCTCACCAGCACCGAGTGCAGGGTGCCGGTCACTTCCCTGGTCCTGCTGGCTGCGCTGTTCCTCGTACAGCCGGGAGGCCGGTGGCCTCCTTGGCTCCCTGGGCCCGCTGCTGGCTCGAGTTCAGCGGCCTGTGGAGCAGCCCCCCAGCTCCTGCTCTCCGCGGCTCTCCAGCTGCTCAGCGCCGGGCCTGTAGCGCTGCGTGGGGTACCTCATCACAGGGGTGCCTTCGTACAAGGGCACCTAGCACCCATGTGCAGAACTGCTGGAGAGAGAATAGCGCTCCATTATCACAGGTGTTGTCTTAGCCAGAAGAGAGATTTGTTTGTTTGCTTTTGTGTGATTCTGAAACTAATTAGTTTTCTACAAGGGTTACTTTGTGTTGGTAATTGTGAGAACTTTGAGATGTTGATCCTTACAGCTTCTTTTGTTTACTTGGTTCTTGACACTATAGTGTGCAGCCTTAAATGGGACCAGAAGAACACACGGTAGCAGCTCACTGGTGCCAGGAGAGGCAGACCTGTGCCCACAACCGCTCCAAGAGCCAAACAGCTCTTCCCAAGCATGCAAGGGAAGGAGACTGCCCCTTCCAGCAGTAGCTGCTTACCTAGGAAGCAGCTTAACTACAGCATAGCCACATCCCTAGAAACGCTGGCAGCTCGAAGCAGAATGCCCGCCTAACTTATGTGTGGCCTTCCACTTGGTGCACACACCAAGTGCACACCCACTGTATCCATTGCTATTTAAATTATATGTCCAAGACAGGATCACATCGATGAGTGTGATGTGGGATTCAAATTCAAAATTACTCCATTTTCTTAAGCTATGATGGAAAATATATATATAAAATAGCAGCGTTACAGAGCTGTTCACTTTGAATGAGAGATGGTGCTGCATTTCATGTATACCCAGCTGATGTTCTTTCAAATAGTTCGGTATTTTGAATGGACCTTCTTTTTTTGTTGTTAAAATAAAACAGTAGGCTTTGTCAGTTGTCATGCAGACAGTGGAGTGTTTGTTATTCAGGTGATGCTATAATTTGAGCCAGTACACAATGACACAGTTAATTTATCAAACTGAAATTGTTGTCATAGCTCCAGTGTGGTATAGTGCAGGTCAAACAAAAGCCTTTTTAACAAATGTTGATTCAATCCTGACATTCATCTCTGGCCATAACAAGAATGCGTTTGTTTTCTAGAACCTTCCATAACAAATATTTAAATTCTGCAGGGAGAATAAGGAAAAGAGGCGCGGAGAACAGAACATGCTTTGGAAGAGGAAAATAGTGCAGCAGGATTTGGGACTTCCTTTGCTAAATGGCTTTATCACAGCAGATTACTTTGAGATGACTTTAACCTCCCTTGGGGTAGTCATACAAGAACACTTGGCACGACCTTTGCTCTATTGTCTTTTGAATGCAAGAAGAGGGAATTTCACTGCGCAGCTCAAAGCAACTCAAGGTTCTTTCAAGGAAAGTGTGGTAGCTACAGAGAAAAGCGTGAGAGAAGCACGTTAAAGAAGATGGTAGGGAGCCAAAAACGCACTACAGAAGATGAAGCACAGGAAACCTACATGCCCAGATTTCAACGAAAGGTGACACTGATATATTTTTGTTTTCTTAGAACTTTAATTTAAATGTTATGAATAGAAAATAATGTAAGCTCATTGCAAAAGTTCCAAATTAATATATATAGTGGTATATATTAACATATTGAAGTATAGATGAGCTTAGAGTATCAAGCCTATCTTAAAAGGACAAAATAATTACTATACTGAACATTATTCTTTTGCTGTCATTTTTGTGTTTAGGGATTGCTTGATCTCTCAAAGATAGAAGGCCAAAAAGTTAAATCAGATTGAGATGTGTGTTAAGCTTGTAGTTGGCAGGGGTTTTTAATGATTAAAAAAAAAAAAAAAACACGTTGAAATGTAGGGAGTAGTATAAAAAAAAAACAATGCAAGTAGACCACAAATTACAGTAGAGAGAGCAAATTCAACTGCACTATGTCTGGCTAAATGACTGGACATTATTATGTCATTTTTAAGTACAAACTATCTTTGTGGGCAAATATGTGTGTGTTTGTGTGTGTATTAGTGCAGCACTGTACTTTGTACATAGGTATATATCCTTTATGCGTATGTTACACACAAACATAGAGTATTTCTTAAAAATCACATCTCTATAATAGAATTGTAGTAAGAACCAGAAATAAGATTATGTTATATCAAATGCTACATTTTTTTTTTGCTTTAAATAATTTACAGACTATCACTACCTCAATATAAAACCTTATGGATATAATCCTTGTATTCTTTACATTGTTCTGAATTAATTACTCAATTAACTTGAAGTTTTGCATCCAGTATGATTCAGCTCTTTGACTAGTTTATTTTGGCAACCCCTTACTCTGCTATTTGTGTGACGTTTCAACAAGAATTACTTGAACTACTATAGTCACCAAAATTGTCGATTTGCTATACAGGGGAAAACTCTACTAAATGAGCACAGATTAAGCAACACACAAACAAACAAACAAACAAACAAAAAAAAAAAAAAAAAAAAAAAAAAAAAAAAGCATCGCTGTTACCTACCAAGAGATCATTGTTTTTAAAACTCTTCTTCTCAGTGGTGGCCACTGATAGGACTAGAGGAAACTGAAACACCAAAAGTTCCACAGGAACTTAAGGAAAAATTTCTTGACCATGAGGGTGACAGAGCCCTGGAACAGGCTGCCCAGAGAGGTTGTGGAGTCTCCTTCTCTGGAGATCTTCCAAACCCGCTTGGACGCAGTCCTGAGCCACATGCTGTAGGTGACCCTGCGTGTGCAGGGGGGTTGGACTAGATGATCTCTAGAGGTCCCTTCCAACCTTAAGCATTCTATGATTCTATGATTCAGTAATTACCAGATAGAAATATGAGGAAGTAAATGTGTTTCCATATGTTTATCAGGAACAAAGATAATGCAAGCATTTACATTTAGAGAGTAAGCGCCTTGCTTACCAGGTTAGTAAATGCCTTTTGTTCACCAAAGATGTCTCTCTCATTTCCTACCTAAGTCACCTGCAAACATCAGGATAATGCAAATAGTGTTACTATGCTGACTTTATGGCTCTGAAATGTATGTGTAAAATAAAGAGTAAAACCACAGCAACCATTAATTTTCATTCTAACAGAAAAAAATAGTAAGTTTATGGATTGAAAATCCTAAGATAAAAAAAAAAATCTAATTGCAGTTAAGTTATAATAAATCCTAGTAACTCTACCAGAATTGGTGGAATTACAGTAACCGCATTAGAGATCAGAATCTAATCACCTGCCTGCCTAATACAATATTCCTATTCAAACCTGAAAGAAAAGTACAAAATATTATAATGTAAATTAAATAGGGAAGACAAGGTAGAGCAAACTCACAGAGAATGAGCCCTCACATAATTATAATGTCTAAGAATTAAGTCTAGTGCCAATGGTTTTCAAAAGCACACCGTTATTGCCACAGCATGAAAGTCTCTGTTTTAACTACTTTCAGTGCTCTCTCTTTACAATTTCACAAAAATGAACAATTAATGTATAAGCAGAACATTATTGCAGAGAGGCTGTTACATTTCAAGACCTGGCTGAAGATCAAATGCACTTCCCCACTAGTGAATATTCTCAGTGTTCACTGTTTCAAGTCTTTGCAGCAGAAGAGAGGAAATCATCACGATAAGCTTATAGGCTTTCAAATAATTACTAGTCTAGTTCTAACCCGCACAGTTCTCATGAATTAAGGTAAGTGAAACCTGTGCTCACAGAGTTGGGGAGCAGCAAGGGCTGGCTGCTCCCTAAGGGAAGGGAGCCCAGCATGGTAACAAGGCTGGCAGGCAATCACAGCCCCGGGGCGAGGTGAGCAGGGCAGGCCCAGGACTGGTAGTGAGGGTCAACCAAGAGTCCAGATCAAACAAGTCCCTGGTGATGTAGATAGGTGCAGCGTCAAACCAGGAAAGCAAGTCAAGGTCAAGTTCAGTGGACCTGGAGACAGGTCCAAGGTCAGGACCTTGACCAGGAAGTCAGTTTACGGGATCAGGGTCCAGATCACCAGGTCACCATGGCCAGGCACAGGCATGTCCATGGCTGAGCTGGAGGCAGATGCTTCTACAACATAACTCAGGTAGAGATGGGAGGTTTATACAGAGCCCTTGTGTGGGGCTCTAGGTGAGGCTGGTCGTGAAAGTCTGTTAGTGCCATCAGGGCCGTGACAGCAGTCTGTACGTGTCTCAGAGGTCTGGGTTCGGCTGAGACCTGCTGCAGAGGGATTTGATTGCTGTGGGTGGCCAGTAGGTTATTTCAGCAGACACAGAGCCAGGGCAGGGATAGGGAATGGGGAAGGGGCAAAGCAGGGGAGACTAGGGGCTGAGGGTGGAGGGGGAGCAAGGAGGTGGTCAGGCTGTGCATGAAGAGTCTTTGAGGCAAGGCAGGGAGCTGCCCCAGGAGCTGCTGGAGATGGCCGAGTAGGAGGAGGGAGCACTCAGGAGCGTGGACTTGGCACTGTGAGGATATGAGAGCACAGGACCAGGCTGATCGGTCAGGAGGAATCGTAGGGGCACGGGGCTGTGTGTAGGAATCTGCCTTGCCTAGGCCCCACAGCACTCGGCTCAGGCATTGAGAAGACCTCAGCTGATTGCCAGGGTGCAGTGAGCACTGGCTGCTCCCTCGGGGATACGTGGAGCCAGCGCTGAACGCACTAACACGGCGGGCAGGGCAGGGCTCAGTCCCACAGCACGAAGCAAGGAGAGCAGAGCAGACCTGAGGGTGGTGGTCAGGAAGAGTCAAGAGTCCAGATCATCAAATGAGGCCTCCGACCCACCTCATCTCAGTAAACAAGCCAGAAATGCAAGTCAGGGTCAAGCCCAGCGGTGGCAGACGGGGTCCAACGCGGCCAGTGAGTGCCTGACAAGGCAATGTAGTGACAAGGTCAAGAGGCCAGGCCACAAGATCGATGTCTGTCCACATGGTCAAGGTCTGGGTCTGGATCAACAGGATCTGTGGGCAGGCTCGGCTGCAGCACAGCTGGAGTTGGAGGCCAGCACAGCTACCACATAGCCCAGGCAGGGCCTCAGCTGAAAGGGGTCTTGGGCCTGGGGAACAGGGCAGGGGGGTTTGGTGGAGGCTCTGGTGAGGCAGGTCAGGGCCACTAAGTCCTACTAGTGTGCTCAGGGCCCTGACACCCGGATCCCGTGTCAATCCAGTTGCATAGCCAGCGCCCTTAATTTGTTGTAGCATGAGCTTAAATACTGAATTGCTTTCCATGCTTATATTCAGCCTTTTGATATCACTAACATTTCACTGTGCTTAGGCAGTGAAAATACAGAAACTCAGGGTTATTGAGGGTCGCTTTAGTTCTCTCGTTCTCATATGTACTTTTGAAAAACACACGACTCACTTAGAAGAAATTATTTAATCTACAGGTCCCTGATTATTAACAGAGAAGCTGGGAGGAGACTTTCCGCTTTCCATTTGATCATTCCACCATAATAAATTTTCCATTTTTTTTCTGCCTTTCCCAGATTTACAGCGGCTCTTAAGCTGTCTGCGTTCTTCCCCTAAAGACCACAGCATAGCTCATTTTGTCATCTTCCTGTAGCTATCAAATCTAAATGTGAAATTGTAGAGTAACTCAAATTAGAAGGATGTCTGGAGGTCTCCAGTTCACCCTCTGCTCAGAGCAGGTCCAAGATAGAGCAGATTGCTCAGGCCTTGTCCAGTCTAGGTTCAAATATCTCAAGGATGGAGTCCGCAACCTCCTGTCCCATGCACCAGGACAATCTGTGATGCAGCTTTACCCTCTCCCTCCTTATCCTTCGTCTCCCCTCCATGCTCCACAAGCCTCCTAGAAGGCTGCTACTGAAAACTGTGAAGCATCACACCACTCAGCTCTTCAGGCATGGAAAAAAAACAGCTTACCAGCATATACCTCCTCTGCCCAAACACAACAGAGAGAGCACAAAAACGCCAGCGCTGTTTCGTGCTTCTGTATGAGAGCTAGCAAATGGCAGTAATCTGGTTTGAGTATGGTTTCAGAGTCAAATGTGACAAATCAGTTCTACAACTTTCGTGAGGTGGTAAGTGTGCATGGATAAGGTTTGGAAAGTTTTGCTAAAATTATTCAGTGAAAGGATTTATAACATTAATGATATACTTAAAGGTAGGTAGGAATTTACAGAAGATGTTACACATTTACATTGATAATGAAAACCGGCACGTTCTGTGATTCTGTGAATTCATGCAGGACTGACAATTTGGCTTTTGTGTGGAACTTTTTAAAGACAGAAAGTATATGAAATTCTTGTTTCTTTTTCTATAGTTTCTTCTTCGCTGTCTTACTTTCTCTCACTTTTTTTTCAAAAATTGTTTTATGAAGTCTTTGTTTCCTGCACTTTTGCTTAAATTGGGCTGTTATTCAGCTAGTTAACTATTTAGCTTATAGTTTATTTAGCTGTTTAGTTTAACTTAGTAGTAAATTTACTACTTGTGACTAGTAAAAGTAAGAAATATCCAGCTTTTGACTCAGTGTGTTTTTCAAGATGCTTTGTTATTTTGTATCCTAATACTTTTTCCCAGTCCCGCTCTACAGAATGTGTTTTAACTCTTATTTTACTGCATGCTAGTTATGCTCTACTCTCAAAGCAGAATAAATAGCTTTCTCAAGTCCTATTTCTTGGGCGGAGGTTGTGCTTTTTTAAAAAAAATCTTATCACTATAGTACAGAAATGCCTCAGAAGCCATGTAATTTATAATCACAAAGAACAGGGTTGAGATTATTCTTTCTGAAGAGGAGTCTACAGTTAAAATTTTTACAAATGATAGTTGCTGAATTTGAGTAGTCTGTATCTGATATATAGAATAATTAGTATTCTGTAGCATTTCTCAGGTGTCTCTCTGATTGAACTTTCCAAGACCAGCTCATCACAGATTCTTCCATCCTTCCAACTCTGGCTGAGATGTGTTTGATTCTTCCTTTTGGACACAACACAATAGTGAACCTGAGAGAAATAATCCTTCCAATTGCTTTTGGTCTTGTCAGCTGCCTTAATTTAGGCAAAATGAAAGACACTGTTACAGGAAAAGTTCTTCCGTTTCCAAGTCCCAAGGGTAAACACAGGTAGTTTGTATGTCTGGCAGCGGATTTTTCATGCTTAGTCAGGAATGGAATTTCCAGATACTTCAGCAGCTAAAATATTCAATATATCACTACCGTGCATGTGCTATCAGTGACTTACATCCACAATTGAATATTTCCTGTTTTCATGAAAATAGAAACAGTACCTAGCTGTTACAAGTGCCAGCTCTCTAGCCAAATGTCAGATCTCTCCTCCCAGTAATGAAAGCTAAAAAAAAACACGAAAAAAGTCCCAAAATATCTGCAGGATATTTTCTTTTCCGGAAGCAGTTAGATTATGCCAGTGGATTTTTTCCATAACCACTCAGGGGTTAGAACATGCCCAGTCTCTAACATATCAGATCAAAAATTTCAAAGTTGGCAAAATTTTAAGCAAGTGATCTTAAATGGCTAGACTTAAATGGTAAAATAATCCTAATGGCAAGTGTCAAACAGTCTTAATAACATCCAACAACAGAGCCAGCTAACACCTATTCAATTTATGGTCCATCAGTGCATATTTTATTTTAAATAAAGTGTGTATCTCTACCCAGATTATCAAACCCTCCATTCAGGAAGTTTTTTTTTTTGTATGTAACACATTAAATGTGAGCCCTCAAAAACCACTTGGTGGAACAACACAAGGTATTGGAACAACACAAGGAACCTATCCCACTTATTCAAATCAGTGCTATAAAAATGGATAAGTGACATCATCAAAAGCTCTTATTTTCAGAAATTTATGGATTTTGGATGATTTACCATATTGGAATTGGCATGGTATTTTTGATTAAAATCTTACGTAAAGACTGTCTAATTTGATTCCATACAAGTTTTCTGAGGATACGGCATTTCTTAAAAATCACATCTCTATAATGCAATTGTAGTAAGAACTAGAAATAAAATTATGTTATATCAAATGCTACATTTCTTTTGCTTTGCTTTTTCTTTGTTTTTACTGTAAACAATTCACAGACTATCACTACCTCAATATAAAATCTTATGGATATAATTCAGATAAAATTCTTTATGATTCATTAAAGAAAATCAGAAAAGTTTTGGATTAATTCTAGGAAGAAGTTGATAGTTTGTAACCACACTCCACTAGAATGATGAAGTTACAATCTGAAAATGAGTTCATTTTCAGATTAAATTAATTTCAAAAATTAATTGAAAGCTACAGCATCACAACACCAAAGCAGTGGTGTTGTAGGCAGTTAAAAAGCACACAGATCTATTTGTATTGATCCCTTTCATTCTCTCCCTGTGCAGGTAGAAAAAAAAAAATCTAGCAGTGGGGGTTTTAATCTCAGTCTAGAAATAGATGACTTTACCTGACCATGACAGGAATAAGGTATCATTTTCTTATATTCTTTGACTATTAATTCTAGCATGACTGTAATTAGTACAATACACATAGATGGATTGTTAAAGCAGAACTAGCATGGACACATAGATACATAGATAGATGCATAAACAAAAAGATACACAATGTTTTAACAATTTGTTCCAGAAATAAGCCAGTCCTCTATCTTAAAAAATCTTGCAGTTGACAGTTGTTAAAACTTTCAGGGCACAAATTATATACATTGAACCTAAACTGAGCTCATCTCTTAAATATTTGAGAATTTCTTCTGTGATGTTTTCTATAGAAGTTTGGCTTTGAGGTCCTTTTGAGGTTTCCTGATGACTTTTGCGCAGAGACAACACATGAGGGTCTTTTTTTCTTCATCATGGCTCAGTAGTAAGTCAGAAGACTCTTGTAGCATCTCTTATGTCAAATTCATTTTAAATAAAACTTGTGCTGTGCTAACCAGTGCTTGGGATCCACAGAGGCACTTTAAACACTCTGTAATATTCAGTAAGGGCTCCAAAATATTCCAGTCGCTGCTTTAACGAAGAGCATCAGAATAATGGGGTATCTTTGCATGACTGTAGCGCATGTCACAGTTCTTATCCTGGCGACTTTGTTGGGTATTTCTAAACTCTGTAGTTTTAAGAACTGTGGGTAACTGAAAGCACCTAAGCCAAATTGCCTTGCATATGGCTGGCTTAACTCCACTGAAGTTGGCTGGCTGTGGGTCTGCAGTGGCAGGAAAAGGAGCAGGAAAAATTCCTTATTAGCTAATTATTAAATACATATCTTCTCCCTCCTCAAGCGTTTGAAGGTTTTTAGCAGGTTTATAGAAATTTCCAAGTGCAGGTTGTTGCTCTTAGGGAATTTGCCTTAAACTGCAGAAAATGATTAGTACATGTTAAAGAGTATATCAATGACCCTTGGTGTAATGAGTGAGTTTCTTGCCTATCTTAAGCCATCAAAGATAAAGAAATTAGAAGACCTCCTCGCCCTCCTCTGCCCCACAGAGGTGAGCACATTAATTCACGTTCAGATTTCAGTTGTGTTGAACTAGCATTGCTAGTCTGCCACAATCAGTTTAACATATGTAAGAGCATGACAGAGGATTTATAGGTGCTGGAGTCCACGAGGAATCTAAATAGTAAGTATGGGCAATGACCAATGTTTTACTACATGTTTTTAATAGTGTTAATGGCTAAGTCATTAATAATGGCCAAGTTAATAATGTAATGGCTAAGAAAAAAAAAGCAGTGAGCAGCTGAAGATACAGAGGAATTTAAACAGAATGGTTGTCTCTATACCCTGAGAAGCTCAGGCAGAGAGAGCTCCAGTTAGAGAGAGGATACAAATGCACCAGTTAAACATGCTGTTTTTTTATATCTTTCATGCCTGGAGAATTAATTGTTCCACTTCACAGATAGAAATTCCATACAGAAAAATCCCACTACATATCAGTGGGGGCATTCCTAGCAGTTAAGATTTTTCCCTATTTGCTTTCTACTCAATTCAGATCTTGGAATTAGCATAAAGAGAATTGGGATCGGGCTTTCCTAGCTGATTCGCATGTAACATCAATATATGCACCATGGAACAGAATTTTCTATGCGTCAGATGTCTGCTGAAACGCAAGCAACTGTTGCCAAGGCCTCAGTCATTAAAGGCAGCGGCTACATATCCCTGTTACTTGTGAAGAAATGGCAGGGGGATAGATGCCCAAGAGACCTTGTTCTGCTTGATGCAAGATATTTCAATACTTAAAAATTACATGCAAGTACCTTCCACCCATCACTCTTTCTCCACTGTTCTTTTAAAAGTTGACACTCTTGTAAGGATGTACAGAAGACCACCTGCTCAGCGCCTCCAGACAAATCAGAGTTTTATTTATATATTTTATTTATAGATTTTAAAAAGACATTATCACCGTCTTTTGAAAACTTATTTTGCCCCTACAGTTGGAAGGAATTACAATTCAGGATATCTTATCCAAGAACTTGAACCCAACACATTGGCAAAGGTCATCAGAATCAAGACACCCTGTGACAAATTATGTTTGATTTGGATAGACATGGAGCACCACACAATTTTCCCCAGCCTTCTTACCATTATTTCAACTATCTCCTTAGTGATGAGGTGCAAAACATTTTCTTAAAATGCAGTCCTCAAATAGAAGGCAAAAACAATTATGAAGTATTTTCCGAAGTTTGCTAAGAAGCAAGCAACAACAAAAGGATTTCATTTCTGCTTTAAAACTCTGGCACAACATAGACAGGTGGTAACACCACTGCAAGAAAGAAACATTCTTTCTTAATATTGTATATATCTATATGTATACATATATATGCAATATACATATAGCTATATGTATACATATAGATATATGTAACATTATGTACACTGTAACTATGTAATATTAAAAAACAGTCTTTCCATCTGAACAAAAAATCTCTGTAAAAACTCTTTTGAATCAAAATGTGAATCAATAGCAAACTCCCAGCATGAAAGCACAGGTGGAATTCACCCTGTTGTGCACAGAGTAAGAGATAGGGAATTTATGTTTGCAATTTATTGGCACCCAGACAGCTGCAAGAACAGCCATTTTTTTCATCTCTACCCCCATCCACACAGCCGGTGAGGGAAGGTTGGACACTGACTCCAGAAGAGTGCATATGTAATGCTGCTGCTTCAGCACAGCAGCGCTGCTCTTTTAACCAGTAGCTGTGTGTGTAGCTGGGTTTATAAAAGGGTTACTGCTAAGTCTGTCTGCTCGAGGTTGGTCTAGCTCTGCTCAGCCATACGGTCCAAATATTCTCCTAGCAGCATAACGCTCCTTCTTCTTTTCTTTTTTTTTTTTTCCTCCTAAGAAAATGAGTAACAAATTAAGGTCATGGTGCTGCATTAATCATGTTTTTAATTATTTCTCTTGAGTATGCTTTCCATAATGTGTGCGTAGTCTATGCAGAGAGAACAACTGATAAAGGAACTTAATTACAGGAAAAAGATACAACTGTATGATTTAATTTCTGGTTTGGCCAGATAATTTTCTTGATCAGCCATGTATTTGGTATTTCCTTTCTTTCTTGTCTTCTGCCTCTTCCTTGATCTTTTCTTTCATATTCTCTTTTCTACACTCTGTTTTCCAGCTCTTCTTCGCTTACCCACTCCTTTCCCTTTCATTTAGATCTTTTTTTTTATTATTTTTTTCATTGCACTCTGCTTGTGTGGCCATGTCTGATAAGACACTTGAAAACAAGCTCTCAAACTCCTATGGCATGACCTTGAGCCACAATTCTGTCATAGCACATCATGGCTTTGGCTGCTTAAGTGCTTGTGTCCTTTGATGAAGTTCGATCCTTAAAAACAAAGCTCAAAGTACCCGACACTGCTAAGCAGCATATTTAGTAACTTAACTTGGTTAGAGTTGACACATTCTCTCCATTATAAAAGTGTTTGTTTTATAGTAAGTATCTTGATAGTATTTTCATCTGCTTTAAGTGCAAGAAAACCAGGTGCTTCGTTTTGGCTGTGTTGAACCCCACAGTTGTGTGTCATGAGCTGGCTGCATAGAGGGACAAAAGAACTAGTTACGATTCCTCAGTAGATACCATTTCTATTCCTAACCCGTGCTTGGGAAGCTCTCTCATGTATTTAGCTGTGGGAGAATTTTTTACCTGTATTTTGACTAGGGTTACTATTAAAATCACGTCCTTTTTATCTATATCTTGTTGGAACACTTGTTTTTTTTTTTTTTTTTACATAAAATATTATATAGATTT
This sequence comes from Nothocercus julius, assembly GCA_013398735.1. NCBI lineage: Eukaryota > Metazoa > Chordata > Aves > Tinamiformes > Tinamidae > Nothocercus > Nothocercus julius. The sequence continues at coordinate 7,387,005 of VZSV01000020.1, read as the reverse complement.
CCCTTCACTGAAAAACAACTTTACTGCCAAAAATATGTGAAAAACATTACCCAGAAACTCAGCTGAAGTATAAATGATAGATATTTCTACAGAAATACATCCTTATCACTAATTAAAAGATACATAACACATATGCTCGTGTATTTCAACCCTGATCCAAAAGCACACTCCGAACGCAAGCAGTACTTCCTCACAGATCATCTGAACGTCAGAAACCGTGAGAACGTACGTTGCGTTGGCTGATTAAAATGCTCACCAAGCATTTTAATCATGAACCCTGCTAAAGGCCCCGTTACCGCCTCGGCGTGCGATGAGTAACTCGCAGCCTAACCAGAATCCCCACGCTTGCAGTGCGCGCAAAGCCGCCTGCTCCCCTGAGCTCTAACGCGCGTGAGGATTTTGTGTTAGGAACTTTTGACGGGAAGCCTACGGGCCTGGACTCTTAAGACGGACACGTTTGACCCCTTCCAGCCCGCCTGGCACGGGAAGGCAGGAGAAAGAGACTCCCATTCCCAGGCTGCCTCCAGGGACGAGAGGGGGCGCGGGGCGGGGCCCTGGCGCGGCCGCCGAGGCGGGGCGGGGCGCGCAGCCGTTAACGGCCGCCGCGAGAGCAGAGCAGCTGTTAACGGTCGGGAGCTGTCCGTTCAGCACCACCTCCTCGCCAGCGGTTCCCTCGTGCCTTTCTCATGTACTCGTTTATTTAGTCTAGGCTTGCCAAGGGGCTACAGGGCCGCGGGTGCCCGTTTTACAAGAGCCAAACGCCACTACGTTTTGTCACACCCCGGCCACCACGGCACGGCACGGGCAGGGCTGGCTTTGCACGCGCCGAGGGGCCATAGAAGAGGCGCGCTGAAGCGGCGCCTGCCGCGCTCTTGCGGTGGGAATAAACCCGCCCCGCAGCCCTGCGGCTCTATAGCGCGGGTTAAACCAGGCATAAACCAGCGCGGGTTAAACCTGGCAGAAACCCGGGCTGCCCCGCGAGGCGGAGGCTCCTTTGGCCTCCGGCGAAGCGCGCAGGAGGAGCCCGCGGTTCAGCGCCACCCCCCCACCCCCACG
>VZSV01000020.1:7351578-7385613 GCA_013398735.1 Nothocercus julius | reverse complement strand
GGCCATGCCAGTGCCCGCCACCGATGCTGAGTCAGACGCAGGTATCCCGAAATCCCTCTCTGATGAGCGGCGCTGCGAGGCCATGGAGGAGCTCGAGCACACGTGCCCCCAGCCTCGCCTGGTGAGTCGGGGCCCTCGCGGGCTGCGCTCCCCGCCGGCCGGGCCGCGGCGGGGGGAACGGGCCGCGGGGAGTGTGTGCGGGGGCGGTGACGGCGGGTCCTGGGGGGCTCCTGCGCGTACGGGGTGCATGTGGGCGGGGGGTGACTTTGAGGGACAGCGCGTCTGGGTTGGGGTCTCTGTGTAACGCAGAGCATCGGGCAGCCGCCGGGGGAGGAAGCGGATGGTATTTTTCACCTTCTTTCGGTGTGCACTCGGAGTTTGTGTTGCCCTTGCTTGCTCTTTGTCGCTTTGCTGACTTGAGGAAACGCAATGACAGCTAAGCAGAATTGCTGCTCCTCTGTTTAGCCATCTCCTCCCTCCCCAAACACCAACCGCCGCCTCCCCCCAAACTCCAAACCCCAGACTGAGCTGAGGACACATTTGAAAAACGATGTGCTGAATTTTGCCTCATTTTTAAAAGGTTCTTGTGAAATTGCCAGCGTGCACTTCCATGATTTCACCTCAGGTAATGGGAAACATATGACTCAGTAAAGCAATATTAAAATAAAAAAAAAAAAGCTGCATGCTTTTATTTATTAATGCAGAGAAACAGTGTATTCAGAGGAGACGGCTGGACGGGGGTTGGCCTGTCCCTGTATCTCCCGATTCCCTCTGCACTGAGCTAGAGCGGAGCCCCCCAGCTCGTTGTGTGTCAGAGCCCAAGCCATGCAGGATCCTCCTGCATCACCCAGGAGCTGCTCTTTAGGGACTCGCATGAGGCACTGAGGGTCCCCTGCTGCTCTGGCCCCAGGCCTGGCCGGTGTAGAGCAACCGGGAGCTGCAAACACTCCTTTCAACTTCACATCCCAGGGAGGAGTTTCCTTTCGACTGAGGGTGTATGGCTGAAAGTGGGAGGATTAGGAACAGGATCGTGCTGGGCTGGGTTTTCTATGTGCGTGGGTTGAGGGGGAGAGCCAGAAGACTGACAGTAAAAATAGATTTGACATTCTTCTATTAAAGATGAGATGAGACTCCTTCAGATGGAGGAGACAGGCAAATTCACAGGGCCACTGCATCCTAAGAGTTAGTGTTCTGAGAACTGGCTTGGTTTCATGTGACAATTTAAAGAAAAATTGGAATGTTTTCTTACTTTTTATTTAAACTCACCTTTTATTGCTCCTGCCAAGAATGATTACTCCTTTCACCATCGTTGCATTCACTGTTGGCAAGGCAGTAGTAGTAATAATACGTATACATACACACATGCATGTTTATAAAAGCAATACCCAGAAATGTTGAGACAATCTGAAGTTGTGAAAGCACATGGTCAATGCAATACTTCAGCACTGCAAGTTAAATCACTTAGCATGAGAATTTAGTCACAAACCTAATTAAAACCCATTTAAAATTGAACTTTGGCAATTAAATATAACATTATAGTTCAGATATACTTCTAGTATGACACGAAATAGCAATTGTTGTTGGAGTTGACCTAAATTGATATTTTCTACTTTCTAGACTTATAATTAAAATCATCATTAAAGAAAACTCTTAATTTGTTAGTGGAAAGCTTTTGGAGCTTTTTTGGTAGGTAAAGTTAGCTCATGTGTTGTTAGCACAGTGTGTTCATACATGCTAAGATTTCTCTGTCAAAAGCTCAGTTATAACAACCCTTTTGAATATATTACTCCACATAGTCTGACACTTTAAAGGATTTTAAAGAAAGAAGTGACAGTATGATGCCAGTATTTACAGTATCACTTATTCCAGTGGAGCTCCTATGGAAATTAAGGTGACAGATAGAGTACACAAATAAAACAGGAATTCGTTATGATGTTTTAGATCTTCATGAGTATCTTTAAATTAATAATGGACAATGGAGACATTCTGAATGAAGATTTATGGAAAATGTGTCTACATAAAGTGATATTTTGTCAGGCAGCATATCCACCTTTTCTCGAGGAAAAAAAAAAAAAAAAAAAAAAAAGCCTGTTGAAGTATAATGCAATTTATAGCACTTAATTAGGGTAAAAGGAATGATACAGACAAGTGTAGTTTGCCTTCCCTTTTCAATGTTATGTCTCAAACAAGAAGTTTAGAGCCAGTGTCCCATAGAGTTAAATGGAACTCGAGGATCTAATAAGATGGATTTTTAAGCTCCTGTCAGATCATTTTTTTAAATGTCTGTAATACCTTTTTTGGTCTGACTCCTATGAAGTCAGCTGCTACAGTTAGTGAATCCAGTCACTCACTTCATTAGTATTTAGGAAAGAGAATATCTCAATTAGCATTCTGTTATCCTAGGCTATAGTTTTGGTACATTTGGAATTATACAACTGGTGGCAAGTCAAATTACTAGTATTTACAGATACTTTTTAATGCTGTTAATTGGTTATTTTAAGGCTATAAAATTAATTAATTGGACTTCAATTTCTTAATATAGTCTATTTTTTGTTAATTAAAAAAAGGAAAGATCAATAAATAGAACTTCAAAATGATCCCAAGTTTTAGAAGATGGAAAAAGGATTAGTTGCTTTTTGGAAACAGTTGTTCTCATCATCTTTTTAATTGAAAAAGAAATGATGTATTTAAAGCCTTAAAACTGTGGGTATTTTTAATGGTTATCTGTCACCAGATCCTCTGATTTTAGGCTATGGAGTGTGCTAGCTTGGCAGGAAGTGTCTCCATAGGGCTAAAGAAAACCCCTGTATCCTTGAATGAGCAGGAGAACAGGGGACACTGAAGGCAATTCTCAGGTAAGTTTCCATGTATTTTGAAGCCTGGGGTTTTCTGGTGTGCAGTACTGTTGTGGTATAAGTTGCCATTATTCTTTTTTCCCAAGACACTCTTTGGATTTTCTCAACCAGTTAAAGCTCAAATGAGCCTTCATGTCTCAGTCAATTACTCAGATCCATCCCCCACTAAATCTTTGCCTTCTTTATGTTCTCAACTTCCATGTTTCTGAATGCTAAAGCAAAATCATTATAGAGTTGCACATGTACCTTAGTCTCAATGCATAGTGGAGAAACAAGTCAAGTAGCGTTTAAGGCTTTTGTCCACAGTGATGATTTTAGCAGTTACCTAGTCAAAAAAGAACACAAAGGAACAGCGCTTCTCCAATCCTGGTTTGTATAGTTTTGTATTTTTCTACTTCTTATCTAGACCAAACTGCTGAGTTAAGACCTTCTTAATACTCTGCTGTCCCATCTTTTTTTTTTTTTTTTTTCTTTGAAGTGAGCACTGTTGCTCCTACTCAAGCACTAGGATGTCCATGGTTTGGTCTTTGTTGTTCAAAACAAGAATCAACGTTGCTGCCAGTTCATGATGAATTTGTTAAAGGTTTGTCAGTTGCCCCCAGTTCCCTCTCAGTGAGTTGCACAACACAGATGGGTGATGGATCTTGGCCTGGGAATCCCAGTGTTAGGGTTTGACCATGTGCAGCTCTACTAAACAGGCCCAAAAGTGAGGCGAACTCTTAGTTTTACTGCATGGCCAAGGGAAGTGTCACAGAGTGCCAAAAAAACATAGGAGAGTTAGTACAAAGCCTTGTTAAACTACATGCTTTTTCATTTCTTTCTCTTTAATTTATGTATGTCTCTAAGGATTAAGAGATTAACCTTAGTCCCTCAGGAAACTCCGCATGGGTAGTTCCAGAGGGCAAGTGTGCACTGCGAGAATTACCAATTTGCACTGTACTCATACCTGAAATAAAGAAACAGACATTTCAGTGCACTTTAATCAGGGAGACAATTCCAGATAGAGTGTCTTTCACAAAGAGAAGCAATGGCAACTTACAACAGTCCTGCAAGTGAATCAAAAATGAATACATATCGAAACTTACTGGAAAACAAACTTCAACACATACTGCTTGGACTCATCTTTCCCTTAGCCATACTGGGAGTTTCTTTTTTTCATGCAATTCCAGAGACTCCTTCCAAATCTGCATTTACCTGTATTGCCTTGCCATGAGATTCAGACACTGCAGCCTCTTAAGTTTCAATTGGAATCAGGCACCGAATATCTTGGGGACACTGGCTCTATGATACTTAGGAGAATGAGCCTCAGGAATACTTGATGGTTACAACCCTCGTGTTATTTTATGTCAGCTGCTTTAGTCATTTCATTTGTTGTATCCTTTTTTGGAAGAAGTGACAGTCCATGAATTTGTGTTTTTTTTTATATAGATATATATTTCTTTTTTCTCAAATTATTCAGGTACATTTGAAAAACTTTTTTTTTATTATTAAAAAGTAGAGGAGAAAGTTTCTGTGCTTTCACTCACTAGAGCTGTAGTGATGGTTTAAGGTGGCACTAGACTGCCTCTAGAGACAGTTTCCCTATTGCTGCTGCTAAGCAATGAAATGCCAAGCATGACATTTAAAATAATTGCAAGAAATGTGTGCAAGCCTTGGCTTTCTACATTTTTTTCCCTGGGTACCTTACTGCTTTATTATTTACCATGTTTTGAGAGGGTCTGATGCATCTTGTAGAATTACTTCAAATATTCTGCCTCCATGAGTTTCTGTACATCGTCATATTTATTTTTCGTATATTGCTAAAAGAGATGTGCAATTTTAACCAAGGGAGCTAAACCCAGACTTAGGGGACTTTATTGTGCAAAGTATCCCATGCTGCTTTTTCTCTCCAGTGTGATGTTAGGACTTAGGGGAGGGGTCTGCCATCTGATTACTTCAAAGAAGATCTAAGCACAGGCATGCATGAAAAAGCCTCAAATCTGACTTTACTTGACTACATTTTATGTTGGTCCAAATAAGTTTGGTTTCTGCTCCGCTTAATTTTAGTTTTCAGAAATATGGGCTACTACGTAAAAGCACAAACTCAAAATAATGTCAAGTATGTCTTGTACTTCTGCATAAGTAGTGTTCTTTGCCATGCTTTAAAACAAACAAACAGAAAACATTTGGCTGTAGGCGCCAAAATTTAAGCCATGATTTGCCTCTGTTACATGAAGGAATGTGCACTTGATATGTGTTGTGAAATGGCACAATCTCAGCAAAAAATATGCTGCTATACATATTGGTCAGATATATAGAAATTTGTGTGCAAGATTCACAGATGAGACATAAAACAGGGAACAAGTATCTGCAGTGCTATTTTTGATGCGGCCCTGTTAGGAGAATGTCATCTAGCTCTCAAACTGTGCTGCTGTAGTTACTATGAAAGTTTGTATATTTTTTTTTAAAAAAGGAGTACATGCGGTATATAATCACGTATCCAGGATCATGCACAACCCCTCAGTGCAGCTGGAATCATCCATCACAATATATGCTTCTACCTTACTTTCCAAGTAACATGCTTTTGTTTCCTATGCACACATTAGGGTAAGGATGTAAAGTGAGAAAGATGTTGTGAAATGGACTGGCTGAATCAGCGACCCTTTCCGATGGGAAAATAATTCTTCACTGGGAGTTTCTGTGTTCCAGCAGGAAGATCTGCAAATAATACATGCAGCAATACATGTGCTATTGGAAAAATGACTTATTTTTTCTTCGGTATTACTCTGTTTTGAGTAATGTTTTATAAAAAAAAAAAAAAAGCTATCATACATCTGACACAAGATAATTGATGTGTAGTAAGAATCTTTCTGTGGAAGCACAAGTGGAGATTGAATACTGGGCCAAGTCCACTTTTTCTCTTAGCTGTAACTCTGTTGGTTTCAATAGATTAACCCTTGCCTGCATTAAATCTGAAGTTAGACTGATCTAGGCATATGTCAGGTATATATACTTCTATATAAGGAAAAAAAAAAAAACAGATATTAGAATTCCAAAAATAGGAAATGATGCTATCCGATTTCTGGATTGATAAATGAAGCACAGAGTGGCATCAGAACAATAATTCCGCATTTTTGGTCTGTTGACCACTGCCACCCCTCGGCATTTATCATGGCCGAGCAAACACCTGCCAAGGCACTAAGGACGAGATGGCTCTGCAGCCTGGTTGCAATGGCCTCTTTTGGGGCTCACATCTGCAGACCCCGCTTTGGGAACCAGTGCCCTAGCAAAGGCGCTACGTACTCCCTTACACCAAAATACTGCAGGTGCCTTCTGATGGCTGGGACATGGCACGGCTGGGCTGGGTCTCCAGCAGCGAGAGCGGTCGGAACTGGGCTCGCAGGCTGCACAACCTCGGCTCTACTTCGCTCTTGGAGTGAGTCCCACCCACGTCACTTGTATGCAGTGCTCCTCCAAGCAAGGTTGGGAGTATACGTTGCAGAAAGTCACCTTCTTGTTTCATTCTATATTCATGTAGGTTGAGATGCTTCCTCAGGAGTGCTCGCACTTGCATTTTATTTTCTAAATAATGTGTTCCAGTTCAGTCAAAAATTATGGCTGTCAAGCAGGAATCCTGCCATGAAATTCTGTAGCCTTTTGCAAAGATTAGAATAGATTATGTAATAGTTGTTTTAGTTTCACAATCTGTGAATCTGTACAGTTACAGTGATCCTTCAGAAAGCAGTGTAAGCTTTTTTCCTGCTGTTACACCTTGAATTTGTAATTGTATCATGCATTTAGTAATTACTAACTTAACAGTAATGACAAGCAAAGTCTATTTGATTGAAGGTGAAATCCAGCAAAAAAGCAATTGAAAATAAGGCAATTTGGAATGTTTGCAAGCAGATTTTTCTTTTTTAGGTTATTATTCTTATTAGGCTATTTTGGATTATTTTTGTTCATAGTCACCTCCCAGAATCAGCAGAACTGTGGGAGAACAGGCTGGGTTTCCTTTTGATTCATGAGTTAGTGTTGGAACTGTTCACTGTTTGTGAAAACTTTAGCTTGAGGCACCCAACAACAACCTTCAGTTACAACTTAGTTGCTCATAAATTTACCCATTTGGAATTTGGATCTAGGTTAATAGTGGAAATAAACTAAATGCTCCTAAACTGATGTCAGTGTTTCCTGCTCTGTAATTACTGTTTGTCAACATCAGGACCAGTTTCCCAAAGTAGGTTTTCTTCATTTGAGCAGATCATACCCATCAGATCTGTTCCCGGGAAATGGGTTATCTGTTTCAAAGACCCCCTTGGAGATAAAAGGCAATTACAGCATCATACCTACCTCTAAATTTGTGTGCCCATTTTATTATTTTGTAATCACAGGCCAGCTCTGTGCTACACAGTTTTGCCTTTGCAGTGATACTGGTTTAAATTCTAAAATTTTCTTAGACCTTTGTTGATGGCAAAATCTTTGCTGCAAATATAGCTATACTGTGAACAGTATATTTTTTGTCTGTTTATGTTATGTGCTGAAGGAGGTACAGTAGCTGTGCTGATTTTTTTTTTTTTTTTTAAGAAGGAAAAAAACTCCATTGGCATATGGCATACTGTTGGCGTCTTGTCGCATACAAGTCCCCTGCAGGCAGAGTTACAATGGCAGATGCCCTATTTCACAGAAGATGAGTCTATATTTTCCTATTTTCAGAAATACTTCTGTCTTCCTTGCTGCTGAGTAAAAACCCATAACAGAAGACAAAAAAATAAAACAACCAATCATCCCTTTTGCAGACTTTAAAGAGTCTGAGAAAAGAGGTGGTTTAGAGGTGCTCATCCTTTTGCAATGTTATTGCAGTGATAAGACTCTTGTTCCTCTACAAATAACCTAGTACTTTTATTTGGTTAAGTACGGAATATAGGCTCCAGTGTTAATCTACTGAGGTTCAGTAAAGTTAAATGGCTACAATAGCCTATTAAGAGTGATAATAAAATGGTAACATTAAGATACTCCCCCAAATAAACCAGTTCTCCTAACTGTAAAGTAGGATTTTTCTGTAAAATATCCTGGCCAGAGAGCTAGCTGAGCTGGGCAGTGCTGCTTGCCACACTGTGCCCCCCTTAGGGTCACAGCAAGTGTAGCTGGCGCTTATAAACACATTACCAGCTGCAAATGAAGTTCGGAGTCATTTCCTGGGAAACCCCACTTTTTCTGCCTTCCTACCTTGTAACTTAGTGAAGTTTATTGAAATTGGTCATTATTTTCAGAGCTTGTGAGAATGCAAGTAAGACATTACTTAAACTTGTCACCGAACGAATCACTTGTGATGAAAGAAGTGTAATTTGGTATGTGGTTTTCACATACAAGATTCATCCTCAGTGTTCGAACCTCGATTTCATTACGTTTGAATCCAGTCTCCTCATTCTCAGGAAACTGTACTTGCAAGACCATTGCAGAGTTTGCTAACACGTTTGGGAGTAAATATTACTAAAGAGTGCTAATTGAACAACAACTTTTCAATTTATGACATGTAAATGGCTTTCTCTAAACACCACACATAACATCTTAGTAATAAATTATCGACATGACATTTAGACTGCTTAAATGAAAGCAAAATCTCCCTACTCATAGCAGGTATTAGGGGCTTATGTTATAAAAATAACCTCAAAGTGTGAGCACTACCTGAGTAATTTTCTATCCGTATCTATTAAAGCCCTAGGAATTGGGAGAGTGTCAGTGTGAACAGTATGTAACCACCTTGCAGCTTCAGGGAAGGGCAGTAAAAATAAAGGTGTGGAGTAGTTTCCATATGAGGAACTAATAAACAGGGAAGAATTCTTTAGAATGGAAAAAGGTCCTGAGGGCAGAAAAGAGAGAGGACAGGAAAAAGGTGAATATGGATGAATTTCCTGAAGCTTTCAATACAAGAATTAGAGAATATCAAGTAATACAAGCAAGAGACAGATATAGAATGAGCAAAATGAAATAATTCTTCATTTAACTCACACATAAGCTGTAGAATACTTTGCTACAAGTTGATGAGGATCATAGAAGTTTACTGTGGCCCCCAAAACAGGGATAGTTTAACTTCCTTGACTAATCACAAAATGTAAATGCCTGGGAAATAACGAAAGCAAAAATCTGTCAGATCAAGACAGACATACATTTGCACAAAGTCTTTGTCTAACCATCTGATTACTGGCAAAATTATAGCAAACTCTTAGAAATATTTTAATGAATTAACCCAGGTGAAAAACTGCTGTATGCATTACTTGCTCTCTTCTCTCAGTTCTAGTTATTACTGACAAGAAATTTTTCTATGCTTTTTGTAGGAACCAAATGGGTTTATATTATTTTACTCATAAGCTGTTTTCATTACGGTCAGCTACATAGGCTAGATCAAATGAAGTCTTGGGTACTAGTTGGGAGCTATGACTGTATTTCACTTGATCTGTTAGCATGATATTTATGTATTTCTGTATGTGGCTTCTCTTTGTCAGAAGAGATGTTAGTCTATTGTGTTGATTATCTTTAGTATCCAATGGCTGAGAGACACAGGGTAATGGAAATATTGACAAGCCTGGTTTTAAGCCCTAAGTTGTGAGTTTTAATATTGAATAATTGCAAAAAATAGACTTACAGGAAGCTAATAGAAGTTACTCTTCGTTTAGCAGAGACCGAAGGAAAAGTCTTGGTGTTGCAAAGTCTTTTACGTGGATTAAAAGCACTACTGTGTTTGCCTGGAAAAAAAGTCTTGCTGCAAACTGGGCCTATTTTCTTCAAATGATCTCCAAGGAAACAGGCTCTCCCAAGCTAGGATCTGATTACCAGTTGCAGGCCTCAGACCATAGGCATTACTGTTTTAACATTCCTGCCTTCCTCTTTATCCCAGCGTGAACCAGCTCTGTAACTTGACCTTGGTTGGAGATAAAAAGACAGGTTAGCACCCAGCGATCACAAAGACAGAAGCGAAAAGACAGTATTTAGAAAATAAAGGAAGGAGCTCACACTATATGATTATGTGTAATATTCTACACTGTGCTATGTGGGTGGCCAGTTGAACAGTTTCCTTCCCTGAAACCCAGACAGAAACTTGGAGTTTGCCATAGTTTCTCCATTTTTTAAACTCATCCTAAGGAAAGAATAAGGAATAAAGAAATGTGTTGACAGTTTTTCAGGGAAAGCAAAATAAATAGTAAATCACAAAGCAGCTGGAGCTGCAGGTGAATCTTAGAACTTAGTTTATGCCTTTGCTGCAGCATTAGGTCAAGAAAATGAAGAGGCCTATCACTAACTTCAGTTAAATCCTAAACCTTAAGTTGTGTTGTCTTTTGCACTGCCTGCAAAGCATTCAGTTTGCCAGACAGTATGAAGTGAATCCATGAGCAGGTGTTGAAGAAACTGGAGTGGCAAGGAGTATTTTCCTAGAAGAAGAAATGTGGATTTTCTTGTGTGCAGCTGGATTTGTAGCCATGCACTGCTCCCTGATAGGTCCTCCTTTGGAGGTTCACGGGATCTAATCACAGGCAGCCACAACTGCTTTGGAAGCAAGCTCCTTCCCTGTCCCATCCACGGCACCTGGATATAAGCCCCTAACTTAGGTGGTTTGAATAGCCCCCTGAGAGCGATTCGTGACCTTCATCTTGCTATTTGAGTGGGATTCCCCAGGGATGTAGCCTACACGTGGTGTTATTCATTAATATGTGGGATGATGAATAGAAATTATATGTCTTAAATTCACAGACAGTAGCAAGCTGAGAGAGGTCCAAGAATGAGAGACGACAGGAGTAGAAATCCCAGAGATGTTGAGAAATTGGAGGAGCAGAAAGAACACAGTTCACTAAGAACAAAATCAGAGAGGAACAATCAGCTGCACATAGCGGGAAATAAGGGAGCCACAGTTCTATAGAAAAGAATTCGGAATTGGGTGGCACAGCTGAAAACAAGTCAATGAAGGCAGTAATAAAGCCATGATGTGTAAAAAGGTAGAGATCTGGAATGCTGCCTCTAATTCCAGGCGCTACCTTTAAAGAAAAATAGACAGTTGGACATGGATGACCATGAATGATGGTCAGAGACTGTGAGGACTGGGTGAAGGTACTGAAAAGGAGTAAATCTGAGGCACACAGCTGGCTTCAGTTATGGAAAACAATACCTTTAAAGCAACAGGAAAGGAATAGTTCTCCATGCCCATTGCCAAGAGGAGAAAAGTTATTGTTTAAAATCATTGGCAAAGAATATCTAGTTCAGCCATTAGGAATACACATGAAAGTAGGTAAACACTGTAACTGTGGGTTTTAAGAAGAGGCTAGATTAGTTTATCTCGGGAATTATATAATATATTTGATCCTGCTATTTGGCACCAGAGCTGTCTTGAGGTTTCTCTGGGCCTGTTTTGGTTTGATTCTCTGAGCTTTCCTTGCAGACAAGCCTGTAAGCACAGCGGGCAGCAGCAGACAGGCATTAAATGCCTTGGGTTAGTGTGTCTCAGGGATGCTGAAAAGTAAACGGGCGGTGATTAAACATTCAGTATCTAATAACCAGGAGCTGTGTAAATAAGAGGGAAGAGATATTTTGTTATGATCAGCCACAAGTGCTTGGAGTGATAGGACAGCTGTGCACGGAACAAATACTTACTGCCAGAACCAAACTAAACCACCGGCGCAGGCAGACCCAGGCAGAGCATGGTGAGGCAAAGCCAGTGATACCCTTCCTTTGAATGGTCTGAGCCACCATCTCATTCGGAATAAAACAAAACACAACTAATTCTATTTTGCTGCTTCTGTGATTTCATAAAAAAAATAAGTAAATAGTAGTAGAAACATTTTTTTTTTCTATCAGACCATATGGCAGACAATAAATACCTGAGATTTTGATTGCTGATAGCTTCCCACATAAGCATGAACAGAAAATGTGATTTCTGTGATCAGAAAGTTTCCAGACATATAATACTATGTCATTCTTCACACATTCTCGTTTTCTCTCCTCTCTCTTTAGGATATAAGCTCTTCAAAATAAGGACCCTCAGGGCGCTCTGATCACAATTAGAGGCTTTTAGGGTTATTACAGCACATGTCAGAGTGGAGAGAAGAATTGCAGCTCACTAGGCTCTAGTTAGGTAGGGCATCTGGCTGTAGATGCCCTTATTGCAGCCTTTATTTTATCTTGCCTTTATTTTAAACAGTTCCTCAAAAATATCCAGGATTCTGATCAGACTGGGAACACAACGGTACATCCTGTAGTGCTCAGGCAACAGGACTGACGTTTTATCGGAAGGGGAATTGGTGCTGGCAATGAGGTAGAAATTGCAGCATTCCAAATCCTAATTATTTTTTTCAGCTATTTTTTATACGTATCAAAGTACACTGCACATCTGAGATCTTTGGACTCATTGAGATCCAAACCAAGGATTAAGCTGGTCGGGCCTGTAGTCATGTGAGCTACAGGCTTCAAATTGAAGAGGTATTTAGCTGCACCCACCTTGGAAATGCTTGCGTTTCTCAACAGAGGCTAAAAATTAGTTTGCATGGTATGTTTAGAAGGCATTCTTTCCTCATCGTTTTGCCTTCTGTGAACTGCAAAGCTCAGGCGCGACCAAAAAAAGCAAAAACCCGAAGGATTAAACTGGCATTCAGCCTGGTGAGAGCACCCTGCCACAATTAAATGGTTCTGTTTCAGCTATGGGGCAGAAAACAAATTGACTTGCCTTGTGCTTTTCTTTCCTCCTCTCCCTGCCGCCCTTGCAGACTCTGACAGCCCCTGCTCCTTTTGCGGACGAGACCAGTTGCCAGTGCCGGGCGCCGCATGAGAAGCTCACGGTGGCGCAGGCCCGCCGGGGCACACCAGGTAGGCGCGGGCAGCCTGCTGCCTTGCTAGGCAAACAGCAGCAGACAGCAGTTCAGGCTCGAGGTTCACGATCTCACAGATGCCTGTGTGCTAGCAGAAAGGAAGACTTGCCCGCCCATTCGAGGCGGCCAGGAAGTCATGCTGTATATGGGCGACCTCCTCAATCCTCTTCACATACTGCCTCTGTACCCTGGGAAGTTTTTGCCTTCACTTGCGTCCGTGTTGACCATGTCAAACTGTAGGTGACCTTAAAGGCTTTGCAAAGTGTGCCTGATTTTTGAACTCTTTATCTGGACATTTTTTTCCAAGCCTACCTCTGTCACTGGGTAGGAGAGACAAAATGAAAGTCCCAAATATATTTGAACCCCCGTCCCTAATTCCTAAGAGACTCTTTTTAAGAAAAAAAGCCTCATGTGCTTATTTTATATATTTTAAGTAAGCTTTTAAAATATACCCATTTTACAGGGATAAGACCCAGAAAAATGAGTCTTATCCTCTTCCAGTTTTCTGGTCAGCTTTGCAAGGAACATTTTCCCCATATTTTTGTGGCCAGTGGGTGCCCTGATAGCCAGCTCTTCTCTCTGTAGCACAGCAGCTCAGTTGATAGAGGTTGGAGCTCGGTTGCTTTCTCCTCTGATGGCCTTTTGCTTGGAGGTGCCTTCTCTGCAGTCAGGCCTGTTGCTTGGTGAAACAGCTCCTTTTTTCTCTCAGCAAGACACTGGACACTGCTGAAGATCACAGATGTCATAGAGAAACAGAATTATAAGGGTGCTAGCAGCAGGACAGTGGGGAGAATAAATGACAGGATCACTAGAGAGAAGAGCTTGCTGGAAGAATGAAAAATGTGGAGTGAAAGGTTTATGTGGAAGAGATAAGCAATAAATTTGTACAGTGTCAAGCTGTGGGGAAAAGAAGGGAGCGGGAAAGGAAAAGTGAGAGGGGGAAGAAAGTAAAGAAATTAAAAAATCTAGAAAGCAGGATTGGCTAGAGAGAAAAGAACAAGACATATGGTAGAACTCTGAATGAGGCAGGAAGATGACATTTTTGTTAAATTAGAATAGAGGGATGATGGATGATAATAATAGGCTGAGTCTGGGAGAAAGAAGCAGCAAGTACAGAGAAGAAGTAATGAGCACACTAAAGAACTGCAACTTCACTTCTGCTATATTTCGAAAATCTGAACTAAGAAAAAAACTTCAGGACTGTCTTATCATGGAACAAAACCCTGTCCAGCAGAATTACGTGCAACTTGTTTTGCGTCTGGAAAATCACTGTTGTGTTTCTTTCTCTCCAGTTGACAGACCTGTCAGAGTGTATGCAGATGGGATATTTGACCTCTTCCATTCTGGCCATGCTAGAGCTCTTATGCAAGCCAAAACTCTATTCCCAAATAGCTACCTATTAGTAGGAGGTAAGATCGAAGTTATTTATTGCACTGTATTTTCGTTTCTGTGCTACAGCAGCCGAGAGCTATTGCAGTGCTCTCAACACCAGCTGTTTATACACCTTGACTTTGAGTGCTGCTTTCTCTCTGCGGGCTTTCTGTAGGCTATTTGCCCTGAATTACATCTTAGAATTGCATCAATTAAAGTAAAAGTCAAATTCTGCCCTCAGCAGCACAGGTACAATTCCTTAGACCTGCTGGTCTAAGCAGGCGCCTGCATGACTCTGAGCTTAGAATAGCTCCGTATGAATAATTCACCTTTTTCACTTATTACTTCAAAATTGTTCAAAGATGGAGATGAGCGAATAAGAGAAGCCGCTCGTTTATTCCTGGCTTCTCAGTGGCGGCTCTGGCAGCCCCTTCCCTGGCCGCCACGGAGGGGTGTGTGGCACCCGGGCGCCAGGGAGGCTCGCCTGGTGGGGTAGCCTTGGACACCCAAACAGGGAGCAAGATCTGAAAAATGTTTTTCAGCTCCCAAGTGTTGCTAGCTGTGTAACTCCTCGTTTTACTCTGTGGGTATCTTCTGTTCTGCTGTCAAGCTTGCTGACAGACATTCAGCAGTTGGAATAGGCCAGACAGGTAACCCCGGAGTGCCTGAGCTTCTTGCCTAGCTGGCTGTGCCAGCACTGCTCTCGTGAGGCCTCCATGATCCGGGTTCCGGTTGCAGTTTCCCCCTGCCTTTGGATTTGAGATGTGCCTCTCATCCACATTTCACAGGAGAAGTGTACTGCTCAGCTGCTTGCGGAAGGGAGGCTAAAGAGGCCGAGTGCAGTGTTCACACTCTTTCTGACATGCATTATTTTGTATCTCTGTCCCAAATCGGTAAAAAAGCTGGGAAAAAAAGTAAGATGTAACATACAGGAAAAGCAAAACCTCCTTCTTATGAACACAGTCTTCAGTTTTGTCGTTAATGAATTATGGCAATTCAAATGTGTCTTCGTGGAAGGGAAAGGAGGAGACAGCCCTTCGTTATCAAAGCAATGTTAAGGACTCTTTATTACTTTCTTACTGAGCCAGACAGCTGGCAGAAGAAGCCAGTGAGGGTGCAAGACTGAGGTTTAAAAGCTGAAAGCTGTGGAGGTTTTGTTTCGTTTTTAAAGGTGTGTGGAGTAATTGTTACAGATCCTGGAAGGAGCTCTGGGGCAAAAGCCTGACTCCTTTGAAATTCATGGTCTAGTTCTCCTTTCCCCTTTATTTTCTGAGAGAAGGACAAAGGAGCCAGCACTCATCACCTGTTGCCAGCAACACACTGTGCCTTGGCATGTGTGGGTAAAGGGCACCTCTCCACACCTACGTACTATTTGTGCTGCAAAAGCACTTCTGTCATGTGTCTTTGTGGGTGCATGTCCTCTCCCAGCCCCTTTTGTTTCTTGTTACAAAGGATATCGTTTGGAGCTGGTATTTGTTTATTTATTTATTTATTTTTGTTATACATGTTTTTGTTTTCACAAATCAGTCATTAGAGCAGGGTGACAGAACCGAAAGGAAATACAGACCCATTGCGCATCTACACTGTGCATGAACTGTAATCAAAAATGCAATCAAACTTTTCTACAGAGTTTGAGCAATAAATTCCATTTTCTGATAATTTTGGTAGAGCTTTTCTTCCAGGAAAGCTCAACTTTAAGGTGACGTAAAGACTTTAAGTAAATAAAAATACAATCTCAGAATAGATCTTTCTACTGAAAATGCTTTGATCTCCATTAAATTCCTTGTCAGGAGGCATCAAAATGACATGCTAGGATGAGAGCAGCATTTCTCCAGCTGAAGTTTATAGGTATATGAATTTGTGGCATTGAGTTTTACGCAAACTCCAGACCGAACTAAGCCCTCCTACATTTTTACCTACTTTAAAGATCTTTAATGACCATTACAGCAAGAATGTGCATTTTAGGCCTCAAAAAGACTACTTCTCACCAGAGCCCTGTCTGATAGGCTGATGTGTTCAAATCAGAAGGCAGCACCAGGTGTGGGGCTGCTCCCGCACTTCCATGCAGCACCGGCAATGTCAGCTTTAACTCGCCAGGGACATTTGCTGCTTGTCCAGGTGTCTTTGCCAAGTCAGAGTCAAAGGCACATACAGGCTTCACCCATGGTGAAGGACAGCAACAGTCAGCCCAGCTACAGAAGGTGTCGACTTGTTCTATGCGGGGAGGTGAAGGACGGTCATAGCTGTATCTCTGGGCAGAGATACAGTCAAGGGGGCAGGCCACTGTACTTTTATGTATGGAATATTATGTGGGTAGAGAAATAATACCAATTTTTATAGTCAAAACATTGTCACATGCAGAGTTAAAGGTGCAGGATTTCATGGACTGTTAAGCTTTGCTCTTTCCACTAAAGCATATGGTTTCTCACAGTCCTTGTTTTCTATCTGCTTATTTTGTGAGAAACTGGTGTGCCATAATTTAGAGCTATGCTGGTAAATGGATCATTTTTACAAATCACAAGAAAAAAAAACTTTTTTACTGTGAGGGAGATCAGACACTGGCACAGATCCCCCAGAGAGGTTGTGGAGCCTCTGTCCTTGGAGATACTCCAAACCCAACTGGACACAGCGCTGAGCCACCAGCTCTGGCTGAGCCTGTTCAGAGAAGGGTGGGACTAGCTGGGCTCTGGAGCTGCCTTCCCCCCTCAGCTCTTCTGGGGCACGTTAACTTTGCAAGCGCTTTCTGACTGCTGACAGCTCCCTTTTCTGTTTGTTTTTAAAACACTCTTCTTCACCCCTGAAATTTTACAGCCCCTGAAATCTCCACTTGGAGCAGGTTGAGTTGCCTTACATATGATCCCGTTTGAGATGTGTTCTCTCCCTTGAGCTCTGGCTGCAGCTGCGGGAAGCAGGAGCGTCTCTCCTAGGTCTAGGGCTGTATCTGCTGAGCCTGTGCAGAGCTCTGAGGTGCTGGAGTGCCCCAGAATGGCCCTGAGCGCTTACGGGAGTTACCGAGACTTATTAACTGTTGGTCATGCTAATTATATTGGATGTAGAGCCGCTTTGCTGACACTTCCCTATTTTAGTTTGCAGTGATGACTTAACTCATAAATTCAAAGGCTTCACTGTGATGAATGAAACTGAGCGATACGAAGCCCTCAGACACTGTCGCTATGTAGATGAGGTCATCAGAGATGCACCCTGGACACTGACACCCGAGTTCCTTGAAAAGCACAAGGTACATTCCCCCCCGATCCTGCCTTCCCTCTGTAGGCTGATGGTTACAAATAAACAGCACGCATATGAAATTCTGTTAGCTGGAGTAAATAATTTGGTTCGGTTAATTCCAGCCACTGGAATTAGGTATAGTGCATTGCTTGCCTTTGTCAGAAGATGACGGCTTTGTGAGAAGATGTTCTACTTTTCTTGCCTTTTTTTTTTTTTTTTCCTCTCAGTCTGCTGGCATGATTTCTGTAGTGGAATTTTTGAATGGTAAAATAGCACTGAAGAATTATCCATATATTGCAAGTGCAGGAAGGGAGCTCATGAACCAAGAATGCTATAATGTGATGATTGAAGTCCTGTGAAGTCCTGTAAAGTCCTGAAGTAAAGGCATAGTTCTTGTTAATTGCAACATGTGCAATACCTGGCCAGATGTATATAAAAATGGCAGCAGCTGAAATGTATATAACTGTTCTGACATGCTATTGACTGTCTTACAATCATATAGCAATGTTAACAAAGCTGTAATAAACTAGAATTGATTTTAGTGTCCATGTCACTGTGTGATGAATGTACAGCAAGACAATTGCTAGGAGCCCTTGTGTATATACACAGACCCAAGGAAGCAGCATCCTAATCCTGCCTCTGCAGTTTTTGAAGAAGTTGGCTCTTTGCCACTTGGCTTAAGAACTCTTCCGGTAGCAACAGAGGAAAGACGTGGCTTAGATTTTCTATAGAACATCACCCAGAGACTGCCAGAGCAATGTGTTAGCATCAGTTCTTCTGGGCATGAGTTTTCTCTTCTTTCAAACTGACCATAGAGCGTAATGGTTATACGCCTAAATCAGGTGCAGTGTTTTAAGATGAGATGCAGTCAAGAAAAGATAGGATCCTCCTGAAGAAAAAAACCCCACTGAACAGAATTTAGTGATGGTGGCCTGTGATTCTTCTGTTTGCTTGCAGATTGACTTTGTAGCCCATGATGATATCCCATACTCCTCCGCTGGCTCGGATGATGTATACAAACATATAAAAGAGGCAGGTAAGGGTGCCTTGAACTCTGTTATTGCCTTTTGATTATGATTGCCAGGAGAGAAGCCGTAGAAATAATGTCTCTACCCTACTGGTAGTTATCACGAACTTGGGCAGAAGGGTTCTCTTTGTAAAACCACGAAGGATCTGCTTGGCTGAATTCCTACCACAGCCCTCACAAAACCAGTCAAAGAAGTCACAAGAGAGACCCCCCTGGCTTTATCAGCAACATCGGGGCCCTCCACCAACAGGTCTGAGCCAAGGAAATTGAGCTAAGACCCTCCTGCAGCCCAGCAAACTTGGGTAGCTTGTTGGTCATCACAGGCTGACTGCCTGGGATGCCCCATGCTTCCTGGTGGGGGAGGCTCACGGGGAGCCCAGGAGGCCCCAGCACCTGCCGTGGGTTCACACTGTGGCTGCTCTTCACCACACGGGCAGAGGATTTAAGTCACTATGAGAGAAACTAATGTGGCACAAGTGTTGAGATGTTTGGTTTGTTACCATGTTACATTGGACATGAACAGGCTTTGTCGGGAGTCTGTCTCTCTCCTATTTGTGAATGCTGAAATAAAAGCAAAGAGCACAACTTAGGCTACTGTTTGTCAGGAGCAGCTTTCTCAACACACTGAGCAGTGAGGAGGAGGAAGGAATCAAAGTTTTCTTCCACTGCTTTCTAGAGGGGCTTCTTTGAACACCAGAGTCTGTCTTCATCCTGGTCTACATAAATATGTATTGGAGGCTTAGAAAGAAACCTGGAGGAGATCTGCCCAGGGGTAACCTGTAGCAGGTGGTGATGTTCCCAGGCTGTACTGGGGCAGCTGTAGACAGGTACTCACCTGAGCTGAATGAGTGAGCCTCGTTCGGGTGTCTGTCTGTGTCTGTTTCCACCTGCAGACCTCGCTGTGGGTCCCGGCTCACATCCTCCCTCGGGCCCCACTGCTGTGCGGTTTCACAGCCGGAGAGCGGCAGTGGGACGGACCCCTGTGGCAGGGCTGCCTCGCAGAGGACATGCAGGGCACACGCTGCAGGGAGCTGCTTTGTTGGACACCAGCCCGGAGCCCTGGAAGCCCCGCGTCACTACCAGGGCGGCTGCGGAGCGCCCACATGCGGCACGTGCCGCTCTGCTTGTGTCGGGCATGTCCGTCAGGGCGCATTGTGTCCCTGTCCTGCGAGAAATTCAGGCATTGTGCCTGTCTTGCAGTCCAACAAGGTTGGTTGCCTTTAAAAGCAGGGATTAGCAGGAGAAGGCTTGCAGCATTCCTAGCACGTTTCAGCCCAGATACTGTAAATCATAAACTTCGCTCTCCCTTTTGCAGGGGCATTTGGTTGAAAATGGAAAAGGGTGCAAACAAGCAGGTTTCACATTTTTAAGTAACAATTATTTCCGATTGCATCTGCAGTTTCTCCCATTTCTTACTCATCTGCTCTCTGTAGCTAGACTTCTTTTGAACTGGAATTTCAGTTTCGTCCTTTTAATAAGTTTAATAAATAAGCTGCTTTTTGTGGGGAGAAGGAATGACATGGAGTCTTTGCACAAAACAGAGTATAGGTTTATACCTTGAAGGACTTGCATTGTGTGCTCTCTAATCACTGGGTACTAGAGAAGTGACATCAGTTTGTACCACTGAGGGTTTTTTATGTCAGAAATAAGGGTAATGTTACTCACCTAATTCGTGAACAGTTTGGAAATCTAGTTATGTTGTTCTAACACTCCAGAACTGAGTTACTGCTATCATGAATTTCCCCCTTCTCTTAGGGTATTTTGTTCAAAATAGACCAATGCTGTGGGTGCATTTGTGCCCATTTCTCCCTTTTCTTAGTAACAGTGCTCCCCTTTTTATTTTCCTACCTAGGGTTGCTGGGGATTTTGTTCATGGATTTGTGCAGCTTCTATCTATAAAGGCTTCTAACTTAAAGTGGGTTTTACTGCTTCCCAAAATAGTTTCCTGAGTGACTGCTGCAAGCCTGAAAAGCGTGAACAGGGAAACCTCTCTGCTTATGATTAGAAGGATCTATTTTTAGCAGAGCATTAATTAAAGATAATAAAGAACTGCCACATATCGTTCTCTTGCAAGAGACTGCTGAGCTGCCTGATCCTTCCCCCAACTCTCTCTAACCCTGTGCAATTGGCTGGCAGCACCGCCTGCTTCGGCGGGGGGCCCTTTTAAGACAGAGCACTATTTTTTTTGCCAAACCATTGCCAGGCTAATCTCACAGCTCCCTTTTGCTCTCACCAGCAGTTTAATGCTGCAATTCCACCTAGGTGATAGTGATTTCTTGCAATCCCAAATGACTCCTGCGGCAGGGTGTGCTAGTGCTCTGCTGTCACTGCCTTCACGGCTGGCTTGAACGGTTCATGCGATCCTGCCTTCATGAGGAGCACTAAAAAGCCCCACCTTCCAGAGCTGTGTTGAGGAAAGCCAAGCAGCATTAATAAACTGCTCAATTTATCAGAGGCTGCTCTGTTGCGGGGACTGGGCAGGTTATATAAGACTCAGCCCAAGCTGGTCCAACAGCAGCTGTAGAAAGTGCTGTTCTTAGTCCGCGCAGTAAAGCCAGGCTTATCCACCCCTCCACTGTGCTTCACCTGCCTGCTGCCAGCCACCAGCATGGCCTGGCTCTTCACAACTCAGTGTACTGAAAAATGTGCATTTTTTACCTGAAGGTGCTTCGTGGCCTTGCCAGTGCTGGATGTTGGCCTGTTTTGTTAGTAGAACAAGGACTGGAAGAGGATGCAATAGCAATGGAGAGGAGAGCAGAAATACGTGACAGTCCAGGCAGGCAAAAGGCCTGTCAGTAATGTAATCGGGAGCCAGAAGAAAACCAAAACCAAAACTATATATAATATTAAATAAAGGCTTGGCTTATGGAAATAACTGTTCATTGAATTGTTGGCAATTGTTAGGTGTAGCCTTCCAGACTCGGGAAGCCCTGCCAGTCTAGGTAATGACTTGAACATCACAACGGACACTGTGAAATGCACAAGTTTTAGCTGTTTTCTAGCTGAGGAAAAACGAAATGTTTGACAACTTTGCTCACACAGGAACAATGAGAAACAAACTGTGAACAAGCCAGAGAGACTTTCAAGCCTCTTATCTTTGATGAGACATCTTTGTGTACATGCTCATTCTCAGCTCCCTGCTGCACAGCTAGGTCCTGCTGTGCTTTCTCAGTGGGGTTTCTTTTCTCCCTTTGCTCAGGAATGTTCGTTCCCACACAGAGAACTGAAGGGATCTCGACATCAGACATCATCACACGGATTGTCCGGGATTATGATGTTTATGCCCGACGCAACCTCCAGCGAGGATACACAGCCAAAGAGCTGAACGTTAGTTTTATAAACGTAAGTGTCCTCACCTGCATTTGATCTGGAAAGGGGGTGTCTCAAGAGGGCAACCTTGGGGCAAAGGCTAAGAGAGTATCTTCCTCCTGTTGCTTTCAAAACAGAAGACAGGTAAAAAAAATACAGAAACAGGTGAGTTGAGGATTGTTTTAGCTAGTGCTAGTAATTAGCAGCTTCATTGCCATCCAACAATTTGATGTTTGTAACAGAGATTTTGCTCTGTGGTTCTCCTTGAGCTGCAAGTGACTGTGTGTCAAGAAAGAAATGGAACCCCAGCCCTAGAGCCCTCAAGCACTGGTCCAAGAACCGACTCTATTTTCATTGTGAGAAGACACCACAGATTCTGATATCCAAGCTCTTTCTTTCCAAAGTAACGAGATAGAAATAACAAAACCAATGGCCCAGCAGAAGCCCCTTAAAACACAAGGAAGCTTGTTGGGAAGGCAGTGTCTAAATGACACTGAAGAGATTAGAAATCACAGTACGCAGTGTGATTGGTAGGGCAAGGGTGCTGCGTAAAAGGGTTGCTCACAGAAGGAAACAGCTCAAATTATGCAGCTTTCACATACAGAACCGCGCCTTACCCTCCAGTAAGGAAGAAATATGTAGCAGAAATGAATGTTCCTTCCTCTGTCTTCTGTTTCAAGTCTTAACTGTTAGGCCTGTGGAAAACTCACATTACTGAAAGGTTCCTTGTGATTGGGTTCATCACAGAGGACTTTCATTTGGGAACTAGGAAATCCCTCATGGCAAACTGAGTTGGGTCATTTTGTGAGTATTTCGTTTAATTGCTTCTTATTTTAAAGTCTTGCAGATACCTCGTAGAACACAGGAAATAAATACTTATGTCAGCATGCTTCTCTTTTGTACATCTCTCTAGTACAGCTTCTGGTATATTTAAAATTTCCTGCTGTAAATATTCCTCCCATAGAGATCCCAAACATCCATTAGATTAAGGCACACTGGATGGAAACTTCCCTTTGGGGTTCTCAGATGTATTCTTTAGCTGCTCTGAGGTTAAGAAACTGTTACATAACTCATGCTCCTCCCAAACCAAAGACGCTGATGTATCCAGACATTTGGTTATTTAGATTATCGTAATTTAAATGTAGAAAGAAATATTGCTTTTCACCAGAAGCTTTTTGTGTTTAAAAGAACAAAACAAAACAGAAAAAAACACAACAATATTTGCAAGATAGAAAAGAGTCGATTTCTCAAATAGCTAAAGGAAGGTTCAGTGATAGTTAAAGAAGGTGAGGTTTCTTCAGATTTTATTGATTTTACTGGGCAAAGGCATGTCCCCAAGTCACTTTGAATTTTTACATCTGCTGTTGCTTTGAAGTGCTGCCTTTTCACCTTTAAAATGTCATGGAAATGTTAATTCTGTGAAGCATTTGGCATTGAACATAAACTGCTGAAAAATATCGTGAGTATATTTTAAGCTTCTAATTTACAGTGTGTTTACATGCTGGAGAGTAAACATGAAAGGGCATTTTAAGCTTTTCTCGAACTCATCGTGACAGGCTAGATTTGCTAGTGAAGTGTGCCAGTGCATCAGACATGTAAATGCTCACTTTTGAGGTATATGTATTTGTATGGCTACATTTTTCTTTCCAATATTGTATTCAATGATTTTTTTAAATATAACATTTCTGTACATGACCTGAGATGTAGAGCCCAAGCTGTGCATGTTTTTCTTATAAAGCTCTACAATTGGGCTTTCAGCAGTTCTTCTAGAGGAACACAAACAAGAATAACCCTCCAGCCCCATCTCTTTTCTCAGCAGTAGATGTAACAAGAGCAAAAAGAAAGCAGTAACACATCAGCAGCAAAATCTGTGAAGTCAGAAGATTCTGCTGCATATATCCGAGCCAAAGGCCTTCTTAAGCTGCTATATATAGTCCCACTGTAGCAGCTAGACATGAACTACCATGGAACTATACAGCATATTTGCTGGAAGTAAATTAGAGAGTCAGTTAAAAAACACAGAAAATTAAAAGCTGACAATGAGCTGTTCTTCTGCAGAGGTAACAACCTTTAGGTATCTTTAGGTAACCTTTAGTGAGTTCTATGTGCTTTACTTCTGAGGAGCACAGAAGCATTTCAGGACAAAAACATTCAACCTGAAGTATTTTTCGAGCTTGGCCAGACTGGAGCTCCCTCATAGCACTATCTCTTTCCATCTCTTTTTTTTTTTTTCTGTACCCCTCAGCCGTTAGGAGTCTGTCCTCTTTTCTGTTAAGTTAGTTGGCCACAAGTAACCAGCCTGTGCACAGCTTTCTGTTACTGGTAGAGGCTCCCATGTTATCCCGAGTTGTAGGTACCAGAGGTCATCTTCTGCCATGAGAAGTCTGGCCAGAGGCACTTTGGGCCAAGTTGCAAGCTGTGATGGCAGGTCAGCGCGGGGATGCTTTGCAAGGAAGCGCAGGGAAACTTGCCTTCTGGGTACCACTAACTTTGAGCTGTTAATTCCTCATTTGTATCATAACAAGATTCATCTAATTTTTAAAAAGTCCAGCCAGTTTGAAAATGTGGAAAGATTCTTGTAGTGGTTGAACACAATAAATGATGAGCATAATATAAGTTTTTTCAACATGTACTTATTTGTATTTCATTACAATATTAATTTCAATATTAATTTTTTATTTTCAAATATGATGTGGGAATATTTAACTCAGGTCATAAGTAATTTTAATATCAATGTATTTTTTTCTTCTCTACTTTCAGTGGCTAATTATTACCAGGTCCTTACATAATAATCTCTCTGTTCCCACTTTTAAAACAGGAGAAGAAATACCGCTTTCAAAACCAAGTGGACAAAATGAAAGAAAAAGTCAAGAACGTAGAAGAAAAATCAAAGGAATTTGTTAACAAGGTGGAAGAGAAGAGCCATGACCTCATTCAGAAATGGGAAGAAAAGTCCAGGGAATTTATTGGCAACTTTTTAGAGCTGTTTGGACCAGATGGAGCTTGGGTAGGTATTTTGCCATCCCAGGAAATCTGAGTCTTTCTTATTTATCCTCTGTAGCATGGATCAAGAGCAGAAGCTCTTGCTGCAGTCTCTGTTTTGCAAGCCAGCGCAGCAGGATCACGTCAGACCTGCTTGCTGAGCCTGGTAACACATTGCCAAAACTGCAGTGGAAGGGTTTGCTGCTTCTCTTGCTTCTTGGGGATGATTCCTGCCTTTTACGTTTGCAGAAATATTTGCCAGGGTGACGTTCTGGGGTAAAGTGAGCTATGGTATTTTAGTGCATTCAGTGGTAGTGCCTCACAGCAGCAAACAACAAAACAGGCAAGCGCAGGTCTGGGCTTCCCTTCAGCAGCCGACAGGAGCACGCACACTCAGCAGGGAGAAATTATGCCCTGGAGGCGGGAGGGGAACAAGGAAAAGCTCTTGAATTGTTTACCTCTCACCATTCTCTGTGCTCAACAACGGAAGGTGATAGTTGCCTATCTTTAAAAAATACCGGTTTAAAATTCTGAAAATGATTTTACATGTAGAGTAGCCAAACTCATCTCACTGCCTGCAGAGGAGTCTCACGTAAATCTGTAAAACTGAATCACTTTTGAAGCTGTCCTCTGATTTGTGTGGCTCCACAGAACCAATTGACCAAAGATACCCAGATGAGAGTTTGTAACAATGTAGCCTTGAGGAGCAACACCAAGGCATCACCTGAGCAAAGCAGAACCATGCAGTGTGTTGGTGGCAAGTTGCCAGGGATGCAGGGAGTCCCAGAAGTGCCCCAGGCTCCATCTTTCAGCTGTGAGAGCCACATGACATGCCAGTCCTTGGCAAGTTTTGCTTTCCTGCTGCACTTCCCTTTGCTACATTGAAATCAGAGCAAAGCTTAATGTGACCCTAGAAACTTGGTTGTTTGAACAGGCCCTTGACCTTCTTGTTGGGCATTGGTACTTTTGGTCACTCATTTGCCGCATTGCTTAACTACTCAATTGAAAAATACCTAAAGTTACCCTGTGAAGGCTCCAGAACAGAGACTGCATCTTTTTAATTTCCTTACAACTCTACCCATCCCGTGCCAAGAGGAGAGCTCTCTCTGCAGGGCTGTCACAGTCCTGTAGGTATCTGGCTCCTGCAGCAAACTGCTCTTCTATGGCAGTGTGTTATTGTGACGCTTGGCAAGGCACGTGGCGCCAGTGCGGAGGTGCCCCGCGCCCAGAGGGGCTGCCTTAACGAAACGTGTGGATCGCGGGAAACCACAGCAGGCTGGATGAGTTTAGCTGTGCAAAGACAGGATTTCAAAGCCTTGATCTCATTCCCCTCCTCTACCCAATCAAACTGCATACTGATGACTTTTTTTTTTTTAATAACTTTTTTTATAGCACTCCATGTTAACTTGTTTTTATAGCACTCCATTTATTACAGAAAATCTGCCCTGCAAAGGTCTTTGTGCGTGAAGGAGAATCCTCCTGGTTTTCTTTCTGATTTAGTGTACCTGCCAAGTGTGAGAAACCTGATGCCGTCCACAGGGATGTTTGCTAGGAAAATGTCCATAAAGGTCCAGTGAAAACAGAAGTCGCCTTGCATTATTATATATAACAAAAATCTTTGGTGACAGTAAGCTGAGGTGCTGTCATTTTCATCGTTTTTTTTTAAATCAGTTTGAGCCTGGCACAGATTTTTTGTTTTTTTTTTTTCCTCCCAACTAGCAGTAACTTGCTATTAGTGTCACAACCGTTATTAACATTAATTTACCGTATCACTGTTAGTTAGATCTTGCTTTTAATGTTGACATTTAAAAGCACAGGCATTGTTATGGGCATGTGAGATCCCTAGATCAGTAATTTGCATCCATTAACATGCTATTATTATTCCTCAGATAGTTATTATAATACACTTTAGGCTAGCGTCAATTTTCTAAAAGTAAAGTAAGGGCTGTGGGACCCACAAAAGATATCAGTTTCTGGAAAAGGTCAGAATGTCAGATTTCAGACCGTAAAGATATACATAATTTATTTGTAATTTTGGCCACTCGTGCCCCTGTCTGTGCGTATTTCCTCTGCGAGCGACCCTGGAAGTGTCGAGCAGCCGCCGCTGCGCAGGCACAAAACCTCCACCGCGCGCGGGGAGGCTGCACCCAGCCCCGACCCGCGGCTCCGCAGCAGCAAGAAACGGGGCAGCGGATGGTTCCCAGCTTCAGAGCAGCTGCGTTTCGGCCCCAAACGGGCGCCTGCGAAGGGGCGTTTCCCTCGTGCGTCCCGACAGGCAGCCAGGGCAGGGACAGGGGCAGCACCACTTTTGCCCGGGAGCAAGTTTGCCAAGTGCAGGGTGTTATCTCCATACGTTGTCACGGTGTGTCTGAACTTGCTTGAACCAAGGCTTTGAAAGTCTCTTGCTGTCTCTGTCCATGGCCAACCTCATCCAGCCTTTCTGCAGTTCAAGTGGTCTGTTAACATTAATTTTATTCAGCACCCACTTGCTGTCAAGTTGTGCAGGTGCCGCGTACCTGCAGCCGGGGGGAGGAACCAGCAAGTGTGGAAGTGGATGAATCCCACCCCTACCCTCCTCCTCCTGCAGCAAGGCCTGGGATTACCCGGCCCCAACATGACATTAGGGAAGGGAGCTCCCCTGGGTACAGGCACGTTGCTTGTGATTGATCTTTATCCACTAGCTTTCCAAGGCGGGTTTGGGGAGCCACGTACTTCATGGCAGGGAGGGAGGTCATCACAGGACAGTGTCGCTGCAGCGGGGAAGGGAGGAGCAACGCCATGGAAACAAGCTGAGAAAAGGGGTTTCTGCTGCCCAAAGAGGCCGGCCCAGGACAACGTGTGCAGGATGCTGCTGCTGGCAGAGCCAAGGGAAGGGGGAACTTTGCCTGGGCTGGCTCTTCCCATTGAGCTGGGCCTCTCCTCTGATCCTCCCAGTACTTGCAGGAAGGTTCAGCATTCTTGTTCCCCATTTCCAGGAGGAGAAATGAGGCCCCCAGATTTTGTTCTTTCACCGCGAAGCCTGCAGCAGCTGGGCAGCTTCTGCCAGATCTCCTGTAACCCAGTCCCACAGCCTCCCTGCGAGGCCACGTCTGGCACCAATGCAGAGCAGCCCACCAGCTCTGCCCATTCCCACTCAGCTTAGGAAGCAAATGACAATAAAGCCCGGAGCAGAATGCACAGCTTCACACTTGTTTCTCTGTTAAACAAAGACACCTGAATTGTGACACTCCTCCCCTCCTGCCACATCAAGGTTTGGGGCACCCGGGCTCCTGGTGGCTGGGGAAGCAGCAGGCGCGGGACTGTCCCCATCCCTCGGCCGTGAGGAGGGAAGCAGGGAGAGGACTGTGTCAGCCGGGAAATGCAACAGGAGGCGGCTGCCCCAGTGCAGCATAGCGAGAGGAAAAGGTCCTGGCATGGAGCAGCGCTGGGGGTTTAGACGGAGAACTAGCTTTGGGGCACAGACTGAACTTCAGCTCTAAAGCCAGCTGGAGGAAGCTCGCTCTGCTTGACCGAGGCCAGTAGACGCCCAGGTTACCCCACGACCAAAGCCCCATAGGATCTGGTCATGAGCCAAGCACAGGAGGGCGGACGGGAGGACGCGGGGGCGCCGCGATCCCGGGCCGCGCGCCCGAGCAGCGGCTGGCGCTCCCTGCGCTGCCCCGGCCACCCTGCTGCGCACCCGGCTCCCCCGCGCGCGGCTCAGAGATCTCCTTCTCCCTTTGCTTTCGCAGAAACAGATGTTCCAGGAGCGAAGCGGGCGGATGCTCCAGGCTTTCTCCCCAAGGCAGAGCCCAACCAACAGCCCGACGCGAGGCCGCTCGCCCTCCCGCTCTCCATCTCCACCTTTTCCTTGGCTCTTCAATAAAGCCTCTCCTCCCTCCTCTCCAAAAGCTGCCTCCGCCTCCCTCAGCAGCATGAGCGAGGGAGACGAGGATGAAAAGTAAAATGAGAATATATATTTTTTAACCATGGGACAGAAGAACAAGCTATGAACTCAACCACTGGATGGGGAGGAGAGGTGCGAGGAACAGCTGGGGTATCTCTGATGGCCAGGAAGGCGCTCTGGGAGAAGTTGTCACACCTGCAGCAGAGCACGGCCCGGGACACGACCTCAGGAAGAGCTTATCCCACCCCCGCTTCCTCGTGGCGCTGGATGCGCTCCCAGCAGTGCCCGCCAGACGCGGCACAGGCGACCAGCCGACAAACATAAAACCTTTGTGCAAGTCCTGTCTGTGTCTCCTGTTACTGCTGCCGTGGCCCGGCCGGAGCGGCGGGGGACGTTGCACCGGGATGGCTGGTAGGAGACGCGGTGCCAGCCCCTGTTCCTGAGCCAGCACGCGGCGCTGCCCGGCCCGCGCAGCATGGAGGTGCCGGTGTTGCACCCGGAGCCTGAGGGCTCGGAGCGCCGCAAGGGCAGCGCCCAGCAAAAGCGGCCTTCAGGTGCAGGAAAGGGAACGTCTCCTTTTCAAACCCAATCTGTCGGGAAATGGAGAGCTGCCGAGTTAGGAACCTGGCAGCGCCAGGAGCAGAGCCCAGGTGCCCGTGCCACGTGTCGGCCAAGCCTCAGTGCAGGAGGGGCGAAGGCACAGGCCCTGCCAGGCCCCTGGGCTCTATCTCATCTCCCCCCGTGCTCCTAGCGCCTGGACAGCTACCTGGAGCTTCTGCTTTGGTCCCTAGTGCTGCGTTTTGGGGGCAGCAAAGTAAAGAAAGTTGGAGTTTCTTGTTGCAGAAAATACTGATTTTGAAGACTTTGACAACGTTTACCAGTCAGTCCTAAAAACATACGAGGGCTCTCGCTGCCTAAGAGCAGAACAGGACCCCCTGCCCCCCCCCACCAGGCACATTAACTGCCCCACCAGGGGCACAACGGCGCTTCCACCCTCTCGCTGGTCAGGCTGAACAAGTTCCTGACGGAGCTCTAAAAAAATACACCCACAGGCACCCTCCCCCTGCCTGGGCTCCTGGGGCCGCCTGTCTAGACTGACACGAGATTGAAAAATATATATCCGTGCGGGCAGGGTCATGGGGGTTTTCTCCGTGCTGCCACAAGACGCCCCTGTTACGCTGCCCCAGCTCGGCCCGCGCTGCCCTCTTGGCCCCCGGAGGGGAACGCGGCCTCTGCTCCCTGCAGCGGCAAAGGTGATGCCTTCGCCGCCATGAGCGCTGCCGGGCTCCGCTCCCCGCGGCTCGCGCTGCACCTACCCCTCGCACCGGAGCGCCTCCTGCCCCAAGGCGGCCGGCCCTCCCTGCGGCCTCCCTCCCTTCGCGCCCGCCTCTCCAGCACCGTCCCGGCGGGTAAGACGCAGACCCTGCCAGCTGGGTGCCAAAGCCGCCCCATGCGTGGGTCATTCCCAGCAACGTCCCTCCCCCCTTCCCTCCCTCAGGAGTTACCAAATGCTCCTCAAGAAAACTTTGCTGGACTCCTTGTTCTGCTGGACATGGCAAGACTGAGGAAACCTTTCCTCATGGTATAACTTGTTTTCTGGAGATGATGACTCCATTCACAGTGCTGCAAAAGAGCGCTCAGCAGGGAACAGGGCGAGCGGCCCCAGTTGCAAGGCAGCGCGAGAGGCGGCGCCCGGCCGGGGGATGACGCAGTTAGGGCCTTCCTCAGCCTTAGGCAACCCGCTATGGTAATTTCGTACCCGGGACGCACTCGTTAGCTTTCCTGAGCTTTGCAAGCCCGAGCCTTCCCGCCACACGGACGCGTCACCGTGGGGGCAGTGCTCCCTGCTGGTGCTCGTCTCGTCACGAGGTGGTTGTGAGGCAGCTCTGCGGTTACCTTTTTGTTTTAATTTCACAGTGCCACTGTTCAGCAGCCTTCGCTTAATGCTTCGAGGGAAGACACCATCTGTGACTTGTAAATAGATCCTGGAGAAAACCTCACCAAAATGACCTCCTTGCAACTGAAGTTTCTCAGCACCGCGGGTGGCCACCCCATGACAAAGCCATATTACTGTACCAGACATCTCCTCTGCGTTTAGGGGATCAGTAAGCTGAAGCCTTTGCCTGCTGGTACAGACACCCGTATCCAGGTGCTGTCTCCAGCAGATCTGAACCTCATCGTCTCTGGACATACGGGTGGCAATTTTGCACTTCTCAGTCATGGTTGAGTGTTATTTTTCTCGAGTGCTGCTTTAATTCAGTCCTGTTTATCAGCCGAACTCCACAGGAAAAATAAACGGCGTGCAACAGACGCGGCTGCCTCTCTCCTCCGTTCCAGAGCGGCCTGGGGCTCCTCGTTGCAGGGCTGCCCGGCACGCGCCCCGGCGCGGCCCCGTCAGGGAGCTCCCCCCGCGCTGGCGGCACCACCTCCCTCCTGGGCTCCGCGCACGTTTTCTTGTCAGGCTGCGAGGTGGAGGCGCTGCCAAAGCCAACGCGCCACCCGCTGCACGAGCGGCCGAGCCCCGCTGGGGCAAGGCGCAACGCGGGCCTCCCCCCAGCGCAGCACAAGGAGGCTGCCACGGTTTCGCCTTTTACTTCTAAGCGGGGAAAAAAGGCAGTGCTTCTGCAACCACCCTGTTCTCGCTTCTGAGAAGCTCCCCCCGTAGCAGCGGCTGCGATGCTGCTGTTGCCAAGCTGGTCTGCAGCTGTACCGGAGTTAGGCAAAACGCTGCCAGAAAATAATAGCCACGGGGGGCAAGTCCTGACACAGGGCCCCGGCCTGGGCTCTTCCTCCTGCTCACTCTGATAACTCACTCTGATGCATCAATGGTCCTGCTTTGCTCTTCCCCCTTTTTGTTCCTCTCCTTTCCGCAAGAAAAAAAGCTTCTACTGCAGCAGCTGCAGAAAAGATTTCTTTCTTTCCTTCTTTCCTTCTTTTTGACAGTCCTGCCTCAGGCAGAGAGAAACTCAAGCAGCAGACAAGGGTTTAGGACTTCCCAGATGAGATATTTCTAATTACAGACTAAGGACAAATTTCAAAGTCATTCTGCACAGCAAAGAAACTATTTAAAGGCACTGAATCCACACCAAAATCCTCCCTGCTAATGCAAGCCGTGTTACTACAGAGGGATGCGTGGTCGCTTTGCAAGCAGCGTCTCGTGTGGCTGAGGGGATGGATCCTCGCACGCACCCGGACCAGCGCCTGGGAAGCCGCCCCCGCTGCCGTGCCACCCGTCTTCCGCCGTGGGGAGGAACCTGCTCCGGCTGGTACCTCCCCACAAGCCTTTTGGACACTGTATACGTAAACACACGCACAGGTGATTTGAATATATTCTTGGTGGTGTTGACCCATTCGCCATTTTACTGTTTCTTATAGTTATTACTCTTCTTAACCCTTCCTGTTACATTTAAAAGTCATCCTGTTGGATCACTAATAAGCTTCACCTTCTCTACCCTGAAATAAAGGGTGGAAACCACTGGGTCTTGCAGCAGTATGAGTGAGCTCCACACCCTGGTCAAGTAGTGGCCATTGATCTATCACAGAATCACAGAATGGTTGAGGTTGGAAGGGACCTCTAGAGATCATCCAGTCCAACCCCCCTGCTCCAGCAGGGACACCCAGAGCACGGGGCACAGGGTGGCATCCAGGCAGGTTGGGAAGATCTCCAGAGAAGGAGCCTCCACAGCCTCTCTGGGCAGCCTGTGCCAGGGCTCTGTCGCCCTCACAGGAAAGAAGTTCTTCCTCATGCGCAGGCAGAACTTCCTGTGCTTCAGTTTGTGGCCATTGCCTCTTATCCTATCACTTGGCACCACTGAAAAGAATCTGTCCCCATCGTCTTGACACCATCCCTTAAGGTACTTACACACATTGATAAGATCCCCTCTCAGCCTTCTCTTCTTTAGGCTGAACAGGCCCAGCAATCTCAGCCTCTCCTCACAGCAGAGATGCTGCCCTGGACTACGCTTGTCTACACTGGACTCTCTCCAGTAGCTCCATGTCCCTCCTGTGTGGGGGAGCCCAGGACGGCACACAGCACTCCAGCTTGTTTTGATCTCACCCAGAAGAGATTTATCTTGTCCTCTCAAATAACATGTCTCCCACACACACACACACACGTCGATATTTTCTATCTGTTGGCCCTTCTAGCTCAGAAGGGAAACCCTTTCCCGGCGTTTGCAAGAGGCAGCATTAGCATTTCAGGCCTGAATGGAAATCAAGGCCGCTGCCCCGCAGCTCAGCCCGAGGGTGAGCAGAGGCCCCGAGCAGACAGACGCGCCACGCAGAAAGAGCCGAGCGCCCTTCTGCGCTGGGCTAACGGCGGGACTTGGGACCAGGACACCAGCAAAATTCAGGCTCTCTCCTGTGACAAACTGCGCGGTGCTGCGTGCGGCTGGGATCATCCAGCAGACTGCCACATCACACGCAGCTCTTCAAATAAAAGTCTTTAATTCTCCTGCCTCAACACATATTCGTGGCCAGGTTATGGTTGGGCCAACATCTTTTTCCAGCTCAAACTCTTCTTTCACACTTTTCCTTCCATCATTTAAAAATTTTTCTCTCCGTTTTCTTTTTTTTTCCATTCTGAAACATCACGTTTTTGCCCCATTATGAAATGGGCTCCCTGCCACCCTTTGTAGCCTTCACACAGCGTTGCCGTTAATTTCCCCTGAATATCCTTCTCTCATCCCCGCGCCGGCCGCGCACGCCGCCCCAGGGAGAGCCTCCCCACCGCAGCAGCCAGCACCGCAACGCCGCGTCCGCCCGGCTCCCCTCCCCGGCCCCGCACACAGATCCCGCAGGCGCCGGTTGAGGGAGGCGTCCTGCTCCGGCTACCAAAGCTCCTCAGGAGCTGCCGAGACACCAAGGAGCCTCCGTGCGGGGCTGGCGCTGGCTGCGCAGGGCCGAGTGCCTCCGGCCGCCCAGCGCCTTCGCGGGCTCCTTCCTCACACTCCTAAGACTCACGTGAGCTCCACGGCACTTGCTGTTAGTGCTCGTGATGGAGCAGCAGCAGCGCTCACTTTCTCCTGCAAACCAACAAGTCCGGGTCCCTGCAAGCGCATTCCCTGACGGGGTGGCCTGGTACGGAACCGCGCGTCTCTCCGGGGGAGCCTTTTCCATTTCCAAGCTATGCCCGCCAGGCACAAGGTAAAGCGGCGCTGAAGGCCGGCGAGGGAGCGCCTTGCGTGCGCGCACAGAGGGGCGGCTCCGCGCCCTAGGGAGAGGTGCAGCATAACCCGAAAAACCACTCTGAAACCGAGTGGTTTCAGAGCTTGAGCCCCATTCCCCGGTTCCCCTGCTCTGTGCAGGGAGCCCTGGGGCAGCTGCGGAGCCGCGAGGCTTCTGAGCACCCTCGCACCTGTTCCCCTCTCCGCCCTGGCAGCCCAGTTTACACTGGCGCTTTGAACACGCGGCCGGGCTGCACAGAAGGGCGGGTGCTTTGCTGCCCAGCCCGCGCCCAGGACGGGGGTGAGCGCCCGGCCGACACCAGCACAGGCCCGCGCGGCACCGCGGGGGCGGACGGGGCACCCGCAGCGCCGTCCCCTGCCCCGC
>VZSV01000020.1:7326302-7351501 GCA_013398735.1 Nothocercus julius | reverse complement strand
GCCCGAGGGAGGGAGGGAGGGGGCGGCCGCTCTCCCGCAGCCCCTGGCAGCGGCCCGGCCGCGCTCCGGCCTCGGGGCCCTCCTGCCCTTCCCGCCGTTATCTCGGAGCAGCGACCCCCGCATCCCGCACACGGAGGTGGAAACGCTCCACGGGAAACTGCGGCGTGGCCGCACAGGCCCCCACAGGAAGCCACGCGTGCATTCCAACCTCTGTGAGCAGCCTCCTTGCGATAAATGACGGCCCTTTCAGCACAACGTGGATTTTTTAACCCTCTCCTATCATCCTCTATTTATACCTTCCCACAAACAAGTCACATTTTTCATCAAAAATAAAGTGACTGTGAACCACAAAGCCACCACCCACTTTGGAAAAAGTAGATGAACTACAACGTGTTCCTGACTGCTGCAAAGGGCCCAGCTTTGAGCAGGGAAGTGCTGCTTTAATGAAATCCCGTATCCCATATGGGCTTGTATCCCATACAAGCCTCTCTATTTTTCATTTCGGAAGTAATGCGTAGGAACAGGAGCAGGAATTACTGCACTATTTGTCCATACTTTATATGTTTTGCATTCTCAGTTTTAAAAGTTCACAAGTTTCATTTTTAACTGTGCTCTGTTTGTGGCATTGCAATGGATAATTCAACAGTACGAGCTGAAATAAAATATGAAACTGCCCCTTTTTTCTCCCCCCTCTAAAGTTATTTTTATACGGATAAACTAACATCACACAGAGCAACACAAACAAGGTAGAGACCAAATAAAAGATCCAGTCCTTACACGAGGAGCGGTAACACGACCGGGCCCTGAGCAGAGTGGACTTCTCCTGTTGACTGAATGAAGTATCCACAGGAAAGCGTCCGGGTATCTTCTGGTTTTGCATCTGCTTTATTTAACTGCTCAACTGTTTCCTAGATGCAGAAGTTTAGAAATTCATCCTCTATTTGAGCAGTGACAGCCATACCAAGCACCTCCAGGAAATATTTTTGCACGTCACCAACCACGCAGAAGCTTCAGCCGCACGCTGTGAAGTGCAACCTTCGGCAAGCTGGAAGACTTGCACCATGAACTGTACAAAAGTAATAACAAGGCAAACATATTTAAATATACCAAAACTTAACTCTGAATTCTGTAGGCATCACAAGGGGTCGATGAGGTATTCAGCAAGTCCTGGGTCCAGCTGGTCAGCCCGCACACGACGGCCCGGAGCGCGCCAGCTCCCGCGCCCCTCGCGTGGCGGGCCGCGTCCAGACCTCAGTGCGGGATACTGAGACGGGACACCTCGGCTCCGCTAAGCAAGGGAAAACGGCCACTGTCCCACCAACAAAGCTTCACCTTTAGCTCAGCAGCATCTAGAAACAGAGCAGCTACCATACAACCAGGTCTCTATCACACGGGAAAAAACAGCTTTGTGGAGGTGAATGCCACACTAATGATCTTTCAAGAGCTGCTTCCCCCCAGCCCAAGCACCGCATGGAAAATTCCCCATGAGGGCTCCTTACCACCGAAACAAGGAGCCCAAGAGGAGAGGCAGGCTGGTTCCTTGCAGGAAGCCCATGGAGGTCGGAGTGCTGGCAACCCCGAGCAAACTTTAACACGTGTCCTCCGGCACCTGTGCAATACCAGAGCACACAGCAACCCGAGACCTCGCGCTGGCAGAGCTGAAGCTTTCTCCTGAAAGGAAGACTTCTAAAGGAAAGCACTCCTACGTGTCTGTGTACTCGCTAAATTCAAGAAAACAATCATTAGTCTCATTAAAATCATTAATTGTGAGAAAACAAATAACATCACTAAGGAGGAGAGGAATT
The DNA here is from genome assembly GCA_013398735.1 of Nothocercus julius. NCBI lineage: Eukaryota > Metazoa > Chordata > Aves > Tinamiformes > Tinamidae > Nothocercus > Nothocercus julius. The sequence continues at coordinate 7,349,696 of VZSV01000020.1, read as the reverse complement.
ATCACACTAATTATCATGGCACTAAGGAGCCTCATTACAGCGCCCCGATCAGCTGCCCCGGTTGCGCTGAGCAGGAGCAAGGTGACGTCTCTGCCGCCCTGGGGTGGCAAAGAAGGGGGGACGGCCGGGGCAAAAGAGGCAAGGGAAAGGTAAGAAAAGGATCAGCTAGAGAGCAGACTGCAGCGCCTGTAGCGGGGGGGTTTCTGACTGGGTGATGTTCTTAGCAAGGAACGCCTGCAGCCCCCGATTCAGTCATTTAAGTCATCTTTAAGTCGCTGGAGGAAATGATAAAAATGGTTAGGGTATGAACAGCCCTGAAGACTAACTACAAATATAAACTGATTTAACACTTTTTTTTTTTTTTTTTAATTAAGCTTACCTGATAAGATTTGTGTCAGCTACGTTTATAAACAGACAACTACAAGGTTTGTTTTCACAGAAAGTAACAAATCTAAATAACAAATAATGAGTCTACAGCAGCCTCTCTCTCTCTCTCTCTCTCTCTATGAAAAATATGGATTTTATAATGAGAAACAGATCCTTTATCAAAGATTGTCTCCCACCTGAGCCGCTGTCCTGGAGCCATAAACACGAACGTCGCTCCTGCTGTGGGAGCTGCTGCTCGGAGGGGCTGCCTCCCTGCCCCGGCAGCTCCCGCGGCCGGAGCCCCCACGTCCACGCCACCCCAATAGTCACCTCTCCTGAGCACATCCCGCTGGGCCAAAAGGTGAGTGGTGAGGAGAGAAAAATTAAATAAAAAAAAAAAAAGAATGCATTGATTTCTTCTCATCTGAAGGCAAAAAAAAGACATTTTTCAATGGAAACAAAACTGGGCCCTGCTTAGTACTTAAGGTTTGTGCTGGCCAAAGGGAGACTCCAGGCAGTTCCCTGCCCTGGCATGGCTGGGATAGGCTCCCCTCCACACGGGAGGTCCATGGGAACCCAGCAGCAGCACGAGGAGCTGCCGCCACAGCCACCGCCTGGCGCCCAGGGCTGGGCCTCCCTCCCTCCCTCCCTCCCTCCCTCCCGGCACCTGCCCTGCAGCAGCCGAGCCCGACGCTGATGGAGGCCGGAGCCGCCTCGGGCACCGAGGGAGCTGGGGCAGGGCCGGGGCAGCCCCGCGGGCGGCACCAGGAGGGCCGCCGGGCCCGGGCGGTTCCTCCCGCTGTCTGGCTGCTTCGCTACGCAGGCGTGCGGGGCACTTCTTCGTTTTACAGCCACTGCGAACAGCTCCGCTGAAGAGGAACGCGCGTTCCCACAAAAGCAGGGAGTTGGAGAAACACGAGGGAAACTCCTCTTCTGAGACAGAACTTCGTATCTTCAAGTGAAGCTCCCAGTAGCTAAACAAATTTAAAATGCTTCAATTCAGTGCAGAGTCCCTTGAAACACAAGTGTTCCGGGATGCCTGTAAGGAGAACGCACGGGTCTTGCCAAGGGTCCTCTAACTTAGGCAGTCATGAAGAAATGGCAGTTTCTAGGTAAGAAGCCCGAACTTCTTTTATCTCTATTAGTGTTCTGAGAAAGGAGCAACGAAGGATAGTTAAGCGGAGAGAGTAAAGCGGAGTCCAAAAATTAAGTCACATTTCTGTGGTCAGACTACAGTACAAAGGAGAAAAGTTTTATTCCAAAATACACTGGGGTGCACATGGGGTTTTCCTCTCTCTTTTTAAAGCTGCAAGTCTACAGAAGCCAAGGAACATATTTGTATAAAAAACGGAATAAAGTAAAACAAATATTTGCAAGGACAGACCCGGAGTAATTCCCATAGTGACAATTTTTTTATTATTATTTTTTAAAAGTCTGTCTCCCACAAATGCTTTTGCATCTCCACTATTTTACAGGAAGCTCCAGCTTCAGATTTAAAATTAACAACGAAAAAATAGGCTTGTTTCGAAACTCCTCTCAAATCAAGGACAGTTTTTTCTACAGAGCTGCTGTCTTTGCAAACATTTTAACGTGAAGCTCCTGGCATAACAGCAAAATCAAGAACTGTGAAGTACAGCTACGTCAGCGGGTCATCTTGCCTTTTAAAACCAAACCAACGCTCAGCGCCACACGGCCTGCCGCAGTCGGCCCCGCTGGAAGGGCTCCGGGCGCACGCTGAGGCTTCTCGGAAAATCAGCGTTTTCACACACGCAAGACGCCCCAGAATTGTTCTCGTAAGTCTCCTAAAGAGGAAGCACAGCAATCATATTGCACAGGAATAAAACATATATTTACCAAAGACACTGAAAGTTTTAAAAGTCTTAAAATATACCTGGAAATCTGACACAATAGAGACCAGATCAAACGTACCTGAAAACTCAGAGCGCTGCAGCGTGGAAGCAAGTGCTGCTGCACCTCGTCCCAGAGATAGCTAAGCAAAGAGGATGTTAAGCTGCAGACATTAATACTAAATCTCTGTGGGGATGGAGCGGGGCTGGGAAGCACCCGAGCGCAGGTGTTCACAAAGGCTAAAAACCAAGTCTCAAATCCCTTGGTGAGAGAACACGCGAGTAAAGCGCCAGGTGTGCGGCCTGCGACTTCTGAACCAGCCCGAGCTGCAAACGGAGGCGCCCCCTGCGCCCCCCTCTTCAGGGCGGCGCCGCAGATCCGGCCCGCGCTGCCGCACTGCAAACCAAGCTCCGCCGCCTGCGCAGCTGATTCGGGCCCTTAAAGACACCAACGGTGCAGGCTTTACATATTTTTATTTGACAGCAATGTAGGGAAGAAAAAAAAAAAAAAAAAAAGGGGCCAAACAAGGAGTATACACAAATTATATACACGGTTACCAGACTAAAAACAGTTCCAACACAAGCTACAGATGACTTGAAACGAAATTCAAAGCATCACCAAGCAGCCTGATGACAAACCATCTTCCCCGTCCTGTGCGGGAGGCCCCGCTCGCGCAAAGCGGCCGCTCCGGGCCAGCGCCAAGGGAAAGGCGCCAACGGCACAGACGGGACGCTCTGCCCAGCGGCTCTCTCGCCCAGGGACAGTCCTTGCCGAGTCAATCCTTAAGGGTGCGGCGGTGGCTCCGTGAGGACACGCGCGCTGCCCCTGCGCAGCCTCCGCCGTGACCTGCGCGCAGACGGCAGCGGGTTTCAAGGACTGTCGATCCGGCACCTTTCAACAGCATTCAGTTCGAAGGGGAAAGAAAAAGCACGTGACACTAGCTTGAAAACATCGCAATTACCACAATCAAAAAAACCCAATCCTACTGATACTACACAAAATCTTCTAAATTTAAGAAACAAGTTTTGTTTATGCCAGTCTCTGGGATTTTCTTTAAGGCATAATACTGCAATTAACTCTTCTTAAACTATAAAGTTGCTTTAGCTGATCAAGGCGATAAAACGTTTCCCATATCTACGAGGTCAGGATTTCACGCTGGATGCTCGAGCGTGGGCCAAGGTGAGCGGAGATTGCACCGCACGAGGAGCCATCACCGCTCGCTTTTTCAGAGGAGGTGACTGCTGGTTCAGGGCAAACCGCCTCTGCACCCCACAGGGAATGAGGAAATCCACGATATCTAGTTGGAGCATCAGTGCAGCGAAGGGAGCTTGAATTTGGCAGGAGCACCAGAATATCCACATTCCTTGGGCTCGCATCAAGGGACCCAATCCACACGAGGCGGCAGCAGGAACTGCAGCAGCACCGAGGCCTCCTCGGCGCTGCCCCGGGCCGCGCAGCGACGGCAACGCGGCGCACCGCCGCCAACGGGGCTGCAGCGAAGCGCCCGCCCCGAGAAACGACTCCTCACCCAGAAGCAAAATCTACAAGAAACCGGGCACAGAAAAACATACATGACTTAGAGCGCCTTCGGTACCTGTTAGCACTGAACTATGCAGGGTGTTAATAACCGTGTTCAAGACGGACACCGGAAACGCGCAGCACGTGAAAAAAGCTCAACTATTCCATCTACACTGAGGCATAATGGGTTGTAAATTCTGCTGCAGACCCAAGGAGCAAGCATCTCTTGCTCACGCTGCTTCTGTTCATCAGCAAGCACAACAGATACAAAGCATTTTCACTGAAAACAGTTTTCTCTTTACCGTGTCCCGTAGCTCAAGACAAGCAAGTTGCAACAACATTAGCAGGCCGCACATCTGAAATCCATAAGAGGAATACATTTTTGTACCACCAGAAGGGGTTGAATTAATTGCCCCAAAATACTGCAATAAACCATTGCATCAGATTCCAATGCAAGCTAGGAGCGACTGAAAAAAAGAAAATCTCTAGGTAGTCAAGGCAGCTTAAAAAAGAATCCATCCTCATTTTCAGGCATACTTGTGGAAAAATTCTTTTACTCATAGGTCTGATGCTGTTGGTTCCTAGGACAATTTTCAGATTTCAGATATCCCTGCATAAGAATGCGTCTTGAGGACGGGTGAAGGCCCATTTACAGCAGACGTGAGATTCCTACTGAAGCACAGACTCCCCAGGAGTTATGGTACTGCTTGCTCGCACTCGGCAAAATTCCCAAGGATGGACCTTGGAAAACTGAAGGGGGGGGAAAGAAAAAAAAAAAAAAAAAAAAAAAATTTATTTCTGGCGCTCTGTTTTCCTTTTCTGCACTGCCTGGTCATACTTGGGTTAGCTGGCAGTAACTGCCATTTGAGGGGCCTGGATCTTCCAAGTACTTCCAAAGAGCAGTTCAGTAGCCTTGAAAGCCAAGTCCGTTGTTTTGGTGGAAAAATGTAGTGAAACGATGAACAAGACAGTATCTTCTGAGGTATCTTCACTTCCTGTATAGCAGCCTCCCTGCTCAACACCCCTGCACCCCTTCCATTCCTCCTCCTCTTCATTTAGAGGGAGACAGTCGGAAATAAGCATCAGGTAAGAATTTACTGCTTCAAAACCATGACTTCACACAAAAGCTAAACTTCACACAAAAGCTAAACTTCAGCTTCTTACACAAATGATTCCATTCATTGGAGTGTTTAGGTAAAGTTCCAGGAAAACTGACCCCAGACAGCCAGAAAAAAAAGTTATGAACTTCGTGTTTCATCATGAACTTCTATTTTTAGGCAGGTTTTCCTCTCCTGCTTGTGGAGCACCTGAATTAAAAGAACAGCAGCAAGCTGTACGCGAGGGCAGAAGGTGACTAAGTTCTAGCAGACGTGACTTGCAACGGACCTTGCACCTGCTTCGCGCGCGGCAGCGTCTGCAGCGGTGGGAAATGCAGAAATGCAGCGAGTCTGCTCCGAGCGGGGCCCTGGCGAGACCCCCACACCGGGCCCAGCCTCCTAGAGACGAGGAGGAAGAGGAGGAGGAGGAGAGGAGGGCGCCCTCAGCGCAGAGCTCCGGCAGGCGGGCAGGCCTCAGCTTTGCAGCAAGGGGGCTGCAAGACACCCATTGCTCAAGCGCTCTGAAATCCCTGGATGAGCGTGCTATGCAAGTGCAAAGTACTAGCATTAAGTCAAACTAAGGTTTTCAAAAATATCTAGGAATTTCTCATATTTTTCCCTGTTTACCTAACAGACCATTTCTTTACAAAAATAAATATTCAGGAGGACTTGAGAGACAGTTCCCCCACAGTTCAAACAAACAGGCTTCATTTTTCCTTGTTAAAATCCGCAGCATCCATCAAAAAAATATCAAAACTCTTGAGGGAAACTGAGGGTGCAGAGTTGCTTACAGTTTGTCTACCTTTATTCCCATGGTTGCAATATTGCAAGAACTTCTACCCTCATGATTTCTCCTGAAGGGCCGCAGTATCAGAAACATTATTTGGCAGAGACTTAGTGAAGGACGGTTTCCTAACACTCAACAGCAACACTTCCAACAAATTTAAGAGGGTGTTACCTGCTTACATTTTTCCCCCCTCTCTCTATGTATTTTTAGATCAAGTATCACCTCTCTGTTCTTATCCCTCCCATACATCCAGTTTCAGGTATTTAGACCAATGACACTTTTCAAGAGCTGGTGTACAACATCTTTATATACACTACAAATTCAGGTTACCAGACTATTGTTAGACATCGAATATATAAATAACTTTGCAAACTATTTACAGGTTTTGTACTAATCGGGTTTCAAATGACCACCATTCTTAAGGCAAATTCATTTGTATGACCGGCTGTCTGGCCTCTCAGCATTTCTCTCCCTTCCCCTCTCCCTAACCCCCCCCTAAAAATGACAGGCTATGAACATGGAATTTAATTTCTCCCCTCCCCCACATTGATGGGAATTCTTGAAAGCATGGAGAGATAATCAAGCTACTTATGATCTTTCCTCAAAATACGGAAAAATGGTTGCAAAAGGCATAATTAATGCGATTTACCATTTGGCATTCTTGTGCAAGTCAGGAAAATCATTAAGGTGCATACCAAGCCGTGAAAGTCCCAATGCCTTGTAGGAACGTAATTTTTGTATGCACTTGACAAATGGATTTGGGAACTTGGGGAAAGCATCAGTTTAAAGCTGCACAACCCTTTTCAGAACTATATATTTATAAGCTCATTAAGTATAAGATCTGAAGAGCTCAAAGGGGTTTCCCAAAAAGGTGAGACTGCAGTATAAAATGCAGCAGAGAGTGGATTTGCTAAGCATGTGTTTAACTAGGCTAGAATTTTTCTCTTATGCCATATTGCTGTGTAAGATACTGCTCATCATTAAGAGGGATTCTGCACACCTTGCCAATTCTTACATTGTAATAAAAATTGGCCGTTTCAAATACAACATTGCAATCCTAAGTGCAATCACTGTGCAATCCCTTTCGCCAACACAGAACTGAAACAACCAAGCATGTTCTGGTGAAGCAGACAGAATTCACATACCAAACGTGCCCTTAGCACCTTCCTTTAAGTCCCAACCTTTGTTCTTACGATTTTTCAAAGTCCTGATTAGGTCTTTGTTTGGAAGTAGTTGGCTACTGTGGTTTAAGGATTTTGGAACAAAGCAGAAACTTCATACTGAATGCAGAGGTCATCCTCAGGAGACACAAAAGGTGGGAAACTATCGATTAGCTTTGTATTTAGAAGCATCCCTTGGCTCACTGCTAGGATTGCTCCAGTCATCTGCTTCAGGGGTGGTCTTGTAGTGTCGCCATGCTGACTTATTAAAAACAGGAAGTCTTTCAAATGATTCACTTGAAAGGGCCTATGAAAAAAAGAAAAGCAGTGGTGAGGTATCATTCAGAAACAGGGAGATACTCTAGGAGTTCCAGAGCTCCAACTTCTGTACTGAAAAGAGCTTTAATGATCCCAGGGCTACACATCACAAGGCTGCTTTGAAAATACTTTGGCGATGAACAGTCATTCTTAAAGAATTACAGCACCAGTTAAGAGAAAATACTATCTTACAATATTTCTCTTGTTTCCAGGGAATTATGTCTACAGAGACATTAAGAAACAAAAAAGTTTTGATCAAAAATATTCTGGGGAGATCTCTCATAGATGAGGCAGACACAGTTTACTTGGACACTCCACTTACTCAGTACACCTGGATACACTAAACCATGGGGAAGCAGCTTGGCACAGTGACCTTAGCTCCGAGAAAAGACATACCCAGGGCTTCCTCCACACATTCATGCACAAAATTAAACCCCAAGAAAACGATTTTAATCCAAGACTGCACTATGAGTGAAGTACCCTGACAACACTAAGCACACAAGCAGCATTAAACAAACAAACAGAAATCCTTGGGTAGTGTAAGCAGTTAGTTTTAAAAGTTTTAAGGTTAAGTCCCTGAAGAGCCTGGGATCTCCTGAGAAATAACAGCAGGACCAATAATCTACTACACAGAGGTCAAGAAGTGCGCAGAAAGAGTTTGAGTCAGGAGTTATGCAAGAGCCTTCTTTGGGTTTTGTTGTGGTCAAAACTAGCAGAGTCAAAATACATTAACTAGAATTATCTCCTATCACACAACTATCCTTTAAAATTTCAGTACTTGCAGTGGATCAACAAAATGCAAAGATCCAACACAGGGAAACTAAAAGACACTGGATACTAAACTACTATTAGTGCTGAGGTTAAGATTTATAACCTGTTTTTAAATTATACATATCTAATTTGAATAAAATATAACAAAAGCTGCAATTACAAATTTGGAAAGAGTGAAGAGATGAAAAAATCACCTAGTCAGCAGAACAACCGCCTGCTATAAACTAACAAATTGCACAAAATTGTTAGCTCATGGGATGATCAAATTCATACCTTCAAATAAATTACAGCATCTGAACCAACTCCTTCCATTGAGTAGAGTTTAAGGTCACCTTGAAAATACCTGGCATAGAGACGAGAAATTGGCAAACCATAGCCAAATCCAGCCTACAAAAATATGAAAACAGAAGGAAAAATATGATGGAAAGCTTAAGAAAAAAGTACGCAACACATCACTACAATTACTTATAAAACTGAAAATAAAGATACCTAATTATTAGATCTACCTCAGATTATCCCCAAAACTTTCCTTTATTCCGCAGCCTGTCTTATAAAGTGTTATTTAACTATCTCATTTTATCTTAAATGATTTTCTTTTCCCCCTCCCGGTTTAAATACGTAAAAGGTAAAAAATATCGCCATAAAGAAATCAAACCCTGTTGGCACTCCTTGGGTCATTTTTCATTTTCCCCGAGGAGGTGGGTAGGTGCCACGCAGAGTACACACAGTCTCCAACCAAAGCAAGCCGATACCTTCTCTGGCCTCCTCACCACGATCCCCACTGCTATAGTATTTCATTCTTTCTTTGCTCATATCAGGTTCCTGGCAGCCCATTCCCCCCGAAGCTCCGGGACTGTTATTCTCCAAACGCTCTACGCTTAGGAGGACGTGCAAGTAAACAAGGGACAACCTTGTTTGTCCATCGAGCAGCACCGCTGCCCAGGGACCAGCCAGGCCGCACCGCGCTCCAAGGCGGCTGCAGGGAGGACTCCCTTCCTTCGCCACATGCCAAGCAACTCAAGCAAACACTCCTGCCTGCTGCCTACCCAAGGTCGTGCGTACACAGGGCAGCAAACCAATTATTGAGGGTTAAAAGCCTGTACAGACCAGGCTGCTTGTCAAAGCACAACAGACTCAACAGCTACAAGTTTTACATTTTTAACCCCCTGCTTTGAAACCGTAGCTGCAAGGCAAAAGCTTCACACCCCTTCCACCCGGCCCTTCGGAGGCGCAGTTATCCCAGCCGGGAAGGCGAGCGCGCCCCACGGAAGGTGGCGAGCCCAGACGTTCACCCACAGCCCTGGGGCTTCATGCACGCAGGCAGAGGCCTCGCACCAGCCTGTGTGCTGGGCTGCCCGCTCGGATGCCCCCCAACTACCAGGGCTGGCCAGAGCAACACGGGAGGGCCCCCCAACACACAGGCCAGAGGAGAGCACAGAAAGAATTAGGCATGTCAGACTTGCAGAAAACCGAAGAGAGAGGTTGAATCCCCCCGACCCAATCAGCATTAAACATCACCATGTCCTTCTACTGATTCCCCTGCGCCCACAATGCTACAGACGAACCCCAAACCTGCTAAAAATCTGAATGCTGCCATGGCAACAAGATTTCTCAGATGATTCACAACCACATTTGCAATAACACTGAAAAGTAATTTTCCAACACCAGAGATCCCTCTCCACCACATCTCCAAGTCAATGAACGTTTCATAAAGCAGATAGGGAATCCTGTAGTAACACCGAGGGAGCTGGAGGTGGTGTTAGGGCAGAAACATCTACGTCTTCTCACACTACGCTACAGTTTAGTAAACAAACACATCTGAGTGAAGACACCTACCAATCTTCTGGTGCACTGTAATTCTTTTAAGAGTTTTAGTCCTTGGTACTGAGGAAATAAGAAGCCTCCTTTGAAGTATGGACTTCAAAGATGATTCATTTACGTGAAACCCTCCTGCTGAAGGGTTTTTGTTTCTGGACTAGCATACAGAGCAGCGTACCTGTCTTTATACCTGGGCCACGTGCCAAGCTGCATCGTGAATGTCCTTTCTGCTCTCATTGGAAAGATGTGCCACAAACAACCAGTTCTTGGGGGCTCCTGCCCCTGGCCCTTCTGAACACACATGTATAAGGACAAAGCTTAACAGCTCTCCTCAACACGTGTATATGCAGCCATGTACAGGCAGCACGTATGGCAGCACAAGCTGTCATGCTCACGAGAGAGGGAGTACTTGAAAGGTCTCACTATAGTGACATGCAAACTGAAGAGAAAAAGGAAGCCTGAAGATGGGGCAGTTTAGAAGAAAACTATTATAAATGCCACAGAATCAAAGCAAGCAGTCTCAAAGATTACAACATAAACAGAGGAACATTGCTGAAGATACAAGGAAACAACACAAAACTGAAGCCAAAAACCCCTGAGCAGTCCTAATCCTAAACTGAGCACATTTTACAGTGAGAGTGCCACAAAGGCATTTTACAGTGAGAGTGCCACCATTAAAATAACAAAGGTAACTGGCAATCAAGACAGAGGGGCTTTTTTCCCCAGTAAGGAAGAATAATTTTCAGGAAATGTTTGTAGATCTATACTGTAAATTGCTGGCCAAAAGCAAAGGGTGACAGAGCCCTGGAACAGGCTGCCCAAAGAGGCTGTGGAGTCTCCTTCTCTGGAGATCTTCCAAACCCGCCTGGGTGCCACCCTGTGCTCTAGGTGTCACTGCTGCAGCAGGGGGGTTGGACTAGATGATCTCTAGAGATCCCTTCCAACCTAAAGGATTCTGTGATTCCAAGAAAGCAAAATAAAGGCAGGTTATGAGTCAAGAAAAATTCTACTACTCCTGCCTTGAAAAATAAACTTGGTATTCGAATTAAGGATGTTGCATATCACTCATGCAATTCCGGAAGATGCTCTCTGCAAGAGGCACAGCTCCATTTGAGACGGTTGTTACTCGGGCGCTGCAGAGATGGGAAGCCAGAAGGGTTAAGGCCTGGCCGGACACAGAGTTGGGTTCTGCACCTCCTGCCGCAGTGCCGGCACCGTGCCCTGCGCTCACCTGCCTCGCAGCCGACATCCGCGCGCTGCAGCGGTGCCGCCAAGACCCGCTGAGAAACGCTTAGGAGCAAACTTACTACTCTGCACCACTTGGAGAAGTTTTCAACCCTAAATTCTCCTTCAGATATTTTATGTTAGAAATACACCGCACAACGTTTCTAATAGCTGCCTGAAAGCTCTAAAGTCCCAGAGCTACCAGAAAAACGACCACGTAAGAACACACTAAATAAGAATGTATTTAAACAGGAAAGGAAATTGCTCAAAGAATCAACTTCTCTCGACATGCTTGAAAACAAGGGACTGCATCAGAAGCAATACAGAACAAAGACATCAGAAGAAAAGCAAGATTTTCCTAAAAGAATTAAAGCGTTCAATACTGAAGTAATTCTCCACCTAGAAGCAGCTATGGAAAAAGTTTTGGTTTTTTGTTTTCTAAATCTGATTCTGATACATCTCAAAAGGGAGCATTGTGTGAAATATCCCCAACAGAAGAAAAATACATCAAATCAGATCTTATCACACATTACATATTTGGGGATTTTTTCAAATGAGTTCCCATAGTCTAACTTATATAAAAAAAACTTTAAAGTTTAGTATAAAATAATATATTATCAGAAATATTTCTCAATTACTGTAATACTAACAGTATGGTCCATCTCTTCAATATAAATACTTCATCTAGTAAAGTTACAAATACTTACTCTAGGAATCCGCACACAAAGCAGCAGCTCATTAAGTTATCTATTTTTTTAGTAACAAAGTACTAAGAAACCCTGTCCATTAATCTATCAGAACATTGTACTAACAAAGATGAGTTTCTTTCCAAGAATATAATGCTCAAGACAAAGAAATGCAATTCTGTGCTCCAAAGATAGACTGCATTTTCTCCTGCATTTTACCTGCACAAAATTACTAATGATAGACAATTTCTTCAATGAAAAAACTGATCCAGGCAGTCGCAGTGAAGAGAAAGGCACGACTAGAGCCATATCAAGGCAGAGTTAAATAAGCATTGCAATTGCTTACCAGAGGCACAGCTCTCGTTGGCTCCAAACTAGGCCTGGGTGCTGTTGAGTACATGTAGTTAAACAATCTGTCTATTTTCCTTAAAGGTACACCTCCCCCTTGGTCACTTATCTAGGGAATGAAAAGAAAGAACTTTTAAACATCATGTTCTGAAAAAAAAAAAAAAAAAAAAAAAGCAAAACCCAAGAAGCTAAATGATTTAAGAAATATTCATGCATATGAAATAAATGGCAGAAATCACACAGAACTTAATGCCTTTACAAATCACAAGTTTATTCTAAAATTAAGAGGTTCATAAGTTGTTTAAGAACTTATTGGTAGGTATTTACCTTAATAGATAGATCTTCTTTCCCCAAAGTGACTAAGGTTTTGATTGATGGATAGCCTTCTTTCTTACCTTCATGCGACTCTACTGTGGCTCTCATTGAGTTCTGAAGTTAAAAGAATAAAACACTGTCTTGGATTCTGATACACGTAGCTTCTAATGTTACCATACATGCTTGGCAGAGGTTGGAAATCAAAACCAAAGCGCGTTATTTTGGAGAAGATTCCCCTTGAACGCACCGCCAGCATGTTGGGCTGCACCATGCAGGCACCCCCCACCTGATGCCCAACACTTGCCCTCAGCTCCCCCAGCTTCCACTTGCACCCTTGTCCAAACGACTGGGGGAGCAAATAAAAGACCAGCAGGTACCCCCTGAACTGGCTAACCTGACTGCTTTCCCAGTGCACAGAGGGCACGGATCCTACCCAGTCCTCAAGCCCACAACAAAGCAGCAAGTTTGTGAAAATTTTAAAGCCTTGTAATGTATCATCAGTGCAAAACTTGATTGATTATACTTGCTTTAAATTGATCAGTTGCAAAACAGCAAAAGGTAAAATCACAAAACCATGGAAAAATTCTCTAACTATGGAGGGGTGCCAGAGGGCTGTGTGCCAAGCCTTCATGACAATTTCAAATAATCTTCAGTGGCTAAGACTAAGCTTATGAAAGGTAAACCAAAATAACATTTAAGAGTAACTGAAAAAAAAATCTTCATTATAACTGTAAGTTCACCAACTTTAATATTTCCAAATATTAAAAAGCACAACCTACCTTGAATAACTCAAATAGCATGTGAAACAGATGAGATGGTACATAAACTACTTGAATAGGTTTGTTTGGAGCTTTAGCTATAAAAAAAAGAGATATCGAACAATCCCTTGCAGCATTTCTATTTAGAGTGACAATATGAAACTTCAAACAATGACAATTCTGTCTAATTTTCCAAGTGCGAAACACAGACTCATGGAATCACTCTCATTGGAAAAGACCTTCATGATCATCAAGTGCAATCGTAAGCCCATCACCACCCTCCCTGCTAAATCATGTCCCTAAGCGCCTCATGCTGCATGAAGTGTAAACACAAATCTCAGTTACAGATATAACCTGAAATGACATTAATCTAATGTTTTTCAGAGTCAATCATGTCAGCAGGCTTCATTTAGATATGAAACTTCATTAAGCAGTGATTAGTAATGACAATGTTGTTATCTGCTGCTATATTTTATATATTGCCACCTCGCCCGGAGGCGGCGGCCATCCCAGCCCACCGGCTGAGCAGGGATTTATGAGCATATGTGGAAACGAATCGTAGTCCAGCTCCACAGAGAGACCGGCAGCAGGCAGGCCTGCCTCCTGCCAGCAAGGAGGATTCTCAGCCGCCTCCGAGGGAGGCTCCATGCAGCACGTGGCACTCTGCATGCAGCACCAAGAATTAAGCATCGCCTCATCATGATAAACTAAGATTCAGCTGCCCATGTAGATGAATTATGGGAGAAAGAAGTAACTCTGCACATAGGACTGCAGGGTTTCAGTTGTAGCTTAATTAAAGCTGGATATCACAGCTACTTGAGATGTTCTTTCTGAAACATATCATCTCAGGATTAAAGGAACTTCACAATTACCATTGAATTCTTCAACTTCCAGATCTGGTGCAACCATATAGTACTGCTCACACAACATCTTAGCTGTTTCATAAGCATCTAAAAAAGAAGAGAACACCAATTTATGAAAATCATCTGAGACCAGCACCATTCGTCCTGCCTCTGAAAGGCTACAAGCAGAACACTCACTTTAGGCATAGGTTTACAAATGCAAAGCTTGATCAATTTTGTCTGTATACTCATAGCCCATAGTCAAGAAAGGGCATTCTATTTACAGTCCTATAAACAAAAGCAGGTTAGTGGAGACCAGCTATTTTTTTTTTCTTCTTTGCTCAGGGTTTGAAAACCTAAAGGAAGGGTCTAATAATCTGTTCATCATTAATATCTGCTTGTTTGGTATGTCCTCTAAACTCAAATATAAGACGATGAGAAAGGATGATATGAACAATCATAAATTCAATTCTTCCAAGGTACATCTAGGAAACAATGAAATTCAAGTTGTACTCTTGCCTGAATGATTCTTAATAGTCACTAACTCCTTTGCAAAAACATTTCAGCAAAAAAAAGACTACACAGGCACTACACGAATGCTGAGAGAACAAAGGCGCTGTGAATAAACACACGACGCTGTGAATAAACACAGCTCCCCAAGCTGAACATCCACCTCTTTCAAGTGGCCGCCCTGAAACCCAACCTCTGGAGATGAACACGGAGGCCTCTTATGATACACCTTTTGCCCAGAAGGAGAAAAAAAAAAAAAAAAAAGGCAAAGTCTTGGAGTCTACTCTCCACTAACACCCAAATCTTGTCCTTGGCCTAAGAGTGTAGAAGAGACGGTGTCATAAGGTTCAAAGCATTCCTCATGTTGTGGCCAGAGGTAAAGAGCAGCAGAGTGCAAGGGCTGTCAGTACATCTAAAGGCCAGTTCCAGGAACGAGCCTGGAGCTGCACCCAGGACAAAAATAAGCTTACTGCTAGCCAGTCAATGGGAGACCTGGAGACCCATCCTGGGCAGCTACACAGAATCCTCCGCAGAGCTGCCGTGAAGTGAAGCTCTTTAAACACTTCTTTCACCTTTAAAGGTGCATACAGAGCTTGTTGCTACTAGACACAGTGCCAAAGTTGACATCTAAACTCTGACAAATTGCTCCAAATGCCACCTGCGCACCTGAACATTCTGGAATACAAATGAACCCTCCCACCAGTTGTAAAACAAAATGACCCTCGCTGTTTGAAAGACAACGCTGGACCCACTGGTCATGACGTCCTCATTTGGGGGCACGTTCTTCTTCACATGCAGATCTCAGTCCTTAGCTTAAGAACTGGACTGAGCACTTGTCTAAGACAGATGGCAACTAGAAATTTTGTGTTAAAATGGATTCAAACATTGCTATTAGAAGGAATATTAAGATAAACAAGAAATGCTATGCTATACAGCAGAGTGAGATAAAAAATAAAGGTCTGAAAAAGAGTGTGCTTTAAAGCCAAAGGGCTGGAAACCAAGAAGCCCTGATAATTGCAAAAAGTATCTACCCTACAAAAAGGCTATCAAGCAGGTCCAGTTCTGCCATAACATTGTTTTCTTTCTTGCTTTCCCAAAAGTTATAAGAAAGCCTGAGGGAGGAACACCTTTTTACCCTCCTCTTTTAAGTGCATAAACAGCAGTCAAGGCTAGAGAGCAGGATTCGCTCCTACAGCAAAAGCTACTTGTAAAGAGATACACCCAGAGCGTGAAGCTTCAAGCAAGTTCTTGAAGGGATCAACGGTGCCTCAGGCTACTGTGCATATGAACATTCATAACATTTCACACAAGAAAGTGCCAGGTTATTCTGATACAGTCATGACACACAGGTGTTCTCTACTGTGAACAGACTGTGATACACTCAGATGCACATGGGCTGCATGATGAGATGTGGTGTTTCACTGAAATATCCATTCACCTGAGGACATTTATTAAATCAGTGCTTAAGGAAAAAAAAGAAAATTGCATTTGTTATTAATTTTCTTCAGTAAATAAAAAAGCAGTACCTGAGAATCTACCCCTAAATATTATGGAATCAAAAACATTTAAGGTTTAAAAAAAAAATTAAGATACTTAATCTGATACTTAAGGACAGATTTCAGTTATAAAAAAAATATTTGTCTACTTACAAAAACATTAGAAATATTAAACTCATGAGTTTGAGAAAGTGACTGAAGATTTTACTTTTTTTTCAGTTTATCAAGTAGACATAAATATTCAGTCTTTCATATCTGAATAATAAAGGTATGAATATTTTAAGTTTGAGGGGTGGAAACGGTTGGTCAACGCAAGTATTGGCTTGATCACCTTACCTTTAACCACCTCCGCCACGTTACAATTAGGATCAATACTTCCAATATGTTTGGGATGAGCAGGATTAATATCACCTCCAAAAAGAAGTGCTAAAAGGAAAAGGAAATGGCAGTAAATTGTCTAATACACTTGAAGCAGCATAGGTAACTTAAATCAGGTGACATCTGAAGCTTACTGGAGAGCACATCATTTTGTAAATAGATACCTCTTTCCAATTGTCAAAATCCTTGTTTAAGACAACTACCCCCTTCCTCCCTCACCTTCCCAATCACTAAAACTCATTAATACAGAAATAAAGGTGTGGAGAGTTAAGAAGAAAATCTCCATTTCAAACTGGACCACCAAACTGGATACAACTAAACTGTAAAATGCTTCATTTGTACCCTTATGTCAGTACAGGAGCAGCTGGCATAATGAAAGCGTCAATAACAAGGCCTGGGGAACTCTGAAAGTGTTAAAGCCTCTTGCAGTCACCTGAGCTGCAACTGCACAGTGGGCAGGGAGGTCTCTCCCTCAGCTTCCTCCCTGCCTTTCAGCAGACTATTCCTCTCTCCCTCCACTGCACAGTCGGCCACTCACCAGACCCTCCGCTGGCCCAGTTTAACTCCTGAGAAAGCAGCAATACTTTGCACTTTTTTGCAGGGGCAGTTTTCATCTGCTGAGCCTCTTGCCAGCGCGGCGAGCAGCAGAGGCCGCAGGCGGGAAGGGACAGGCCCTGCGGGAGCCCCGCCGGGCGCAGCGAGGACGGCCTAACGCGCCAGCCGGAGCGCCCTGGGCACCGCAACCCCCGGTCGGCCCACAAGGAACCCAGCAGAACTAGGAAGCTCACAAAAACCTGTTTCCAAATTCTGCTTTCCAACTGCTTTCTTTCTTTTCAAGGCTTTGAGAAGAGTTTTTGCTATCAGGGTTAGATCACTACGTTTTGTTAGCACAGAGAACTTTAAGCACCTTGAAACTGGTGTAGGTTAAATGAGAATGTTGATGGGAAAAGCAACTTCAGCTTGGTGAAATAAATTTAGTATTTTAGAACCAGTGCAAATTATGTTCCTACTTGGTCTAGAATTTCTGTTAGGATGAAACTTTGACTTACGGTTAGCACTCTTCTAAGGAAAGCCCGTGGACTTGTTTCGCGTCTGTCATCTGCCTGCCCATAAGCAGGGAAAGTTGCATACATATCTTAACTCTTACATTGTGTCACACGGAAGTTATTTGCAAGCCTGTAATGTGGCACTTGCTGATCACACAAAAGCTACTAGGAAAGCATAAAGCTTGCAGGAAAACACTTTACGCTATTCACGTTTTGTTCCCCACTACCTGCTGTGCACCCCTATTTCTAAGGGCTCATGGGAGCAGAACGCTGGGCCGCGAATGAAGCCACAGAGCTAACGGCAAAGGAGCCCCACAAGGGATCACAACGGGACCTGCACAACGTTCAGGTCAGCTTTTACACAGCGACACATACCAGTCATCAGGAGCTGCGCGAGTAACTGCTTTTACTCCATAACATGAACATATTTTTAAAAGCTTATTAGAAACATTATTAAACAAGTAGAACCTAATGTCAAAGAATGGCTAATTTTCATATTTATTTATAAATAGAGAGTGGAAAGTAGAGTCAGATAAAGGTGATAATTTAAAACTTCAGTTAGATAAACTCAACTCACTCAACTCTTTAAAAGACAAGAAAAAAAATCCAGATAAACTGCTTAAAAATTAACAATGAAAATACATATAGTGTATAATCCCTTCAAAATTTTTGGCAACCCTGGGTTTGATGATGAAATAAATGCCAGCTTAACAAACTGTGCTGATAGATTTGTGAGCAGAAAGATATGGCTGCTCCATCACTACCTAAAAATAGCCGACGTATCACTATATGCAAGGTGTCTCCGCCAAAGAGATTAAAAAGTGACAGCCACACTGAAAGCCAGACAGTCCTGGAAGAAAGAGTGCTGGTGTTCTGAGTTTATTTTTTTGGAACTGAAAACAAGTACAAAAATAAATAGTTGCCACTATACCATTCACCATAATTAGTACAGAATAATAAGAGTTAGTCATGAGTATGAAAAATACCAAAACCAAAGCTATGTCAGGTTTACATGAAACAACTAATGAGATCTCAAAGATGAAAAAAGCAATTACTTACTGTGTTGGTTAATAAGCATACGGAAAGAGATGCGGTTGGTGTAGAATCTATCTAGAAAATACTGGATGTTACTGCTAACAAACGGATCAAAGCCATATTTTTCCTTGTATTCAATCACCCCTTGCGCCATGGTCGGAACCACATCATTGTGTCTGTTCCTGACTTTAATTAAAACATCTAAAAAGCTAAAGGAAACAAAATTGGAAACAAAATGTTAAGAGCATAATTAATCTCAGCTGCTGTTTTCAATTCCTCACAGCACTATCAGTTTATCTGTTATTTATTACCCCTCACAGTCAATGTAAAAATGATCAAAAGGGAAAAGTCAAAATCAAGCAGTACCTTAAAAAGCCTGCTGAAAGGGAAATACAATATCAACCTCTCACCAGGGGGATGCAGTTAGGGCCTCAAATTCAATTCTTCCTCCACACAAATCTTAATTTAAATCTCTTCTCACTAATAACTCAGAACAAGAGGTTCTTGTTCTCCCCAGGCAGAAGATGACGACCTTGACACCCTTTCACAATTTCCTAAGAGGTTTCACACTTTATACTTTCTTCGAAGAACTTATTTCCTTTACCCAGCATCTACTCTGGTCAGCTTGAACACCAAGACAGCCAATTACCTGTGCGCCTCGTGTTCAGTTTCCTTTTACACCGCTGGATGGCACAACACATACAACAGTGCCTTTCCCCCCCCCCCTTTCCTTTTTTCTTTTCCTCCTCAGGCTCCTTCCCTGCAGCCAGTCCAGAAGCTTTAAGCTATGACTTCCATGGCTTCTACCAGTACCTACTGTGCAACAGCTTGGAGAATTCCTGTTTTTCCTCTCAAGACAGCTCAACACTCATGAGCTTCAAGGTGCTCATCCTTTCTTTTCACATGCAAACTTGTACATGCTTTAAACAGGATATTAATAGTCTTCTAAAGGCTACACGTGAAAAATCAGCACTAATCAACTCTAATATTAGCATTCTCTATTATCCAATTATAAACACCATAAGGATATGTTCATCTTAAAAATAAGACACAGAATAAAATGCAGACTTCCAAAGAAAACAGAATTTGCTAGGTTATGCTTACATTTGCAACATTACAGACCCCTTTTTAAAGAAGAACTGCAAAACATTTTCAGTAAATATATAGCAAACCCAGAAAATGTGGTAATGCATTCATTATTTTATTCGAAGTACAAAACACATCAATTAAGAAATGTACCTTAAAACCAAAAAGTAAAAGAGGCCACTGATCTGCCACTAGATTTAAAGCAGATGCTTCTTTCCTTTTCACAACCAGTTGCCCCAAAGGACTGAAAGTAAAACATACCATTCTTAAGCAGGAGGCTTTTAAAATGTTTTCTCCCACTTTACACTGCCAGCTGCAAAGGAATGTAGGATTCTTTCTGAGCAGCTTTTTCATCATCCTCTATCTAATCGCCAGTTTTTGCAAGGGTATTAAACAATTGATTAGTCTTCCAAAACATATCTCTTTGCGTACAAAAGGGGAAGTCTTAACTGCCTGATTCCCCAATCCAAAGACTTGCACGGTACAGAACATTGTTTTTACCTACTTAAATCATTAAAATGCTTAAAAGGTTTATAGATTCTTTTTACGTTTATTAAGTCTTGATTCTGTGCAATCTGTAGCCACATAGACGTGAGAGTTGAATAGAAACGAAGGTTTCTAGAGTTTTCATTTCTCTGCTTCACAGCTGCGAGTGGCAGAACAGTTTTGGTTCCAGAGGAAAGCAATGGTATAAAATGTGTTTTTTGCCCGCTACAGTTTTGTTAAGTGTTTCATATTGATGACCGTGAAAAATAAATTCTTCAAAGCAGACCTTTTATTGAACGGCACGGAGGAGACGACATGCTACAGCACATCCAGCGCGGGGGTGTCCCCCGCCGGGCCGGGCGGCACGGCCCCCACAAGTGGGCTACAGGCCCGCGGGCACAGCGGTGGCGGCTCCGTGGCCACGACGAGTGCCCAGCTGCCCTCGAGCCTGCTCTCCGAGCAAGAGTGAGAGACCAGCTCAGAACAGCGCCGAGAAGCAACACCAACAACCACAAGGCCTACACTCCAGCAACCAACAGCACTGTCTGCTCATTCGCTGGCAGCTCTGCTCCTGCTTTTGCAGCAGCTCCCCTACCTCAACACACACTGCTGCCCGCACGTCCCAAGAGGGTGAGGTGGTCCTCTGACCTGCAGCTGCCCAAGGGCCTCCCCTGTTCACCTGTCCCAGGGCAGCAAATCATCACAGCTCGCCTTCAAAGCGGTGCCAACACACACGGCGAAGGACCTCCTCGGCATTACAGGGGTAGCATGGCCTCCTGTTTGCCTTCAAAGAGACCCATTTCCCTCAGATGTTTCCATGAAGCAGGTGCTTTTGAAGGACCAAACACATGGAAGCAAATATGCACATTAAAGGTGGTGAGGTAGCAGTCAGATCTAAACATATCTCCTTAATCCTGGCATTCCTCTCCTCCTCCCCCTCTGCACCCAGGAGGGGCATCTGAAGCTTTCGCTTGTACCCATACTTTGGAAAAGGGCGTTAAAGAACCTTTTTTAAATAATCTCATGGGATTGGCTGAGAAAAATGTAACTGTGTGATATTTCTGAAAATTGACTTATTAACTTTGATTTTTCAAAATCTTGTGCATTATATTTACAAAACCACACTAAATAAATAATGCAGTTTGACAGATGAGAAGTTACTAAAATGAAGCTATTTCAGCTGAACGAGCTTCAGTGGCCTACACATCAACAAAAGAATACTGGAGACATCAGCACAGTTATTAAATAAAGCCCATAGATCTCTGCAAAGACAATTAATGGATGTCACAACACAAGTTACTATTTAACTTTCCAGTGACTATGTATTATTCTGTTTCGATCCATCACAGTATATGAAAAGGAGACAAAAACATTTATCAATATAAAGGTGGATGGATTTTTCTCTAGGTCCATTTATGGACAGTATTACCTGAAAAAATGAGGAAAACCAGAAAGTAGGCAATCAAAAAAAAAACATATTTTTTGCTTTGTGGTTTTGTTTCTTGTTTTGTTTCATTTTTAAGAGGTGCTTTCTGCTAGTTGAGAATCACCTGAAAGGCACAAGTTCACATTCTGAAAGATTTCTCTGCTAGAAAGCATAATTACTTTAAAAGTAGCAATAAAAAGCATTACAGAAGTACTAAAAAGTAGTATTTCCCCACACTCTAAAGCGATAAAACAGTATCTTCCTAATCAAATCAAATCCGCTTCGGTATTTGAATGCATGCTGCACACACGCTGCAAAACCTTCAGCGTCAGGAGAACAATCTTCCTCCGTGTGTTTGTCAGCACACGCAATAACAGAGGGGAAACGCCGCTGCCGCCCGCAGCTCCAGCGCCCTGCCCCGTGCCTCAGCCGAGCGCTCCCGCAGCCACCCAGCCTGCCGGGAGCAGGGCGAGCACCTTCCAGCCGGCCCCGCCGCAGCTCCGGGCGGGAGACTCGTGCCGACAGACACACGAGGTTTTGGAGCACTGGCTATGTGCCCGTACGAGCGGGCCACAAAGCGGCAGAGCAACCCTAACAAGCGAAGCGCCTCAGAATTGCTGCAATGGGGAGTCCCCTTTAAAGATTTTTATCCAATGCACATGAAAAGGCGACCTGTTTTAGAATGAACATCCCCAAATTCATGCAGACATGAGAGCAGACAAACTAGACTAGTCTGACGAGCGGTTTCTCAACACGAGCATTTATTTTCATCTCTGCCGATACCTGCTCATCCCCTTCGCGTGCCCACGCTGCTGCTTGTGTGCAAGCCGTGTGGGGCAATGATCAGGGAATAATAGGGGTAATTTTCAGTCAAATCAAGCCCAAACTCACTTTATTGTGTGGCTCCACAGACAGCTATGCCAGTGCATGGACAACACCCCTAATCCCACGACTCTGACGTGTCTCCTTGGGAAAACCACCCTGGATTCTCAGCATAGCTGAATGGGCTCCCTGGGCAAGCAGACATGGGACGTGGCACAAACAGGCAGAGGACATTTTTAAATACACCACAAGGAGGGTGTAAAGAGCATCTCTAAAAAAGAACGGAGCAACGTGAGCAGAGGAGGGCAGAAGAACAAAATGCTCCAGCTATTGGGAAGTCAACGCCAAGCCCCGAGCACCCAGCCTGGTGTCGGTCCAGGCTGAACGGTCAGCCAAAGAAACAACACGTAGGCTTTGTCCTAAAAGACAGCTGGGAAACTTTCAGAGCTCTTTAAGAGAGGTTACAATTTACTGAGGAATTAAAAATCCCCCCAAAACGGTACTAAAAGGCAAGCAAATAAACCCCACAACTCTACTTTGACAAAAAAAAAGAAGTTTTCGGAGCTGCTGGCAGGTACTTGAGGCCAACAGCAACTCTCAAGCCATCATGTGACTGACATCAAACATCGGGACATGACAGGGCTACTCGACATCTATCTCAAATACAGCGACACTGGTGACACCAGAGTATTTCCTTTGCTTCTTGGTAGTCCAGGGCAATGACAGACTGTGGCATCTGTGGACATAAAACTCTCACAACGTGGTTTTGGTTCCTTTCTCACTTTAGATATTGTTAACTTGACTACCTATAAGAGATGCCAAGGTCCACCTCAGATGACCGTAAGACCAGCAGGGTGCCCATTCCATTACAAAAAAAAAAAAAAAAAAAAACAAAAAAACAACTTTAGAAATCTTCATGATTTTTTAAGAGTCAGAAGCGGACACCACATTCTGCTCCAACCAAAAGCTCTTGGGGCTGAAGAACTTTCATCCAGGGCAGACTCAGGTTTTCAAATACTAAATTAAAGGAAGAAATGGGCCCACCATGAATGACAGAATGGTTGAGGTAGGAAGGGACCTCTAGGGATCATCTAGTCCAACTCTCCTGCTCAAGGAGGAACACCTAGAGCACGTGGCACAGGGTGGCATCCAGGCAGGTTTGGAAGATCTCCAGAGAAAGAGCCTCCACAGCCTCTCTGGGCAGCCTGTTCCAGGGCTCTGTCACCCTCACAGGAAAGAAGTTCTTCTTCCCA